>JAJOZX010000622.1:850000-1220000 GCA_023014485.1 Bathynomus jamesi | reverse complement strand
ACAAAATATTCACCTACAAATTTGGTCTTTATTTTCTCAGTACATTGCCCTTTCTAGTTTCCATCTGAAGAAGTAAGGTCATTGCACTAAAAACACTCGTATACTTTATAAAGACGAGAGAATATAAGTGGAACACTGTCAAACGATGCTAAGACGTTACAGAGTTTGAACGGTTTCTTTTTAGAATCCGGGGTGGTTCGTTGCTTCGAGGCAGTGACTTCTGATACCTCGGGAAGCGGGTTTGAACCCCAAAGAGTAATAAAACTAATACCATTCAAACTCTCAGTTCTAGAATTGAACGATCAGCAATACGCAAAAGTTTAACGACCATAAATAACTAGCATTTAAACCCTTCGGAAAGCAGTTTAACTCGTTAAAATTTCGATTTTAGGACAGAACGAATCGGTAATGAAATTCTGGTGAAAATAACACTATGACGTCATTAGGACTATTATCGGACTTCCGGTCGGTGGAATAGTTTCTTATCCTTCTATTGACATCATTTTAAAAGCCTGTTTAAGTAGTAGTTAGACTTCAGCAGTTTAGATTGCTGGCATACCTCTTTTTCCTACTGTATTTGTCGGCTTATTTATGTGTCTGTTCATTTACCTGTCTGCTCGTCTATCTGTCTGTTCTCTGTTCGTTTATCTCTTTATCCCCTGCTTTGCGCAAGTGTTTCTGCGACTGTCTATATATATATATATATATATATATATATATATATATATATGTCTTGCTCATTCCTCTACTGTTTCTTTCTCATGTACACCTGAACTTGTTACGTACACATGTGTATTCCTTATTTTTGTGTGTGGACGCTAATGAGTGCCAAATAGGAAGAACGATACAACTAATGAGATTCACATGACATCAGTCCAAAAAGTTTAGAAGAAAAATGAAAAAAGTTATTAAATTGAAAGCTTTGTTAATATATATATATATATATATATATATATATTAGGTAACCTTTGGTTAAATAAATAAAAACCTACAATACAAATCTATAAACACTTTAATTGTCGGAAAAAATATGTTGTTTCTGATTAGGTGAAGTTACGCTTCGTTAGGTTAGGTTAGGCTAGATTAACAACTACCTCACTATTTAATGACTTAATAATAGAAAACAACCTTCGTACCCTTATTTGCGTCCGAAACATTTATCAAGCCCTTCTCAGTTCGATATGACACTAAGGTTAGATTAGGTTAAATTAGATTTAGTTAAGTTTTTAGCAATATAGATTTTTAACCCTAAAAGGACGACCGCTACATATTGGTAACCTTTCAAATACACGCATTCATAACTTAATCCTACAAACAATTCCGGCGTTAAAGGGTTAAAGAGTTGGTACCTCGCTTATGCGGAGATGCGTACATAAGTGGTGTGTGTGTGTGTGTGTGTGTGTGTGTGTAGAGAGAGAGAGAGAGAGAGATGTAATAACCAAAAGACCTGAAGATCCACATTAGTTTAGCCCAGTAAAGAAAGGTTTAAGAAAAAAATCCTTCACTTAAAATATAGAAAGTAAATCCAGTCACTGTTGACGAGAAAAAGTATTGAAGGAAAGTTAGAAAAAGGATAGTGAACAATTGTAAAGTATATTGACATCATACGTACACTATCTAGTGTACTTATTCACTAATTAAAAGACAGTATAAACTGAGGATATAGTGAAACGGTATGGTTAGGAAATTTAATCTAAGCACCATATTTTACTTATTGTGAGAGCAAAAATCACTATTAATACATTATTTCAATAATGAATCGCCAGCATCTGATCGTTCTAATAGTCTAATACGCATTTTATTAAGATAGTTTATAGCCATTCTCTCGCATTAGAACAAGATTCATGTGTGTGTGTGTGTGGGGGGGGGGGGTAACCTATACTCGTTCCCAACTCGCACTTTCATGAAGATCAATGACATTATGCCACTGTACGATCCCTCGTCAGAGCACACCACTGCGCGTCCTGCGTTTGTGTGTGTTAAGTCTATTTATGGAATAATTTGTCACCTCTACAAGTTCTCCTCCCAAGATTCATGCAACTCGTTCTCGAGAAGAAAGCAGAAACATTTTTCCACTGGCCGCGCATTGCAAAAACGGATTAGGTTAAGAATAGCGAACCCATTTACCTCATGTTAAGAATGGCGAACCCAAAATTAAACATGTTAAGAATACCGAACCCAAAATTCAACAAGTTAAGAATAGCGAACCCAAAATTCAACAAGTTAAGAATGGCAAACCTAATGTTTCAACAGAGAAAAATACTTCGAAAAAGAAAATATGCTCCACTATTTCTATATAGCCAACTGATGGGGTTGTACTTGTATCACTAAACCGAACACCCATACTTGATATGCGGATATTTTTGCTACCCGCACACGAAGGGTAGCAAAAATAACTGAATGCCCGGTTAGGTTAATTGAATGCCCTGTTAGGTCAACTGAATACCCGGTTAGGTTCATTGAGTGCCCGGTTAGGTCAACTGTACGCCCTTGACGATTGGTTAGGTTTAGTCGTGATATTTTCGTTAAAACTAACGAATCTATCACGACTAAACCTAACCAATCGTCAAGGGCGTACAGTTGACCTAACCGGGCATTCAAATTTTATCCTATGTAAATAATGATTTTTACAAAATTCTCCATGTTAAGAATAGCAAACCCAAAAGTTTCCATGTCAAGAACAGGGAACCCAAAATTATCCATGTCAACAATAGCGAACCCAACACCCTATGGGTTCACTATTCTTAACGTGATCCGCAAAAACAAATACGTTAGTCAGTAACCTAAAAATTTCTGTATGTAGCTAAATATTGTCAAATTTTCGTAACACTTAAATGAATGGTTTTTTTAGGTGCAATAACCGCACTGAAATAAGATGGAAGGTGAGTGAGTTGAACGAAGCATGTCAAACAGCGGAAATATTGGTCTTTCTTAATTGAACGAACCTCTTTTTTTGAGGGGTTTTGGATGGTGTGATTGGTAGCGTGCTGACTTCAAAACCACGCAACGCGGGTTCGAGTCCGAGTAGCTCAAAATTTCCCACTTTATTGCCTTTTGCTCTTTCCATCTTGGATCTTTTCCAAATGGACGACCCCACGGGATTTAACTGAAAATTTGTATAGTAATAAATTTTTATATTCTAATAACGAAAATGACATTATTTTCCTGGAGAAATATGCGCAACATACGAAAAAATTGCATTTATATGCGCACTAGTTTGCATGGCGCATGACCGTTATCTAGTTTACACCGCTCATGACGCCAGGATACGAGGTTGCTGTGTGGACCCCGGTTAGGTCAATTGAATGGCCGGTTAGGTCAACTGTACGCCCTTGACGATTGGTTAGGTTAAGTTTACTTACTTTTGTTGAGGTTGAACGACGGTTCAGGATCGACCTGCGGTCGACCCCTTTAGTGAAGTAGTGATATTTTCGTTAAAAATAGCGAAAATATCATGACTTAACCTAACCAATTGTCAAGGGCGTACAGTTGACCTAACCGGGAACTCAATTGACCTAACCGGGCATTCAATTGACTGGGGGCAACTCGCAAGTAGATAGATCACAGCACTGCATTATCATATGCTCACACTACAACAATAATATTCAGACTAAACTAGGTCTAAGCAGACAACAAATAAACATTAATAACAACAACAAAAATTACTGTTTATGCGCGTTCGTATGGAGAAAAAGGTACGCGAATGAAGATTTATTTATTAAAATATTATTAAATATTGTAAATTTTAATAAATAAAGGATATTATCCGCGTTTTATTTTGTAAAACCCACTACATAACACTACATAATTTAGATAACGGTCATGCGCCATGCAAACTAGTGCGCATATAAATGCAAGTTTTTTTTCGTATGTTGCGCATATTTCTCCAGGAAAATAATGTCATTTTCGTTATTAGAATATAAAAATTTATTAGTATACAAATTTTCAGCTAAATCCCGTGGGGTTGTCCATTTGGAAAAGATCCTCCATCTTTCCCAACAGGGTATCATTTCAGAACTTGTTTTCAAAATATGTCTCTCCTACTTAGTTTTAAACATATTTATCATAGTATCTGATACGATCCATCGAGAAAATCTTGCACTTTTCAGTAACTTTATATGAGCAAATTCCTTGCTATATATACTTCAGTCCTCTTAAACTTTATTTTCAAAACGTTATTCTTGTAATATTCTTGCTAAGTCAAACAAATGTTCATTATTTATATTATCAAATTGACTTAACATTTTAAAAACTTGAATGAATTCTTCCCTGAAAGTCCTAGTCAGTTGCTAGCATATTAAATGAGCTTCGCTGTTCGACGCTGATTTCTAACATAGTGATATCCTTACTCAGGTATGGTGACCTGGCCTTTATTCCCTATGTGTGGCCTCACGAGTGACTTGTATAAAGGCAAACTCTTATCTTCAAATTTATATTCCAAATTACGTGCACTGAAACCCAATACTTTATTGGGTTTGTTACTGCAGCTGCTTCGAACATTTTGAGTTTCTATAATAATGATAACTTAAATCTTTCATATTTCGTCAGAAAGTGTATCTAACATTGTATCTGCCCTAGTGTGAACTCTCTGATTGATAGGCTATACGCCTAAATTTACATTTATCAATGCTAACTTTCATCTGCTATGCATCCGATCACTCTTACACATTTGAACTATTCTGTAAGTTTTTCCTATTCCCTGCTTCCCTATTTGTCCTAAATGTTGCTAGTCCCAGTTACACTATGTTTTAGTTTCATTCACAAATTTTGAAATTTAACTTACCAAGTGTCAAGATCGTTAACATATATTATGAACAATATTGGCTCTAAAACTGACCCTGTGGAACTCCAGTAGTTACATTACCACACACTGACTCTCTTTCCATTTATTAATGGCCTTTGCCAGTTAACCAGGGATGAACATATTTTCCAAAGTACTTTATTTACCAATTGATTTTTATGAAATTTTCACCGTTTTCCCGCCATTTCAAGTCGAGCAATTTGGTCTAAATTTTACTATAGGGTGGCCACAAAGTCCCGTTACTTCTAGAGAAATGAATCGTATAACAATGCTATAGAATTACTCTCAAAATTTGAATGTTACTAAAAATTTTCCTTTTAGGAGACAATGTTATTTTCTGCTCCCTGAATTTTAAAAATATATATTTAAAAGTTGGTGCGCCTCTTCCTAGCCAGTTATGTTACAAATTGAGCAGAACACTTTTTTAGATTTGTGATTTTGAGTCGAGTAATATTGGTTTGAACTTGAAAATAGGGAAATTTTTTTTGGACTCGAGTCTACCTTATAGCCCCATAATTTATATATATATATATATTGTTTGAAGTATCCACATGTCCTATTTATCTTGCAAGCTTGAAGGACATTGTTTAAATATATTTTTGTGGTCATATGAATAATCTGCTATTTTCAAGATTTCGATTTGGAGAAAATTGGAAATGGAAGTACAATTGCCTATAAACAATTTTTCAGCCATTAAATTTTGCTGAAAACTTGCATGAAATAAATCAATTATATTTAGCAGTTTTTGAGCAAGATTAAAAAACAAATCTTACGAACAAGATTTTTTATGACTAATTGAATTGGATTGGCCAAAAACAGTAGACTTTTTTGTAATAAATTTGAAAATTTTGACCTCCCTCTTGTCTATCGAACCGACTGGATATAAATTTAAAAGAAATAATACGGGTTATAGACGAAAGTGTGAAGAAAATCGTATGAAAAGCTTTTCATACGTAGGTATTTGAACATCATGGTTCAGTAATAGGATCCAGTACGCGTACATTTTTTTGTTTTCTTATTTATTTCTCCAAAAATCACACGCATCAACATAAATGAGGTTTTCTTCGAACCATTTCGGAAAAAAACATCCGAAACACTCATAATTTAAAAAAAAAAATGATCTTTCGAAAGTGATAGTGCCAAAAACCGCTAAAAAAGTCATATCCGTCTGTACATATAGCCAAATTTCGTTATTTATTTTTTGACAAATATGTGCAAACTAACCACATTTTTTAAACTATGACTATTTTTAGTGTTTTTTACATTAAAAACACAAAAACTCCAGAACACGCTATGTTTCATCAGTTTTTAAAAACAACAAAATAAAAAACCATTTTACTATCAATCGCTTATGGTAAACATTATCGAATGCCTTTGAAATTCTAAATATATTAACTCTACCGCTTTATTTTGATCATGAATACCAATGAGGTAATGAACAAATTCAGACATATTTTTTCAGCACGATCTATTTTTTTTGCGAAATTGATGTTGGCTTTCTGATTATGTAACTAATTACTGTCAAAGTATTTTGACAACTTGACTACGACAGAAGTTACATTAATAGACCTATAATTTGCCGCTAATTGTTATTGTTATTACTTCTTATATATATATATATATATATATAAATTATATATATATAGAGAGAGAGAGGAGAGAGAGAGAGAGAGAGAGAGAGAGAGAGGCTAACGAAGATCCTAAGATCCATCTAGGCTAGCCCAAGAAGTACAAAAGTTAGAATTAGTAATGAAAAAGAATAATGAAAACTTATACCATGCTTACACTAATAGACGTGTAAAGCTTTCATGCAGGAATAGTAGCAATAGTAGAAAACAGAACAGACAAGGCTCTCTCGCTCCTCCGCCAGCCACTGCTGACAGAAAAGAAGATTTATAGGAAAGTAGGAACAAGTATAATGAAGAGAATAGCTTCAGAGTTCATTCACACCATGTTTACACTTATCTCTCGTACTCAGTTACGCATTAGAAGACAGCGGAAAATAAAGGATAGCATGTAGTAATTTATATTGCGTCCTTTCCCATACATAATGGGAAATAATACTGCATAATATGCATACTTTTTTCCTTGCGAAATTTTGACGTACAATATTTAAAACTAAAGTTCCACTCTAAGTAGGTTCCCTGAAGATGAATATGACTATTTGGAGGTTTTGACTCCCAAGAAATCGCAAGCTTCCCATCATCTGAGAACTCCAGTGCTCTGAAACCAGACCCGGCCAGCACCTCCTACTACATTTATTGCAAAAGAGAACGTAGCTACGCTTATATAAAACTTTCTCTACCTAGCTAAGTCAGATATTCCACGATTTACCTAAAAATTACAACATTCATACAGTGTAAACCCTGTAAACCAGACCTGACCAGCGCCTCCTACTACATTTACGATCAAAAGGGAGCATCACCATCCCCAACTCCACCCCAACCAACTTATTCGGAGGTTTTGACTCCCGAGCATTCTCACAATGACAACACCCAGTGCTCTGTAACCAGACCAGACCAACGCCTCCTACTACATTTACATCTTAAAGGAAATCAGTGCTTCTATCTCAGTGAAAAAAACTATGTACTTAAAGAGTAGACAGAGAGAGAGAGAGAGAGAGAACATCAATAACTAGAAATGTGATAGTCATGATTCGGTGGAGTATAATGCGTTATATAACCTTCATTAAGCGTTATTTATAAAATTTAAATATTTTTAACCTAAAATGATTTACTTTGCTTGACACCAAATGTCACATAAATTTAAACCTTCATTGCCTCGCTAAAAATTATATAATTTGTGTTTAACAGGTATGCTTTTAGTTCCGTAAATTATATTTCTATACATTTTATAATTTGAAGTTTGTAGAAATGAAAATTGTTTTATTCTCTCGCAAAGTGAGAACAGATTTTAAGGAATTTATATTGCCAATAAATAAGTAAATATAGAATATATGAAAATAAAGATATAGAAAATAAGCATAGACTATGTTAAACCAATACGTAAATGAAAAAATATATAGAAATATAGAAATAGGATGAGATATAATATGAAATATTGAAATAAATAAACGAAAATTAACTAAATTTAAAATATTTAAAAAACTAAAATTATGTTAAGTTAATAAATAAATTTAAAACTATAAAATTATAGAAATATGAGATAAATAGGGAAAATATAATTAGATATGAAGGAGTAAGTAACTATATATATATATCTATATATACAGTATATTATACTCATTATAGAGATAAAGATATATAGACTAGATATGGAATATATTAAATAGATTATAATTTACATAATTTATATAAAATTATTATAAAATAAGTAAATTTAAATGATACGAGAATTATATAGTTTAAATTCTAAAATAAAATAAGATTGATTAAATAAAAATGTCTAAAAAATAAAAATTGAAAAATGATCAAATTGAAATCGTTTCTACAAATTTTAAAATAAATTTTAAATTTAAAATTTTAAAAAGCAATTATATATATATATATACATTCAACTGCAAAGAACACGCAGTATAAATAACGTAAGAACGACGCTTGTATAGGAGATATTCCGCGCAAGACGAGAAAGAGAAAACAACAAATGAAAAAATGAAGTACCACCTGGGAATCGAACCCGGGATCTTCCGATGCCGGTCAGACGCGATAACCACTACACCATGGACTCCACTCTTCCAAATGCCGTAATTCCTCTACATACTCGCAGAACCAATGCCCCAAGGGGCACCTCCCGCTTGCCGTAACATTAGATACATTCAACTGCAAAGAACACGCAGTATAAATAACGTAAAGAACACGCTTGTATAGGAGATATTCCGCGCAAGACGAGAAAAAAACAACAAATGAAAAATGAAGTACCACCTGGGAATCGAACCCGGGATCTTCCGATTACCGTCAGACGCGATAACCACTACTACACCATGGACTCCACTCTTCCAAATGCCGTAATTCCTCTACATACTCGCAGAAACCAATGCCCCAAGGGGCACCTCCCGCTTGCCGTAACATTATATACATTCAACTGCAAAACACGCAGTATAAATAACGTAAAGAACGACGCTTGTATAGGATATTCCGCGCAAGACGAGAAAGAGAAAACAACAAATGAAAAAATGAAGTACCACCTGGGAATCGAACCCGGGATCTTCCGATTGCCGGTCAGACGCGATAACCACTACACCATGGACTCCACTCTTCCAAATGCCGTAATTCCTCTACATACTCGCAAAACCAATGCCCCAAGGGGGCACCTCCCGCTTGCCGTACATTATATACATTCAACTGCAAGAACACGCAGTATAATAACGTAAAGAACGACGCTTGTATAGGAGATATTCCGCGCAGACGAGAAAGAGAAAACAACAAATGAAAAAATGAAGTACCACCTGGAATCGAACCCGGGATCTTCCGATTGCCGGTCAGAACGCGATAACCACTACACCATGGACTCCACTCTTCCAAATGCCGTAATTCCTCTACATACTCGCAGAAACCAATGCCCCAAGGGGGCACCTCCCGCTTGCCGTAACATTATATACATTCAACTGCAAAGAACACGCAGTATAAATAACGTAAGAACGACGCTTGTATAGGAGATATTCCGCGCAAGACGAGAGAGAAAACAACAAATGAAAAAATGAAGTACCACCTGGGAATCGAACCCCGGATCTTCCGATTGCCGGTCAACGCGATAACCACTACACCATGGACTCCACTCTTCCAAATGCCGTAATTCCTCTACATACTCGCAGAAACCAATGCCCCAAGGGGGCACCTCCCGCTTGCCGTAACATTATATACATTCACTGCAAAGAACACGCAGTATAAATAACGTAAAGAACGACGCTTGTATAGGAGATATTCCGCGCAAGACGAGAAAGAGAAAACAACAAATGAAAAAATGAAGTACCACCTGGAATCGAACCCGGGATCTTCCGATTGCCGGTCAGACGCGATAACCACTACACCATGGACTCCACTCTTCCAAATGCCGTAATTCCTCTACATACTCGCGGAATATCTCCTATACAAGCGTCGTTCTTTACGTTATTTATACTGCGTGTTCTTTGCAGTTGAATGTATATAATGTTACGGCAAGCGGGAGGTTGCCCCCTTGGGGCATTGGTTTCTGCGAGTATGTAGAGGAATTACGGCATTTGGAAAGTGGAGTCCATGGTGTAGTGGTTATCGCGTCTGACCGGCAATCGAAGATCCCGGGTTCGATTCCCAGGTGGTACTTCATTTTTTCATTTGTTGTTTTCTCTTTCTCGTCTTGCGCGGAATATCTCCTATACAGCGTCGTTCTTTACGTATTTATACTGCGTGTTCTTTGCAGTTGAATGTATATAATGTTACGGCAAGCGGGAGGTGCCCCCTTGGGCATTGGTTTCTGCGAGTATGTAGAGGAATTACGGCATTTGGAAGAGTGGAGTCCATGGGTAGTGGTTATCGCGTCTGACCGGCAATCGGAAGATCCCGGGTTCGATTCCCAGGTGGTACTTCATTTTTTCATTTGTTGTTTTTCTCTTTCTCGTCTTGCGCGAATATCTCCTATACAAGCGTCGTTCTTTACGTTATTTATACTGCGTGTTCTTTGCAGTTGAATGTATATAATGTTACGGCAAGCGGGAGGTGCCCCCTTGGGGCATTGGTTTCTGCGAGTATGTAGAGGAATTACGGCATTTGGAAGAGTGGAGTCCATGGTGTAGTGGTTATCGCGTCTGACCGGCAATCGGAAGATCCCGGTTCGATTCCCAGGTGGTACTTCATTTTTTCATTTGTTGTTTTCTCTTTCTCGTCTTGCGCGGAATATCTCCTATACAAGCGTCGTTCTTTACGTTATTTATACTGCGTGTTCTTTGCAGTTGAATGTATATAATGTTACGGCAAGCGGGAGGTGCCCCCTTGGGGCATTGGTTTCTGCGAGTATGTAGAGGAATTACGGCATTTGGAAGAGTGGAGTCCATGGTGTAGTGGTTATCGCGTCTGACCGGCAATCGGAAGATCCCGGGTTCGATTCCCAGGTGGTACTTCATTTTTTCATTTGTTTTTTCTCTTTCTCGTCTTGCGCGAATCTCCTATACAAGCGTCGTTCTTTACGTTATTTATACTGCGTGTTCTTTGCAGTTGAATGTATATAATGTTACGGCAAGCGGGAGGTGCCCCCTTGGGGCATTGGTTTCTGCGAGTATGTAGAGGAATTACGGCATTTGGAAGAGTGGAGTCCATGGTGTAGTGGTTATCGCGTCTGACCGGCAATCGGAAGATCCCGGGTTCGATTCCCAGGTGGTACTTCATTTTTTTCATTTGTTGTTTTCTCTTTCTCGTCTTGCGCGGAATATCTCCTATACAAGCGTCGTTCTTTACGTTTTTTATACTGCGTGTTCTTTGCAGTTGAATGTATATAATGTTACGGCAAGCGGGAGGTGCCCCCTTGGGGCATTGGTTTCTGCGAGTATGTAGAGGAATTACGGCATTTGGAAGAGTGGAGTCCATGGTGTAGTGGTTATCGCGTCTGACCGGCAATCGGAGATCCCGGGTTCGATTCCCAGGTGGTACTTCATTTTTTCATTTGTTGTTTTCTCTTTCTCGTCTTGCGCGGAATATCTCCTATACAAGCGTCGTTCTTTACGTTATATATATATATATATATATATTTTGTTTTAATTATATAATTTTTTTTATTTTAATTATAATTTAATCTGACAATTTATTCAAGGTCTCATAAATATTTTAAGTGAATTTTTTTACGGGAACATTTAAACTCGCGTTATATCAATCATGCATGAGGCGTTACGTAAGTAATGGTTGGCATATAATCATGGCGGAACAAATTTCTTCATGTTAATTTGGTTGGCGTAAGATTTCTATATTAGTTACAGTTGACTGATATAGGTATTGAAATATTATTTTTTCCTTTTCAGTAAACTTTATAAGGAGTGCAACATATGAGAGTCTGTTTTTACAAATGTACATTTGTATACTCCGTGTGCTGCTACGTGTGTACTCCAAACAGTACTTTCTTTACCGCTGTTGTTAAGAATGTCCGACGCAAGTCTATTTATATATAATATATATATATATATATATATATATATTATAAATGCGTGTTTGTTAACCCATGTTAATTGTTTTAATTTATTCTTAGAGCTACTAATAAATTTGATTTAGGCCTAAGGTATACGACTGTAGGACAAGATCTACCCTAACGAAAGTTAATCGGAGTTAGACCTAATTTAACCTATTAGAAATGAATTCCTATAAGGCCTATAGCTTTTACACGTGCATGGACAGGTAAGATGTAGTCGAATTCCTTTCAGGATTAATTCAACATCATTATTCATTAAACAGTGTACATTTTATATATATATATATATATATATATATATATATATATATATATATATACAAACAAATGATTTTACTCATTTTTATTTTAGTTTTTCTTTAAAAAGTCTCATTTCTCGTTTCCTCATTTCGTTTTCTAATCAGCAAGAAAGGTCAAACTATGTTTTTATGTCGTAAACAAATTCTTCAGGAAACAAATTCTTAGTTGCCATGTTTTTGTAAACGTCTTTGACATCCCCACCCACATATATACGTGTGTGTGTGTGTGTGTGCGTGTGTGTGTGTGTGTGTGTGTGCACCAGAACGCCCGCTGTGCCTTGCGCAGCAAAAGCCTTCAGAAACACAGCCTAACGGTGATGTGAGGGGCGGGTGTGTTACGAAAACCTTTCCTGGTTCTCCCTTAATGCGTATACTAAATTTGGCGCAGACTACCCTAGCCGTTTAGACGTGTATAACCGAACATCGAACAGACAGACCGACATCATCTCCTACATATACATATATAAATACGATATGGCTAATACTAAGTTTTACGGAGACCAGATTAGTCCAGTCGTTTAGATTGGTTATTTGTGAAGCTGCACTCAAATCTAAGTGGCTCCCGAGCTTATTAACGTAAACATTAAGATTTCGTTTAAAATTTCTTGTTGAAAATCGTTTTGCATAAAATTATTTACTTGTTAAAAATGCGGGCATGAACCGACTAAATATAGATAATCTTTGCTATAACTGTTCATGATGTTAGAGCATTATAATCTGTAAATCTTTTCCTACAAACAAAATTCGAATAGAAAAACTTTAAGCCATAACTCGTTAACCCTTAAACCCTACTTGGGGTATATAATAATGACTGGGGGTGTTTAACCTCCTTCGCACATCTAAGATCATATGACGGAGTGGACCTACAGCTTTACGTGGGATCCGACACGGAAGACGGTCTCCCATCCAACTACTACCCAGCCCAAATGTCGCTTAACTTCGCTGATCAACGGGAAGCGGTGTTACGACATTGGTTACGACGTAGCCCCCTACCTGGGGTACCGGGGACACCAGTACCCCGGGTATCGCTAGCGTAACTTTTATAATGGACAGGGATTAAGGGTTAACGTTACTTTAAGCTCACGATCCACTTAGATTTTGACTGCAGCTTCACAATTTTGACACACTGGCTTTGAATGTGAAGCTCAAAATTTTAATGGTTGTGGCATTTTTGACCAGATATAGGTACTGTAGGCTTCAGTACTAACTATAAATTCAGAGAAACACATTTTGAGATGTTTTGAGTGCAAAGAGACGCTTAGAAACACGAAACTTCTATATCATTATCAATAATTACAATGTTTTAATGTTACTGAAAAGGGGCAGCTAGGAGACACTGTGTATATAGTCTACGTCTACTGTTCATACGTTTGTTTATACATACTACTGACAGACAAGCGAGTTTATTTTTCATGAAACAGTTTAAACGTATTTGCTTATTTTTTACTGTGTCCTTGAAAATATGTTTCACTGAGGTATTTATTAACTTGCCCTTCACCATCATTTGCGTACGAACTTACTCTACTGAACTTACAGGTTTTTTAGATACATACACACAAATACATACATACCCCACATACATGGAAATCTGTCACATATACTTTTAAACCATTTACAAGGCCGTAGCCAGAGCTTAAAACAGACGAGGCGAAAATAGCCCTACTAGGGGGTCCGGGGCCATGCTCCTTCAGAAGATTTTTTTAATCCTTGCACAAAATCATGCACTTTGAGCGTATGGTAACTGAGAGTGAATTGGACAATAATAACTTCACTTAAATGTTGCTACTCTGTTTTTATTCATGTTATTTGTGGGTGGTTTGAGTGCATTACATTGATATGACCAGAAACCAGTTCTTATCATTTGCTACTTGACTGATGGCTAAAGGCCAGTGCCAGACCTCGTCTGCCTCAACGTGGCTACGGTATGATTTATGAGTCATATATATATATATATATATGACGCCAAAAAAAACACCAAAAAAATCATGCCGGAATATAAGTTGGTTATATTTTGACGGTTGTTCATTCATTTCGAGATCGTCATCAGGTTCGAATTCCATTTCCACTGACAGTATATATATATAACGTAAAGAACGACGCTTGTATAGGAGAATATTCCGCGCAAGATGAGGAGGGAGAACGAAACAAATGAAAAAATGAGGTAACCACCCGGAATCGAACCCGGGATCTTCCGATTGCCGGTCACATATGATAACCATTACACCATGGGCAATCGAAGATCCCGGGTTCGATTCCCGGTGGTTACCTCTTTTTTCATTTGTTTCGTTCTCCCTCCTCATCTTGCGCGGAATATTCTCCTATACAAGCGTCGTTCTTTACGTTAATTATACTGCGTGTTTGCAGTTAAAATGTATATATATATATATATTATACCTTCTAACCTTGTAGATGTTTTGTGCGTCGGTCTCTCTTCACACGAAAGTCGCCCTGGTGGCCTCACCTCTAAGCCTGGCCTGATGGAGGCGAGAGTTGCTCTCTTGAGACCTCCATCGCACATAGCCAGGCACACCCGGCTCATCCAGGTGTGTGTGTGTATATATATATATATATTTCATGACCAACAGATGTCGGTGATCCCCCCCATTTCATAAGTTGGGACAATCAGGACGAGTCCTATGCCCGGATTAGGCTACACTAGGTTAACTAGGGGTCATGCCAAAAAATAGGTGGCCACGAAACTACATATTTGCAATATATAGGATATATATATATTGCAGTGGGTTAGATTAAGTAGGTTAGCATAGATTAGGAATTAGGTTACGACAGGTTAAGTTAAGTCAGTTTTTTAGAGCGTCGACTTTGTCAATGCGATGGTATATATATATATATATATATATATATATATATATAGTCTAACTTATGCCTCAGTTCATCTAGATTCTAGAAAGTTTATGATTAGATAAACTGATCTTATTTTAGACCCTTATCTGTCGCGACAATGTTTACAACTGGCAAAGTGAATGAGAAGCCAAACATCAACACCTGCGCATTTTGAAGTTCTACGAAAAATGTGCACATTTAAGCCTAAAATGTCACTTGAAATAAATTCAAGAGTTTTATTTATGGCAGATGGTAATTTTTTTTTATGGCAATTTGGGTAAAAGAGCGTTTTATTTGCTTATTTATATCTGGGTATATCGTGTTCATATGAATTACATTTTGGGTCAATGGTGTTTTTCATGGATGATCAGTTATCATTTGAACTGTGTCCCAGCATTTCAAGGTAAGATAATATTAACGTTGATAATAATAATATTAATAATAATATCAACATTGGGTCTGGGTAGTAGTTTGGATGGGAGACCGTCCTCCGCGCCCAGATTATGTAGCGACCCGTGGTTCGGATCCCACGTAAAGCTGTAGGTCCCCTCCGTCACATGACGTTAGATGTTGCGAAGGAGGTTAAACAACCCCAATAAAAAAAATTAAAAAAAAAATATATATATATATATACACCATCCATGATGACTTTATGTACCATGCGTCATCAGCAGTAGACTTGTCAGATGAATTAATGTACGGTAGGCCTTTTGGTGGTGTTGCTTTCTTATTAAGGAAAAATTTGTCAAAACATATAAGATTTTTAACAAGCGATAACGTAAGGTTGTTAGGCATTGAATTACAAGTGAACAATGATTGCATATTAATTGTAAACTGCTATTTACCATACAACAACGGCAGTAATCTAGATGAATACACTGATTTGCTGTACAAAATTAAGTCATTATCAGATAACCCCAAATATTCTCACTGTATAATAATGGGGGACTTTAACGCACATGTGAACTCGGAATTCTTTGGAGAATTGGGTACATGTGCGAGTCGGCCAATTTAAGTATAAGTGATGTAGATGTATTAGGGGTAGCCAGTGGTAATTTTACATATGTTAGCGATATGAGTGGTACCACCAGGTGGATTGATCATTGTCTCACTAGTAATAATCTAAAGGATCGAATTGTTAGAGTTCATATTTGCATGATTTCCTTCTTTCTGATCATATACCATTAGAATATTAATTAACGTCACCAATTTATGCGCAACACGACTTAACAAGAACTCGATAGGTAAGAATAATCGCGTCGATTGGTCCAATGTTAATATGCAGCAGAGAATAGAATACAAAGACAGAACATGTCACCTCTTTAATAATTTAGAAATTTTGCACCTTGCTGTAATAATCCTTGCTCAAATGATTCTCACTGTAAACTCATAGATAGGTATTATAGTAAGATAATATCCCTGTTAAGTGAAGCAGGAAGCCCCTTGATTAAATCTTACAACTATCATACTAAGGTTATTCCTGGATGGAATGATTTTATTGCCCCCCTGAAGAGGGAATCGAAAGACGCCTATGATTTGTGGTGCTTTCATGGTAGACCCAGATTAGGACCAGTAAACTTGAATATGTGAAGTCGGGTCAGTATAAGGCGGCCATAAGACGATGTAAACAGGAAGAAGAGTCTATTCGAGCATCAAAAGCCTGTGAAGCTCGCATAAATAACGATAACAACTTTGGAAATTTGTTAAGAATCAAACGGGTGTCAAAAATGTCCTCCTTCCGACAATCGATGGGGTTGTCGGGGGAGGATGAAATTGCAAAGCTGTGGAAAAATCACTACTCTAACATTCTTAATAGTGTGAGTAGGGATAATCTTAAGATAGATTGCAGCGAAACGATTGTGGGAGGGACAAGGGAAAATATTTTGATATCATTTTCTGAAGTAAAGAGGTTAATTAAAGTGTTAAAGACTGGTTCTGCGTCAGGGATAGATGACTTATCGAATGAGCACTTAAAATATGCAAATGACGTAGTATGTCTGCATATATCATTGCTCCTATCAGCCATGCTTGCTCATAGCTATATCCCTGCAGACTCAGTGCAGAGTTCATAGGGTATATATCTTGCCCCTGGTCAAAAATAAGTACGGAGACATTCTGTCCAGCAATAATTACAGGCCTATTGCTGTCGCTTCCTGCTTCTCGAAACTACTAGAAAAACTCTTGTTACTCCGATTAAATGATTTCCTATGGACATCTCCTAATCAGTTTGGCTTTAAAAGGTCCCACTCAACTGACCTGTGTATCTATGTACTTAAAGAAACAATATCTAAATACATTGACAGTAATTCAACCATTTATAGCTGTTTCCTTGATATAAGTAAGGCATATGATAGGGTGAACCAACATTTTATTTGCAAAACTAGAAACAGGAAGGTTCCCATGTACATATTAAATTTATTGAAATTTTGGTATTCCCACCAATCTTTCACTGTTAGGTGGGGCAATGTACTATCCGAGTGTTTTGGCTCCTCTTGCGGGGTGAGACAAGGTTCCTTGCTGTTTAATGTGTATATCGACGGATTAATTGCTTCACTTAATGAGGCAACTGTGGGATGTTGTATAGATAACGCAAGGATAAATAACTTAGTTTATGCCGATGAAATGGTGTTAATAAGTCCTTCTGTTAAAGGTCTGGATCGGCTACTAAATGTCTGCGAAGTGTATTCGCAGAAACATGATATTCTTTTTTAATGTTACAAAAACTAAGGTTATGCAATTTCATCCGAAAAGCTGTAATCAGCGAGCTGATATAAGGTTTAAAATGAATGGTGAAGTAATTGAGGAAGTACAAGAGTTTAAGTATTTGGGTCAAACTATTACCAGCTCCTTGAGTGATGACTCGGATATAAGAAAACAATCTCGAAGCCTGTGTGCTAAAGCGAATATGACCATAAGGAACTTCCATTTCTGTACAAGTGAAGCTAAAGACACACTCTTTCGTACTTTCTGCAGTAATATATACGGTCAGCAACTCTGGGTGAATTATAAAAAAGGTTCTGGCAGAACCCTAAATTTGCTGTACAACAGGTCTTTTAGACTCTTACATAAATTACCCCCGAGATGCTCAGCTTCGCAAATGTTTGCTACCCGCAATGTCCCGAGCTTCCCGGAGGTAACAAGACGTGCTCAACACAGTCTAATGCAAAGAATTAAAAAATCAACCAACCCGATCATCCAAGCTATCCATGAGTCCTGCCATTTATCCTCTAAGCCAGTGGTCGGCGAACTTTTCTGGGTATTACCCCAAAATATATTTGTGTACAACGATATTACCCCCTAGACTTGAAATTATTTGTTCGAAAAAAATATAACTGATAATTAGCCTCGCTTATTAAATAATAAATTTTTGTGCAATTTTATTTATATGTTTATTGAGCCTTCATTACCCGCGAGATTTTCATTTTTACCCCATTTGGGGTAATTTACCCCGGTTCCCCGACCCCTGCCGTCTAAGCTATGGACTTTTTGGTACGAAAACGTCTGTCTGTAGCTCCACTTAACTTCGACAGTGCAGTATTATTTCTAATCAATTGTATATATTTCTATCCTTAGTGTATGAACTGTCATTGTATTAATAATATTTGTCATATGGACTATATAGTCTGCCAATAAACCTTTTCATTTTCATTTTCATTTTCATTTTCATATATATATTTAAATATGTATACTGTATATATATGTATGTATTCAATGGAAGCAAAAGAATGCGCATAAAGATTGTACGTAATTTGTATTTTGTACTCTTATTTAAAATGTAACCAGTAGTATCCATTACGACGCTCTTAAATTTACATAAGGCGCCCATCAAAGGTAAAAGCTGCAACTGACGGAAGTTTGGCATTCTCTCTCTCTCACACACACACACAGCCAGAGCTGGGCACTTGCGGCATATTTTGCGGTACTGCGGTACTGCGGTACTACCGCACTACCAAACCGGCACCGCATAACGCAGTACCGCAAAGGATCGCTGAAAGTACAGCAGTACCGCTACCGCATTCAAATTTCCGCGTACCGGTTTGGTACCGGTTTGGTAGTGCGGTAGTACCGCAGTACCGCAAAATATGCCGCAAGTGCCCAGCTCTGTATATATATATATATATAGTTTTCTAATAGGTCTTGTTATTATTATTAAATGAAAAATGAGCTTTAATTTTGTTAAATCCTATTTATTATTTACAACAACGTACCCTAACTTTCGATACCATATTTAATATGGTTAAAATCTGACCAACCAAAAGCCGTTTTTGAAATTTTGTGTTTTAAGCCAGGCCTAACCCTACCTGATTATAAGTGACGTAAGCTATGTTTTAGCCAATCATAATTAGGGGCGTGGCTACTGATATCCAGCACACACGGGAAAACTGGTGTTTGAGAAAATTAAATTGGTTTTCCGTCACTGGTATCTACATATTGTAGATGATTGTGGTTCTACTTTAAGAAGATAAGTTCACAACGACACGAAGCTTTTCACAATGATAATGGCAAACATAATAATTATATTTAGATTACTTAAGTATGCCAAAATGTGAGCGGGCAAAAAATATGTTCAAATTTGGCTGATATTTTTGCGGAAGTTTTTTTTTCTAAATGGGGAAACCATCACTGTTTTTTTTTGTTCTTTAATCGTGTGTATGAGGAACATTAATTGGAACATACTGTTGAAATAATTATATTTGTGCAGTGTTCGAAGAAAAGTCTGTATCCAATAAGAAATACATTAAGACTTTTTTACCAGATGAAAACATTCATTCATGGAACCATATCCTAATGTTCACTATTTCCTCATTAGTTCAATGCATGTTTATGTAATTAATGATTAATGTAATTCTAATTGAATTAGATTTTTCGGACACACGCAAGGGTTCCAAAATATAGTTTCATAATTATTTTTATATATATATACGGGTGTCCGAGAATTATCTGTACAATTTTTGGCTGTTATTAAAAGTCAACCATAAAGTGTAGAAATTCCAGTTTTGTCCCATTTTACAGAGAAATCATTAAGTTTTTTCTGATAACAAATTTTGACAAGTTTTCTTTTTTGTACGCGGGTGACAGACATTGATGATTTAAAAGCAAGAATCACAGCTGCTATTGAGCGAATTGATGTGGATATGCTGCAGCGTACATGGCAACATTTGGAGTATCGATTGGATGTTTTGCGAATCACTGATGGTGCACATATCGAATGTTTGTAACAACGTTACTTTAATAAAAGAAACTTTTGAAAATACAGATTCTAAATAATCTTGTTTAAGAATTTTACGTGTGTTATCAAGAATTTTATTAAAAGACGAAATTGTACAGATAATTTTCGGACACACTGGAATTTCTAAAAAACTTGTCAAAACTTGTCAAAACTTGTCAAAACTTGTCAAAACTTGATATCAGAAAAAACTTAATGAGATTCCCTGTAAAATGGGACAACACTGGAATTTCTACACTTCATGGTTGACTTTTAATAACAGCCAAAAATTGTACAGATAATTCTCGGACACCCTGTATATATGTATATATATATATATAGTATATATATATATATATATAATATATATATATATATATATATGATGAATAAAACCACGAAGGAAAGGAAACACAGAATGGTGGTCAAGCGCTTTCGTCTAATGACATCCTCAGGAACACTGAAGTAAATAAAGAGTTACAGCCTATATATAAGTACAGAAAAAAAATACATACATATATATCTATATATATATATATATATATATATATATATATATACAATAAACGGAAAAATAAAAATAAAAATTAAAAAAAATTAAAGGATTGTGGGAGGCGCATACAAATTTGTAAGGAAAAACTATCGATTTTTAGCACAAGATCAAATGAATTCTTTCCAACCAATGTTATAAAAAAAAAAAACTACCGATTTTTAGCACAGAGAGAGAAAGAGAGAGAAAGACTAGAAATAGGCTTTTTTTTGACGAACTGTCAACGGAACGTTAAATTACTGTAAGTGCAGATGTTGTTTACTTAAATTTGATGTGGTGGTACGAAGGTATTTTTAGGCATATACAATGACTGTTACGCAACTTGGCAATTTTCATGACATTATCATCGATGCAAACAAATTTGAGTGAAGAGGTCCAGAAACTGGCACAGCGCTCAGGAAGGACTACTGTAATGAGACCAATTGCGGTAACTCCTACATTTATTATTAATTAGTTTTAAACAATATATATAATTTAATCTCTGTATTACGTAGCATTTTGAATATAGTAGTATATAGCCAGCGCCTGAGATGCTCAGTGGGAAACACCGTTCCCCTATAAGCAAAGTGAATACACTGAGGTCGGGAGTTCGACTCCCGATAATGTTGTTTAATAAATGATACTTTGATTTACTTAACCCCTTGACGGAGGGGATTTGCAGCTTTACGTGGATCCGAGCCAGTACCCTACCAAAGGGCCCAAATTTGGCGGTCAGATCCGAGATTCGAACCCAGGAACATCAAACTAACAGCCTGGCACTCTACCACCTAGTCTTTACCTGACAGGTCCTAAAACTATAGTTTCGAAAGACAGAGAATATACAGTAATTCGGTTGTACTGTATATACAAGATGGCTGTACTGTAAATACAGTATAATAATAATAATAATAATAATAATAATAATAATAATAATAATAAACGGCCAGGAGAGCCAAAAACTGGCACAGTGCATAAACCAACTATTGCGGCTCATTGCGCTAACTCCTGTATTATTATTACGAGCATCATCGGGATTAGAACCCTTGACCTCAATGTCTTCGCTTATAAGGAAACGATGTTGCACACAGCCACGGGAGCTGCTTACAGTATAATAAAATTGAATTAACACTTTTAAATTTCAATGTAAATTGTTGCGTCAAACATTTAAATCCATTTTGAATATAACAACAGGTGTACTTACGTGTTGAAACAAGTTTGAACAAGTTAACTGCGACAAGATGTTGAATACCACAAGATTTATGTATAATCTTATTTGAGAAAATCAGTTTTCATTCAAATTGTAATTTTCTGTTAATTAAAATTATGTAATTTAAGGATATACCTTCAAATTAAATTCTTCAGGTTGTATTATAATTATTTGAAGTTTAAATCAATAATAAATGGGTACTAACGCAGTGTACAGTATAATGAGTTACTTTGCTCAGACGGGAAAAAAGTTATATAAGTTATGGCCACGTGGTAACACCGATTCCCGTAATATCAGCGAGGTTAAGGGACGTTGGGACTGTTCAGTAGTTGGATTGGTGACCGACCTCCGCTTTGAGACGATGTAGTGACCCGCAGATGGTTCGAATCCCACGTATAGCGCTACTGTAGGTCCCCTCCGTCGCGTGACCTCTGCCGTTACGAATGTGGGCTACGTCATGGCCGATGTCGTAACACCGTTTCCTCTCGATCAACGAAGTTAAGCGGCACTGGGTCTGGATTATAGTGAGTGACCGTTCTCCGCGTCCAGATTATATAGCGACCCGTGGTTTCCCACTTAAAACTGTAGGTCCCTTCCGTTATATGATCTTAGTTATCACGAAAAACTTTAAACAATTCCATCAAACAAACGAACGTACGGAAGTTAACAACCCCCAAACATTATTATTTTAGAAAGAATTTGAGTTATTGTATAAAAAATGAAAGTAATATTTGCCTCAAAAGACACTCCACATTATCTCAAATTGGATATTTCATTTATATTATATAAAACTACATTTCCTTATAATAATTGTGGAGATGTCCGGATAGTTTCTACCCAATGGAAATTACAATAATTAATTAAATTAATTATATATGAACGTGTTTTGAACTAAGCGTGGAATATTTTCAACATTTATGAAGTAGTTCAATAAATAAATGTATATTTCTTACCGGGTTGCGAGTTTTAATGTATTTAAACACGTGGCAATTTAAAACGTTTGTATATTCTTTATTAACTAAAATAAAAGTATGAAATTTTTACTACACATGGGGAATTAGGCCCTTAGTTCAAAACATGTTACACATGATGTCCTCTCAGTTCATTAACTCTGCACACGAACAACAAAATTTTGCAGTACTGTGGACAGAGTATCTGTGAAATCTGAGAATTTTTTTTGTACAATTGATGTTTTCAATTCTCTCGTGTGTGTGGATTCCATTTAAACACTATCTTCTAAATAAGGCCACAGATAAAAGTTACAGGGTTTAGATCTGGTTATGTTGGCGACCATGATACTCCTTTATCATAAACCGCAGGAATTCTGTTGAGTTAATGAGCGGAGAGGACATCACATAGAGTATGTTTTACACCAGGGAACTAATTCCCCATGTGTAAAGAAGATAGTAAAAAATTCATGCTTTTATTCCAGTTGCTAAAACGAAACTACAAACCTTTTAAAGCGTCAAGTGTTTAAAAAATCACCCGATATTTCCTTTCAAACACTAAAGAATTCTATCCGATTTGTTTTTCAAGTTTCTTTATAGTTAATGCTTTTATAGATATCTTTTGACTATACACATATTTGCTAAATTGTCCCATACGCACATCCTTTAACCAAACATTGATAACAAAAAACACTGCCAAACAGTGCCAAACTCCACTGTGGCACTTATGATGATGATGTATCCTTTAATACAAATACTGTATTTATACACAAATATTAATTTCAGTTAATAAATTAAAAAAAACAATTATAAAATTAAGTAAATTGTGCCAAATTAGTAATCGGAAAATACCAAGTCCAGAAATAGGGGCACATGCCATATCCTATTACCCACGCCTCTGCGCGGTTTGGGGTATGAATGAACTCGAATCGAGCTAAAATTAATTTAAGTTATTATAAATACCTATATTAAAAATTGTTCAGATTAATTTTAAACTCACATGCCAAGGAAAATATCCGAAGATATAGTGAAGAGGGTATGATGCCAAATGTTTCCAAAGAAATGTATATAGGATAAATATTTTTCGTTAGATATGCAAAAATCATTATCGAGCCACACACACACACACACATACACACAGGCATATATATATATTATATATATATATATATATATATATATATATATATATATATATATATATATATATATATATATCAGCTGGCTGGTAAACTACCTATATGTATATAGGCAGTTTCATCTCACCAAACATACCAACATACACAAAAAGACACTTTGATTGTTACTTGCATAGAGGTATATTTCGTGTCAAATAATTCAGTAGTTATCAACAAATCATATACATCTGCCATCGGAGATTACCGTTATTTCAATGAACATACTGTACATTGTCGTAGAATTTCTTTTAATAACATTCGACAAATCAAACTACAACAACAATAGCAATCTAACAGGTCTCCAGTTATAGAATCATTAACTCCTATATCAGCGATTCCCAATATGTAGTTCACCGAGTTCTTTTTAGATAAGGGAATATCTGTAAAATTGACAATTTTGTCGCAACAGTAGTCAAAAGCCTTAATTTTGGTTCAGATGTTCTATGGGGTGATTTAAAAATTTTACCTAAGGGCAAAGGTTCCAAGGTTAGTGTCAGGGTAAATCAAGGTTTCAAGGTCAAATGCTAAAAATGCCTCTAGATCGATTCCCCAGAGGTTTAGAAAGCTGGTTCTGGTGTCAAAAGATCTTTGTAATAAAATAAGGCACCTTCTAGGACACGTGCAACCCTCAAGTCACCAGGTCACGCACACGAGGTCATATTGTCAATCGGGTGACCACTGTGTTTGTTTTCTCTAAAAATGGCACAAACTATGCCGTTGACCTATCATATCAAACGTCTCGATAAGACAATGGTAATTGCGATACTTATGATGACCTGAACTGTGACCTTGAGCCATGACCAAGTGATTATTTCACGTCAGCTTCTCTGATCTATCGACATATCATTTTAATTTTTTATACTCGTTTCCCCTTCTTTCCAAATTCTGAATTCAACTGCAATGGACCCCCATGGACCGCGGACTTTGTTTTCTTTGTAAGGCCCCCTCTCGAGACAATCTTTTGTGCCCACTGAATCGTGTTTCGAGGGGGAACGGAGAAAACCTATGTGACTGTGATCTCAAGAATAAAGGAATTCGAAAGTGTCGGGTGGGGCCTGCCGGAAAGCATTATCTGTGATGCTAAGGAGCTAATCCCGGTGTATTGCGTGGCAACGAAGCCAAATGGCACAAAAGGTGCTATGGTAAAATCTCCGCCCGGTCCCTCCAGAGGGCGCAAGCCAAATTTTGTCAAACATTAACATCCCAAGATGTTCCCAAACCATCAACATCCCAAGTTGTCACAGCCGTCGTCACTGCTCCTAGGGCCTCCTGGAGGCTGAGTGACCAACCATCAAAAAGTGTATAATTTGTGGGACATCAGGTAAGAGCCTCCATCGCGTGTCGACCACATCCTAGATGCCAACCTTAGGATGGACATTCAGGTCTTCTAAGACTTCGATATCATGGCCAGGCTGCGTCTGGAGGTGATCTCAAGGCAGCTGATGCCTCGCGTACCATTTCAATTGCCTCTCTGCCTTCAACAGCCAAATACAGAGAAAACAACGGGAGGCTGCGCGTGAGTTCAAACATCTAAGTAAAGAGGTCTGGTTTCAGGCTCTTGAGGAGCTCTACGGGGAAATGAGTTGGGAAGTTGGCGAGGGAAAAATGTCTTTCAAGCTCAAAGAATTGAGGAGACGGTTGTCTGAGGCATTGAAACAACGAGGTTGTAAGGAATCTTAAGTCCATCACACTTGACTGAAAGAATCGATCATTGGTCGTTTTCCAAGGCTGAAAGAAGAGACTGATGGGAAGAATGTGATCTTCGTGTTCCTCAATACAATGAAAGAAATGAAGTCAGCCAATGCAGGAGTTGTGAAAAGCGATTCTTGGATCCTGGCAGAGGCTGCGGGTATTCTTTGGGAGGAGACGAACAAGGCCCATCCTGGTCTTTCAATGGGGAGTTTGAGGAGCTTCACCATGTTCAAGAGGGAAGTCCTTGGGGATACACAAGGCGAAGAGACCCTGAAGCATCATGGAGAAGGAAAAGACGCGCAGATCTTCTCGCGGGACGTACAGGGTCTGGCGTTAACGATTGCGGAACTCAGGAACCCCTTCGGTCGCGAATTCCCTGAGCTTGTGGCGTTGGGAAGCGACATCATGCCCGAGTTTTTCGTCAAGCTTCTAGGGAAAATCGTAAGCACTTGCAAGGAGCAGTATTCTCGCTTCCAACAAGAAAAGTTCATTGACCGTTTGAAGCATTTCACAGACCTGGCTTCAAAGAAAACGTAAAGATCTTTGCAGTAGTGAAGGAAAAAGGTTCATGCGAAAATTCGGTCTGTTGCAGTGTTCCTTCTCTTCGGGAAGTACATTCGGTTTAAACGAGAAGGAGAGCGAAGGAATTTTCTCCACGAGATCTACGATTATTCTCCATCTCTGGAGGTGAATGGACCCATGTTCTTGGGAACAAAGGCCGATCTCTTGGGATGTTTACAGAAGGTTGTTCTCGGTGCTGAGGAGCAGACAAATTATCCTCGATCCTTTGACTGCATGAGCTACGACGGACTTGTGATTCTAAGGGTGGTCACTCCAGACACAACATGCACGACGTTCGACAAATACGCTGAAGTCTTTCTAAAGCACATCTTGACCACTGCTCAAGGATCGATCTTGTTTGGGACGAATATTGGACCGAGAGTCTGAAGAGACACACCAGGGAGAAAAGGGGGTCTGGCACGAGGATCAAAGTGAATGAGAATCCCCGAGTGCCATCAGGAAACAAGTGGGGAGATTTTCTCTATGATGCTGCGAACAAAGCGGAGGTGATCCAGTTCATCAACTCGAAGGTCATGGCCATGAAGGAACTTCTAACAGGAGTCCAGAATATCTACGTAACATCAGATACATAAAAGTGGAATATAATTCTGTAATACATAAATGCAATGGTTTTTTAAAACAATTTTTTGAAAACAATAGGACAGCATTATGCATTATTTTTAGAGGTAATACATGCATCAGCTGTTTCTATTATCCATCCTGTAATCTATTTTCCCCTTTTTTTGCAGGAACTGAAGTACTTCACTTGAGGCCAGAATCCGCCATGTCAACTCGTGACACGAAGAGGTTGTCTCGCATTGCCGTACATCTCCTGCATACCACAGCAGAAGGTCTTGCAGTGATCAAGGTGAGATAATCCGCCCCCTCTTTTCATCATTAATTTTTTATGAGAATTCCAAATCGCGTGTCATTGTTTAGATTCCTTTTAATTACTATCTTATTATAGCCTAACTGTGTATTCACTCATTTTATTCTATTTGTTTAGATTCGTTCCATGGACACTGATGTGGCGGTTGTTATGTGCGGACAAATGACCAGGCTTCCTCCAGGCGTTTAAGTATGGCTCGTGCTCAGGAGGAGCAGAAGCTTGACGTAACTCTATCTAAATGATTTGGTCAAAAGTTTGGATGCAGATATGGATCGTGCGCTCCCATTCTTTCACAAGATGTGATACCATGTCGTCGTTCTTCTGGAAAGAAAACGTAACGGCTTGGAACATATGGAGAAACTTTGGTGAAGAATTGACTCGGACGATGAAAAATCTCTCCCCGATCAGAGAGGGAAATGAAAGCTTCCAAACCCTTCAACTATTCGCGTGCCACCTTTACGGCAAAGCCTTTCGGCTGAAACAAGTCATTCTCCTTCGGGAAACGATGTTCTACCACAAAAACCAAAAAGTAGAATGCCTCCCACCAACAGCGGATGCTCTGTTACTCCATTCGAACAGAGCCCTCTATCAGGCATCCATCTGGGACAGGAGTGGCACTCCTCTTCTCGAAATGCCATCTCGAGGAGAGTACGGATGGAAGAAGGCTTTAGACACTCCCTCCTGGACCCCAGTTGGATGTGCCAGCCACCTCTTGCACTATCTCAGTAGTGTAATGCGGCATTTTAAATTTTTTTTTTTTTCCATTTTTATCATTATTTTACGGATAGAAATCAAACAACTCTTTGAAGTTATTTATATTTAAATAAATATTTATTTAAATATAAATAACTTCAAAGAGTTGTTTGATTTCTATCCGTAAAATAATGATAAAAATGGAAAAAAAAAAATTAAAAAATGCCGCATTACTTATGGGATGACCTAATAAAAAACCATGTCACTCCTGCACTTGCAAACAGTCTGCACTCGGTTGTGCACTTGTTCATGCGAGGTATGAGGATGAACAGGTGAGCTCCTGACTATGACCTTCACGAACGCCTAATACAAGCTCTGTAGTCATGAGCACTCCCGATGTCAATAAAACCACTGCAAACCAATTCGTTCATTGAGCCCTCCAGTTTGATAT
Source organism: Bathynomus jamesi (assembly GCA_023014485.1). Taxonomy (NCBI): domain Eukaryota; kingdom Metazoa; phylum Arthropoda; class Malacostraca; order Isopoda; family Cirolanidae; genus Bathynomus; species Bathynomus jamesi. The sequence goes on along the minus strand of JAJOZX010000622.1, from coordinate 1,191,599 downwards.
ATCACACGATTTTTATTTTGTCGAAAGCTATAACGTGAACTTGGTCATGGGTCAAGGTCACAATTCAGGTCATCACAAGTAACACAATTACCATTATTTTATCGAGACGTTTGATATGATAGCTCACACGGCATAGTTTATGCTGTTTTTAGAGAAAACAAACACAGTGGTCACCTGATGACCTGAGGAGTTGTACGTGTCCTACAAGATGCCTTTATTTTATTACAAAGATCATTTTGACACCAGAACCAGCTTTCTAAACCTTTGGGGAGCCGATCTAGAGGCATTTTTAGCATTTGACTTTGAAACCTTGATTAACCTTGACACTGACCTTGGAATCTTTGCCCTTTAGGTAAAAAAAATCACCCCATAGAACATCTGCACCAAAATTCAAGCTTTTGACCACTTTCGCAGATATTCCCCTGACTATTTAGGTATTCACAAAGAACAAGAACAACCTATTAATATGTATATATATATATATGCTGCAAACCCACAAGGAAAAAGAAAAACGATTCCAAGTCCTTTCGTGTATTCAGAGCTACACCTCGTCAGGGTCATTCCCTGACGAGGTGTAGCTCCGAATACACGAAAGGCCTTGGAATCGTTTTTCTTTTTCTTGTGGGTTTGCAGCATTCATTCATTTCACGTGTTTAATTGTGAAATTCATCCCATATATATATAATATATATATATATATTATATATATATATATGCACGAGGACTGATAATAACTGGGGGTGTCTGCAATACAACTAACGAAAATTGCGATCAATTGAATATGATTACGGACATTCTTCGGACTAGACTAACACAAAGCACTGTTGCTTGAGTGGTGATGAACACGTACGAAAGCTTCGTCGGTACTTTGACCCCCTATTTGCTTGGCAATACTGCTGCGAACTGCTCGTACCCTGAAATGGGCGTATGGGCGGAATGGTGCTATATGTAAAAAAAGATGTTTGACTCTTCAAACTTCCACTCAAACTATGAATGTATCGATTATATTATATATACTTTATATACGCCTCGGTGGTGTAGTGGTTAGCGTCGCTGACTACGAATCCATCGAGACCCGGTGACGGCAGGCGGCGCGCAGCAAAACCCCATGTGCGGTAAGTTCACCGCCATCAATTCACCGCGGGAGAGTTCACCACCATCAATTCACCGCGAGGTAAATTCACCGCGAGGTAATTTCACCGCGAGGTAAGTTCACCGCGAAGTAATTTCACCGCAAGGTAAGTTCACCGTAAAATGAATAAAATTAAAAAGAATTTTTTAACTTAACAAGAATTTAATATAGGGTTTAGCAACACTATTTAAAAACATTAAAATATAATTAGGACAAAAATTAAAAAAGTTAGGTTAGGTTAGGTTAGGCCCTAACCTAACCTAACCTAACTTTTTTAATTTTTGTCCTAATTATATTTTAATGTTTTTAAATAGTGTGGTTAAATATTTTTCCTAATTATATATTATTTGTTTTTAAATTTTGTGGCTAAATAAAAATTAAATGTGGTTAAATATTTTTCCTAATTATATATTATTTGTTTTTAAATTTTGTGGCTAAATAAAAATTAAATACTTTTTAAATTTTTGTCCTAATTATATTTTAATGTTTTTAAATAGTGTTGCTAAACCCTATATTAAATTCTTGTTAAGTTAAAAAATTCTTTTTAATTTTATTCATTTTACGGTGAACTTACCTTGCGGTGAAATTACTTCGCGGTGAACTTACCTCGCGGTGAACTTACCTCGCGGTGAATTGATGGCGGTGAACTTTCCCGCGGTGAATTGATGGCGGTGAACTTTCCTGTAAACGCAAAACCCAGCTGTTCATCCTTCTACACAATAAAGAAAGTAGTTGGTAGATAAATGGGTACCATGCAGGGGCGGATCCAGACATTTCAGTGAGGGGGGGTCCAGAGAAAAAAAAGGGCATTCCCTATATTACAAAAAGGGCACAACAGTATATATTTTCTTGAATAATCACTTGGTTCAATGAGCGAGTGCAGTACCAATTTTATTGTTTTATTGGATATCAGTCTTATTCAAATAGACATAATGAAAATCACAATTTCAAATGTCTTGCAAGTTAAATCAATAACTAACAATATTAGATGAAGATGCTACCGTAAGTGATATGGCTGCACCCTCCACAGAGCACGTCTGACCAAACGGACCAGAATATTAATGGCTTATCAGTAAACATACCTACCTGTCTTTATTTGTAACGGCTGAAAAAAGGGCACCTTAAGATATTGAGGGGGGTCCGGACCCCGCCGACCCCCCCTAGATCCGCCCATGCCATGGGTAGCCTAGTGGTTAAGACGCTGGAATGCTGGTGGGGTGTGGTTCGGATTCCACATTAAACTGTAGGTCTAAGGTGGCGTGACAAGCTTGATCTTCGTCAGAATGAACAATTCGGGCGGAAGCAAACCAAAGGTAATATATATATATATGTATTAGTGATGGATCGAATAACCGCAACCGCAACCGCACTACAACCGCACAAAAATTCACAACCGCAACCGTAACCGCAACCGCCGTTGCATAAGTGCGGTTGCGGTTGTAAAAGCTTAGTTAATTTTAATTTTAGGTTAATTAGAAATATTTCTTTTTTTAAAAAGAAAATGATGGGTCTCCTTATGCGTGCTTAAACGTGACGTCATATTATTCTTGAAATTCACACTGCCTGTCATTAAGTTTGACATCAGTTTTTCAATTGAATAATAATCCATAACTTTCCAATGGGTGGAGGCTGGGGAAAGTGGTAGGTGGGATGAACAGTGCGATGGGTCCTCGTCCCTCATCCTGGTAACACACTTAGTGCAAAATATGGTTTTAATTAATTTGACCTATTCTTTCATAATAGCTATATAAGTTTAGAATATACTTCATTTAAAAAGTATTTATTTAGTAAATACCTTATGTTGAACACAAGTTTTGCAACACACAAATAGCGGTAGCGGTGTATTGCAAAACTTGTGTTCAACATAAGGTATTTACTAAATAAATACTATTTAGTATATATTATGTACCAAGTGTGGCTAAATCGCACTATAGTGGCTAAATCCAGTTAATAATTACGCATTTTTCCTAGTATATGATAACGCAACCGCAACCGCGGTTGGAAAAAATTCGACAACCGCAAACACAACCGCAACCGCGGTTGTGAAAAACCGACCACTCGATCCATCACTAATATAATATATATATAATATATATATACATTCAACTGCAAAGAACACGCAGTATAAATAACGTAAAGAACGACGCTTGTATAGGAGATATTCCGCGCAAGACGAGAAAGAGAAAACAACAAATGAAAAAATGAAGTACCACCTGGGAATCGAACCCGGGATCTTCCGATTGCCGGTCAGACGCGATAACCACTACACCATGGACTTCACTCTTCCAAATGCCGTAATTCCTCTACATACTCGCAGAAAACCAATGCCCCAAGGGGCACCTCCCGCATGCCGTAACATTATATACATTCAACTGCAAAGAACACGCAGTATAAATAACGTAAAGAACGACGCTTGTATAGGAGATATTCCGCGCAAGACGAGAAAGAGAAAACAACAAATGAAAAAATGAAGTACCACCTGGGAATCGAACCCGGGATCTTCCGATTGCCGGTCAGACGCGATAACCACTACACCATGGACTTCACTCTTCCAAATCGGAAGATCCCGGGTTCGATTCCCAGGTGGTACTCATTTTTTCATTTGTTGTTTCTCTTTCTCGTCTTGCGCGGAATATCTCCTATACAAGCGTCGTTCTTTACGTTATTTATACTGCGTGTTCTTTGCAGTTGAATGTATATAATGTTACGGCAGCGGGAGGTGCTCCCTTGGGGCATTGGTTTCTGCGAGTATGTAGAGGAATTACGGCATTTGGAAGAGTGAAGTCCATGGTGTAGTGGTTATCGCGTCTGACCGGCAATCGGAAGATCCCGGGTTCGATTCCCAGGTGGTACTTCATTTTTTCATTTGTTGTTTTCTCTTTCTCGTCTTGCGCGGAATATCTCCTATACAAGCGTCGTTCTTTACGATATATATATATATATATATATATCATGCAATTTCTACAAACCTCGTTAAAGATACAGCAGGAAGAGCTAAGAGAATAGTCTTATTAATTAGTAGTTCAGGTTGAATAGTACGTTATAGTACTCTGGAGTACACAAATTTACATAGGAAAAACAGATAACAAAAAACTAATTGCCCGGCAATGGATTGTCTATTATATGATGAGTTTCATGCTTAGTTTATGTACAACTTTCAACTGTAAAATTTTAACTTCAACTATAACTTTAACTCGACTGTTACTTATACCAACGTGCAGTAATACAGTATACATGACTGTCAGTATCGCATAATTTAAACCTAGTGAAGTAGCAGCGAACTATTTTCTCATCTTCTTCGTCAGGAGATATTTTCCACACACTGATTTAAGTGTGCTTGCCGCAAAAACAAAAAAAAACTGCTTGCGTCAGAACATAACCTCTATTCCTTTAGTGTAAGCTCATTACTTCTACATCTGTCAACGCTGTCTACTTCTGTGATATCGAATTTTCAAGACATCTATCATTTTTTTAAGCGTTTCTTACTGCGATTTGTTTCACTGGTACAGTATATGAAATTTGTAACTCGGCCTCAAACGTTTGCTGAACTAGTTAGGTCTTTCGCCTAGCAGGGGCCGCCCTAGCTTATAGGAGACAGGAACTTTACTATATCTATATATATATATATATATATGAATAGAAACGACATAAGTATTAAGGAACGTTTCTGCACACGAGGAAGAGAAATCACGAAATTCTCCCTATGTAGGAGAATTTCGTGATTTCTCTTCCTCGTGTGCAGAAACGTTCCTTAATACTTATGTCGTTTCTATTCATTTATATACTGCGTGGTCATTGCAGTTAAATGCACATATTCACGATTTGCGAGGGTGCCCTCTCAGGGCATTGGTTTCTGCCCTATGTAGGAGAATTTCGTGATTTCTCTTCCTCGTGTGCAGAAACGTTCCTTAATACTTATGTCGTTTCTATTCATTATATACTGCGTGGTCATTGCAGTTAAATGCATATATATATATATATATATATATATATAGAGAGAGAGAGAGAGAGAGAGAGAGAGATTATAAATCAGTGAGAAGGGCCAGAAACTGGCACAGCGGCCAGGTCTTACAAATGTTGCCGAATGATTTAACTCCTCAATTATCGTTAACCAGCGCCACCAAGAGTCGAACCCCCGACATTACTGTCTTCAGGGTTACATCGTAGCCAATGTCGTAACAACGCTTCCCCTTGATCAGCGAAATTAAGTGACATTGGATCGGATAGTAGTGAAATAGAAGACTGTCCTCTGCGTCCATGCTATGGAACAATCAGTGGTTTGAGTCCCGTGTAAAGCTGTAGGTCCCCTTTGTCATATGACCTTAGATGTTGCGAAGGAGGTTAAACAACCCCATAATTACATTCACTATCTTTACTTCGCTTACAGGAAAGCGTTGTTACCCACTAACCCACGGGAGCTGGCGTGAATATATATTTTCGGATATAATCGTCGAAATCTGAATTTTTAACACTTTTCGTGAGTCTAATATACACTGGCTTGCTTTTATTTCTTAATTTTCTTTGCGAACTATGATTACGACATAGTTTCACCATCAGTGCCATACCCAAGTTTTTCAGTATCTGATGAGTCATTTTGTTTTTGAAATTTTTTTTTTTTTTGACTTATAAAATATATTTGTATTCAGTTTTCTTAAAGATTTTTTGAAATTGGTCCTAACACATTCTCCATTATTCCAAAGTTAACTTCTTTTATTTATTAACCTTTCATTTTATCAGTCTTCCTATGTGAAATAAAGTATATACCAAAAGTGCCACTACTATTATTATTATTATTTCCATCTCCTGTATGATCTATACCCTTTCTAATGCCATTCGTCCCCCAAGCGAACTATTAAAAACTGCCTCTTCACTCTACATCTGAAATTATATCAATTAATATATCCAAAATACAGTATATCATATTTAAATGTATTCCCTACAAAGTATCATAATAATGAGTACCCACTTATTTTAAATCTATTTTGGTTAGTAATTATAGACTTTTGTTTTGGTTATTTTATCATTGATTTAACCTATTTAAATATTAATTTATATTAAATTGTTAACTCTATTATGAAGTTCCAATTACACTTCTGTACAAAGAAGTTCCTCATAATGTTCACATTTGTCAATGTTATACTTAAGGTTTCTCCTATAAAGGTGCTAGATTATCCCTATTTCTATTTTTTAAAGGCCCATATTGCTTACTATTGTACTTCCTTTCTAGTCCTATATCAGAGGTTATCAATAAGCGGATCCTGACGGAATTTATACGAATCAATGAGGACAAGAAAATTTTTACCTAAAACAGTGGGTAAATACGACAAAATATGTTAGGCTTAAGAACTCTGAAAATTCTAAAAGGAAAGCAAAACACTCGCATAAAGCCCTAAAATAATTTTTAAAAAATACATTGAAATATAAGTTATGTTCATTTTGCTAAAACAGTGTGGGCCACATTACGAAAACACCTAACTGGACCTCGGAGGAAATTAATTGGTGACTCTTGTCCTACAGAATTTAGGTTGCATCGCGCCAAGTGTAAAAGAAGCTGTCGGACTCCAAAATTGATAAAAAAGGAAAAAAAATCCTTAATCAGAATTTTAGCCACTACATTTGAGACAAGTGTATCTTGTGATAATACAGTTATGTTAAGTATATTAACCTATATTTTAAGTATGTACAGCTATTAAAAAGATACGATGTCAGTAGTATGCCAACTGTAAACACATGGAGTACAACAACAAAAGTAGGGTGTAGGCCCAAAATACAGCTAGTTTACATCTTCAAACTGTGTCGTATAGTATAGTGAATATGTCCAGATGAAGTTAGGTTAGTTTTGATGTAAATCGTTTCCCTCTATGTATGTGTACACACAAGATACCACAACCGGAAATGCCACGGGGAGAAGCAATTCCTAGTAAATCTACTTACACTCAACAGCACCTAATTTTGGGAAAGGTATTTGCAGCGAACCAGAAAATAATTAAATCAATAATTTACACGTGGCAAATTTTATTTTTAATAATTTAACGAAGACAAAAAACAAAAAAAGTTGCCAGATATTCTGTATATTTTACATTCAGACAACGTCCCACATCAAACATATAAGGGACGCAGCGAAAAGTGAACTACAGATAACTAAATTTTAACTACTAGTGTAAGTAAAACTACTAACTACAATGTCACTATCTGGAGTGAAAAAGTGCAAATATTTAAGTGCAGATCCGTACTGTGTGGCCAAACTGAGTGCTAAACACAATTTCACGGTCCAACCCAAAGCAGTTCCGTATTTCGATATTTAGAACCTGGCAACTCTGATACTCCACCCTGCTACTACAACTCATAAAAATTTAATCTTAAATATTAATGTTAAATCCATTTCCGATCATTTCATTTTTACTGTTATTTTTACAAGAAATTAATGAACACTTAAATGCAAGGAGCTGAATCCAATGAAAACACATAAAAAACATTAACATGCCTTGTCAAGTCATAAACAAGTACGAACTAAACTTGTAAGAACGTGTTTGCACATGAATAAACATCATAAACGAAAAGGAATGTTTACCTCCCTCCTCCCATATATATATATATATGACGTAGCGTATAAACCAATATATTAATAAAATAAGAATAATGACGTCATATGTAAACATTTATGGCAGGATGACAAAATTTGAAATATTTTCGATTTAAATCTGAAGTTTCATCCCTGTTAAATAGCTTGAACGTTAGTCAACTGTTTATATATATATATATATATATATATATATATAGGCTTTATTACATTAATATTTTTCACTCAAAATAAAGAATGATTAACGAAACCTACGCCATGCACTTATTAACAATTATTTAACCCTTATTTCATAACCCGAGTACAACATACCCTTGGTATAATTTACCCCTGTGTTATAAAATATAGAAGTTAATTTGAACAAGAAATTCTTTTGGATTTTAAACTAAAAAGTATTTTGTCCAAAATTGAAATTTAATTTTGTTAAAATTTAACTCAATAAATAATTTTAATTGAAAATCAATTTTGTTTAAGATTAAACCCATACAAGATTCTACATATTTGCCAAGAATTGGGCCTCATTTCATGTGGAAATTGGAAATTTATTAATTCCAAGTAAATAGAATCTTATTTGTAATTTTAATAAGATTGCGGCTCATAATTTTTGAAGACTAGGCTTTGTTAATTTACAACGACATTTTTGTTTAAGTTAAATAAATAGTTCTTTGGGGATGATAAATATTAACATTATACTCTAAATTCCAGACACAAAATGAGTGTTAAAACATGTTAACGCGGCGAGGTTAAGCGTTTGTGCAAATACTAAAAAACATGAAAAAAACACCAACAACAAAATTTTTTTTTTACCTGACTTTGTACATATGCGGGAACATCTCTTCTATATAAAAGTGTTAATATAGAGTTCTATAAAGTACTTCTATCTTCACTATACTTCGCTCTATATCATGTGCGGATAAGAGTCTCCACTATCAACACACACACACACACGAACAAACATCAAAAACTGTCACTATAGATAGTACAGTGCTAGCAACTGAAAGAAAAATTAAGATGTGTCACTAAAGTTACATAAAAACCACTTAAGTAAATTGATTACATATATATACATATTACTAATTTACTTAAGTCTATACTAATAATTATATAGGATCACCTGAAGATCAGGGCCCCCAGCCTTCTTTAGTTATCCTTATAAGTCTACCTAACGAAGGCTGGGGCCCCTTATCTTCAGGTGATCCATTATATATTTATTACAAATATTTTATTATGTCTTAGTTAAGGCATAACAAAACGTCCTAATCAAATTAGGGTAGGATGACGGAATGCACCCTGCCTAATTTGATAGTACTTTTTTGGCACTCCATATAAGGCATGAAAAATCATTATTATGCCTTAAGAGTACAGCCATTTATAGAAAGCGGTCATGTGATTACAAAAGAGGGCGGACTTAATTATTTAAATTTAATTGTAAAATTATATTTCCCCTTTGTTAAAAAGTTCTGAAAATTTGAGTTAAAATATATATATATATATATATATATATATATATATATATATATATATATATATATAAAAGGGGATATTTCTTACCTTGACGAAATCAATCTTCAGTGAACACCCACAAGTCCAAAAACACTCTTAAAATTTTTTATTTACTTAATATATGAATACCTTTACTGTGGAATATATATATGTGTGTGTATATATATATATATGTTATATGACAATTAATATTATTTGACATTTACAAATAATATTGTTAATATTTCTCAAATATGAAATGTTTTCAAGTTAAGAAATAAACGAACAACAGAACTGAGGGTTTTGAAGTTACTGTCGAATAGATTGGCACAGGGCCACTATACACCCTTTTTCCTCGTGAAGGGAGGGGTTATGTAGAGGTATTGAGATGGGGCACAGGTTAAGCGGCATGCAGGGACAGAACACCCACTTGATGAAATATTTGACCAAAGTTTGGGTTTGTTATTTAACATATATCTAACATGTTAGTCTCGTGACCAGAAGGGATGATGAAGTTAATTATATTAGCTAATAATAGTATTCCTACTACTATCTACTAGTGACGCTACTACTACTACTACTAATAATAATAATAGTAATAATAATAATAGTAATAGTTTCATTAGAAGTTAAAACATAAATAACTATGATAATTCTAACAGTTATACAATTGAAAAGCGATTTCATGTACGGGGCTCCAATAAACCTTAGCCCCCTCCGCCCATGGCCTAAACCATTAGGGGTACAGTAAAACTAAACATACCTTACAAAAGAGAATTCAATCCTGCATTTAATGAGAAACAATTAAAACTTGGTGTTCCCGCCATTGGCTTCCAAGACAGCCTGAATTCGCTTTGGGTAGCTTGCCAAAAGTGACGTGAATAGATCTTGATCGTTACGCAAATTTGCTAAAACAGTTTCAATGTGTTGCGTCATTGTATCCTTCGAAAATCGATTTGCTGCAGGTTCTTGAAACAAGAGACATTCAACCTTGTCCTTTATAACTGATCCAATGTGTTCACAGACGTTCAGGTCAGGAGAATTTCCTGGCCATTCTTCATTTCCAGTGGCGGCTCGTGACTTTCAGTTATAGGGGTGCTGCCTCAGAAATTGCGAACAATTGTGTCGATTATATATATATATGAGAGAGAGAGAAAGTCGAATAGATAAATAGATAACTACTCACTACTCAGTCATAAAAATAAGTAAAATAGTATCATAAAATCAATTATAGGATACTTACGCTTAACGGGTAATTTCGAATTTGCCAAAAATTTTATTTATAAACAAATTCCATTCTTGTTTTTATTCTGAGCGAAAAAATATTCTAAGAAATGAAAGCTATATATTGTAAATAATCCAATTATTATATAATTAACTTCAATCTCACGACAAAAAATAAATGATAGCGAATCATTGATAAATGCAATTCGGAAATTAAATTTCGAATTAGCAAACGATACAGCAACACAACTACCACGTCAAACAAACAAATCGGCACTGCTCTGTCCACAGTGCTTTGGATCCTCTTAAACCCGCGATTCTGACTCGCTCTTCGTACGTCCGCCACCGAGGTTTCAAGCGTTTCGAACAAAATCTGGAACTGTTAAGTACGCAGTTCCACGGGAAGGCTGAAGCTACTTTCGTGATTCATTCGTTCGGCATTGAAATAGTTTAAGGAAAAAAGGATATAATCTGATTTAAAAACTCAAAGTTAATTGAAAAAAAAAAAAAATCAGAGAGGCTATTTTAAATATAAAGATCATAAGATCATGGGGGTGCTGCAGTTCCACAGTGCCTACCTGCGGGCCGCTCCTGTTCATTTCCAAAGAAATCGATCTCATGGTTCCGCAACAACTGTTGAGTGGCTAATGCCTTAAAGTAGGGGGCCTTATCGTGCAGAAGTGTGACCCGATCGACATCCATAACATTGTTTGGGTTTCTTAGAAAAGGAATGACACGCTGGGATAGAATAATATCACGAAAATACTGTCCATCCCAACTCTGACCATTTGGCTTCAGCACCCACATGAGCTTCTTTGCAGTGAACAAAACAAACACACCAACACAGTCTGGACTTTTTAATAATTCGCGATAATGTTCATTGTCATCGATTTCATCTGGTGTTGTGGCCCACACTCGATCATTTTGGTAGTTAGGCCGACGCAGTGTTGCCAGATGGAATTTTTAAAAATCTGATAAATCTGATTAAAAAATCTGTAGAAATCTGTAGATTTATAATATTTATCTAAATAATAATTTTGACATATTTTTATTTAATTTACTGTCTTAAGGTATTATCAATGATAAAATCTTGTATAATATTTTCTTTATTTTTATAAACTTATATAAATATGGCACTTTAACATAAAAAAAAGTAAAGTAAATGAAAGTAAACAAATTGAATTCCGTTACTTTGTGACAAAGGAAATACCTTTTGGTTATTGCTGTGTAATAACTATAAGAACACCGGAATACTTCTTTAATTCATACACATAAATGAAACCAAAAAAAATCCTTTTTAGATTTAAACAGATAAATATCATTTTTTTCAACAAAAACAAAAACATTCCATGCTACCATGACGTAGAGGGAATATCAACCAATCAGCGCCGATTAAATGATTTAATCGGCATGTATATCGTAGTCAGAAGCGAGTCGACTCGACTTCTGAAACTGAATACCGAGAACATTTGTGTCCTATTGATTGAGACTGTAGGCCTAATATTTCCTTGTTGTAAATTTTGGAAGTAAATAATAATGATTGCTTGCTGGATTAAAAATCTGTAGATTATGCATAAATTATTGAAAAAATCTGAAAATCTGAATTGCTTCATAAAATCTGTAGATCTACAGATATATCTGTAGATCTGGCAACCCTGGGCCGACGTGTTACGTAAACAAAAAATTCATCGGAGACAGCTAAATGCACGAAATCATCCACATCCCAATCTTCAAGATAATGGGCAAACCACATTCTGTCATCGATGTTAAGGTGAGTTTTTCTTGGCTTTGGAAGTTCATGCCAAGGCTTTAAACCTTGTCTATGACGGTACAGTCGAATGATCTCACCACTAACGATCTTTCCTCTCAACAGTTCGATCTCTCTAGAAAGTTTAGCACAGCTGTTTTTCCGCTTACGCGTACCGCTTTCAATGATGTCCTTTGTTTCCTGAAAGAGTGGCAAATTTGGGCGCCCAGATTTGGTTGTATCCATTTCACATTCATCCAAAGTTTTATTCCAATTTCTTTTGACGAAGTCCTCACTTCTTCGCAACTTTTTGGCAACCCATGAACGTGTTATAAAGGTGGCTCCAGCATCACGAGCTTCCCGAAATGTTATTGCTCGTATGCGATCTATCACACGTTGCCTCTCCGAGTCACCAACACTGGTATGCATCAATTTTGCTGTCAAGGGTTTTGTAAGTGATTCTTATAGAGTTTTTCCTGCTGATTTCGAATCTGCAATCCGTTTTTCTCAATCAGCTCAGGTTATCCGGCTATGGCCTCATAAGTAAAATAGAATTTTTCGTGATTTCGTCAAAGCGGAATTGGAACAGTAACATCTATCATCACTTGTTTCACTTGTATAATATCTTTTTTTACTTTTCAGGCATATAGATAAAATATTTCATAATGAATAGAGCGTGTAAAAATGATCCCAATAGATTCTGCTACATATGTGGGACGGTTACCATGCCAAATAACCAGTCCCAAATCACTAAATTTGTGAAGACAATGTATAGAGCATACTTTGGAATTAAGCTAGGGGACCAGGAAAAAAATTTCGCCCCTCATATGTGCTGCAAGACGTGCATTGAAAATTTGAGAAGATGGAGCAAAGGCAGAGCGAAATCTTTGCCTTTTGGAATTCCCATGATTTGGAGAGAAGGAAAGGATCACGTGACAGATTGCTATTTCTGCATGACAAACCTCCAAGGTGGCTTATAAATTTATTTTTCTTAAATATTTTGAAATCCTCGTATGAAACTTGACATAATATTCACCATAATGTAATATTCACCATATATAGCATAATATTCACCATAATGGTAATCATACATTTACATATACATATTGTTATAGAAAATACATTTACACATACATATTGTTATACAAGTTACATTTACATATACAATGATTGTATATTTTCTTTCTTTTTCATTCATATTGTCCCCGAAGGGACAATATGAATGAAAAAGAAAGAAAATATACAGACTCCATCGACCTATTTCATATCTTACAGACCGCAGCCTTCCCTCACGAGCCGCCACTGTCTGATTGCTTCTTCTATTTCATATGCAAGTTTTATATCCATGTTTCTGTGTTTCTATTTTCAGGAGTTAACAAGAAGAAAAAACACATTGTTGTATACCCTGACATTCCTTCTGCTATGAGACGTGTACCCCATGGTCCTGGAATTCCAATACCCGACCCACCTCAAACCCTGGACTTCGATGATTCTGATGATGAATCAATGACCAATGCCAATGACCAGTCCCAGTCGTATATACCTCAAAATACCGCTTCAAATGAGCCGAGGCCTCTCAACCAGGCCAAACTTAATGATCTTACCAGGGATTTAGGACTTTCCAAATTAGCTGCCGAGATCTTGGGCTCACGACTTCGAGAGGACAACTTGCTGGCTCCGGGAACAACATTCTCCTGGTATAGGAAACGAGAGGAAGAATTCCGCAAGTTTTTTGCAGTGCACGAAAATACCTCTTCCTTAGTGTACTGCTGCAATGTTGAGGGGCTAATCGAATCCTTGGGCCTGCCATATAACGCATCAGAATGGAGGCTATTTATAGACTCGTCTAAACGAAGTTTGAAAGCAGTACTTCTCAACATTGGGAATAGGGTTGCATCAGTCCCTGTAGCACATTCCGTACAACTTACTGAGAGCTACGATAACATGAAAATTTTACTGGAGGCTCTCGTATACGACCAACATAACTGGAGGATCTGTGGAGATTTGAAGGTAATACTAATATCATAAGTAAACTATTGCTATTGACTATGTTGTTTTTCCAAAGGTTATTTGAGAGCGTATAAGAACACTTAACTTCCCCACAGAAGTGATATAGTCCAATGCATAGATTTTTTTATCTGATAGAACAAATTCTCTAAATTCTTTAAATATTTTCATTTTTTTTCAGATTGTGGCATTTGTATTGGGAATGCAAGGGGGATACACGAAATACCCATGTTTCCTCTGCAAATGGGATAGCCGAGCGGATGAGAAGCACTATGCACAGCGTGAATGGGCATCCAGAGAGAATTTTGAACCTGGGTCGCATAATGTCGTTTCAGTGCCCCTTGTACCACCAACAAAAATTTTGCTCCCACCACTTCATATTAAGCTGGGCTTGATGAAAAATTTCATCAAATCAATGAATAAGGAGGGTTCAGCATTCCGATATCTCGAGAGTAAATTTCCTCATATATCTGATGCTAAACTAAATGCTGGGGTTTTTGATGGTCTTCAAATTCGAACTTTGATCAAGGATACTCAGTTCGAAAACGCAATGACTCCAACTGAGAAGAATGCCTGGCAGGCATTCAAATCAGTTGTCACTGATTTTCTTGGCAAGCGTAGAAGTCCAGAATACGAGTCCGTTGTCGAAAACTTGATGGAAGCTTTCAAAGCTCATTGGTCGCGCATGTCCATAAAAATGCACTTTTTGTGGTCCCACTTGGACTATTTTCCTGAAAATTGCGGGGATTATAGTGAGGAACAGGGTGAACGATTTCACCAAGATATCAAAATAATGGAAGAGAGGTACCAGGGAAACGGATATCAATATGCTGGCGGACTATTTGCTGGTGTTTGAAGCGAGACGTGCCCGAAGAAAAACAGACGGAAAGCCAAAAAAACTTCATTCCTTCCTCAATAAACTTTTTCCATATTCATTGTATGAATAAAAGTACTTATTCACACAATGTTTTCATTTTTCACGAGTGTTCTTATAATATTACTCGTATCTACAGTGTTTAAGCTAAAAAAATCAATAAATTTGGGGATAAAATTGGACTTATAATAAATGGCCAATAGAGAAAAAACCTGACCTGATTGAGGAAAACCAATGTCATTTTCGAATTCAGCATGGTCGAATTATATAATATGAGTTGAAAAAACCCTCACAGCAGACAAAAAAAATTTCATATGCATATCAGTGCAATTAATTGAGAAGCCATTATATTATCACTTTATCAGCTAGAGTTATTTTAAAACCTGCAATAAATAAATTTTTTTATATATTTTTATAATCACTAAAAACTATTTCGATATAAGTAAACATGTAAGCTGCAAATGGGGGGCTAAGGCTTTTTGGAACCCCTTACTTGTGAATGACATATATATATATATATATATATGTGTGTGTGTGTGTGTGTGTACATCAGGGCGGGGGGCAGATATACAAAGAAGAGATAGAACTTTCTTAAGTTACCTTCAATTTACTATTCATTCGTAACATTTTACATATCTTACGTTCGAAAATTTTGTCTCCGTGGTCCCACGATGGACGAGTATATTATATACTGAATATGGGTTCGCTAAAACCCACACTTATATATTATGGGCTTTTAGGAATTAGTTAAGTGTCCCTTCAGTAACGTAGCTCAGATGTTGCACAGTAATATCTCACGAAAAGGGTTTCTTTATCTCGTTAAAATTACAGCTCATTATTTTAATCTTAATTTTGACGGAATAGTTTTCATTAAAAAAAGAATAGTTACCCTTCAAACTGAAAGAAAACCGTGTATTAATCATTATTTCATAACCTGGTATAATATACCTTTGGTACAATTTACGGTGTAATGAAATAAGGGTTAATGATACAAAAGGACAGTAGTTTTGTTTATAAATACCTTAATTTCTGCTTGAGGCGATTTGGTATACTGTAGTACCAAAAATAAATATAACCTAAATTAAAATTATGAAGTACAGTAGATCAGAGCCTCTCTCTCTTTACACTTTTAATTGGTTAGTTAACATAATCTTTAAAAGTAAAACTTAAATTTTATTAAAATGCATGTGTATTATTCACTAAAATACCGCTTAACTCATTTACAGATGCTAAAAATTGAAAATAAATATAGAAATGTAAAATATTTACAGTAAAATTATTTAAAACACATGAGTAACAGTAAAAAAATTTTAACCAACAAAAAAAATCATAATACGATTTTGCAAAGTAAAAAGCACAACACATACCAATTGTTATGAGTCACAACCGTTGAAAACAATGAACTTTGATCAAATCTATTTTCAACCTCGTGCATGATTGGGTTAATTTTACATCACCAAGATGCAAGCGGTCATCATCTGCCCTAACTTTGTCCGATAGAAGCGCCCCTACCTACATTTTTGTTTCTAGGCTTCTGTTGTTTACTTTTTCTACTCTTTTATTTTCTTTTTTTAGAGTCGGGTGGGGGTTGGGGTACCTTTATATTACCTTTTGTTTGGGGGTATATCAATTTCGTTTAACTTGTGGATTCGTCTTATGTTAGGGCGTTAGGCTATTAGACCGGTTTGGCTACCTTTTCTTTCTTTTTTTTGGTTGTTGACCTGATTTTTGTCCACCTTTTTACTTAATTTAAGTATATATTTACTACTTTTTGTCCACCTTTTAGCCTACCTTGAAGACTTTAGTTTTTGTTAGGTATATAACCGCTGCTTGCAACTTCGTGATAAATGACTCCTAAAAAGTTATTTGTAGACTTACTACTCGCCCGTATTAGGGAATCACACACACACACATATATATATATATATATATATATATATATATATATATATATCATTATTCTAACTATATTGAAAATACTTTAGGTAACTATAGCGTCTTTTCGGATCATGTCAAGAATAGCGAACCCAATTTTACCATGTCAAGAATAGCGAACCCAAAAGTTCCCATGTCAAGAATAGCAAACCCAATATAAATATCATGTAAAGGAAAAAGTTAAACATATGTAATCTTCACTTTATTGATGAAAGAATAAATAAAACAATTTACTGAAATGAAAATGAACCGTATACTAATTTATTAAAAAGGAAATTGAGTGGCAATTGCGTTACAGAAATTAATTAACCTGTTTACTTTATTTCTTTCCATCGCGGGTAGCAAAAATTAACCAAACTATCACGACTTAACCTAACCAATCGTCAAGGGCGTACAATTAACCTAAAAAAATAAATAAAAAACAATAAATTTTTTTTATTTATTTATTTTTATATATTAAGAGAAGAGGATTCTTTATACTGTACGCATTGACGATTGGTTAGGTTAAGTCGTGCTAGTTGTTAAATAAAAAAAGGACGTATTAATGCTTTTATATTAGTCTTAACTAATTACTTAAAATTGGGAAACATAACCTACCGTCTGAAGTTATGAAAACGTCCTTGAGGACTTCCTATGTCAAGAATAGCGAACCCAATTTTACCATGTCAAGATAGCGAACCCAAAAATTCCCTTGTCAGATAGCATAATATAGTACAATATGTACAATATGTAGTATTGTAGTATAATACTTTCATAGAAGTGTATCCGTCTCTTCAGCTGCGGCATGAAAGGCTAATTAATTATTCAATGACTAAACCCACTTCATATTAAGTTAATATTTTTTGTTCTCTTTCTCATTAACTGTAGAGGTTTTGTACAAGATGTTATGCGGTTATGTGTTTATGTGGTGTGATCCTTAGTACTTTACCGCTTTCGTGAATCATGTAGTTCTAGTATCAAATTAGAGTCATGCTAAAATTACATATATTTTCAAAACTAGAGAAAATGTAGCGGTGAGTTTGGGTACTTATTGGATGGAAAACCTTTTATATTTATTCCGCTTTCGGGGTTGTATTACCTTTTTATGAAGTTTTCTTTTTGATATAACTGAAGCATCTGATAAGCTGACCAATGAAAGAATTTACACAGTGCCTCATTTGACCCAAAAACCAATAAGGCAGTCAGCCAGCTTGGCCTTGCATTTCATGACACACACACACACACACACACACACACACACAGAAGAAAATAGCGATTCTTTGCTAATTCGAATAGCTTTGTCTAAAGTAATGGTTCCCAAACCTTTCTGGCTCTAGGCACCCCAGTGCCATCTGTTCTTCTTTCGTGGCATCTCGGGGGGATTTTCGTCTCCCACTGCTCAACATACAGTACCCACCCCCACCATCAAACTCCGCCTCAACACTATGTAACTTCAAACTGAGCCTATACGATTTCCGTATGGACATAATAAATGGCGAATATTTTAGTTCATTTGAATTTCCCATTTCGTCAGTAACTTTTGAGTTTTCAATTACTAATTTTTATCATTTTTACATGAAATTTTGGGGTATCCTTAGGAGGTACCTGCGGCACTCTGGGGTACCTCGGTTGGGAAAGCCTAAGAGATAAAAAAAACATATAAGGGGAAAACTGTAAATATAATATTCATGATAAAATATTTACCAGAAGCATGGTAAAAGTAGGGGTACAGAAGGGGTACATAAGCTTGGGTAGAATGAAGAATCGTGCGTGAAAAGACGCGGAAGAATACATAAAATCACATAAGAAAACATGCAGAAATACGTATGCAGGGGATTAAGTAAGAGTATGGAGGACATGCAGAAAAGCACGTAGCTTATACAGACATATGCAGGAAACCTGAAACACTGTAGAATAGTATAATTTAACGTCATATACAAATCACCATAATTCCCACTTCTGTTTGACATACACATTTTATGTGTACAATGAAGTACAATAAAGTCTTATACTGCAAATAACTGGCTTCAAAGTTACAAGGAATAATAATGATAATAATTCAGACAGAAATGCCCATAAAATGAAATGAAATGAAATAAAAATGGAAATAAAATGGCAGAAATTTGCTTTGATTAGACGCGAAATAGAATTTATATACTCCACCATCTTGTCCATAACTCGAGGATGGATGACAAGAGTGAACTTCGGTTGGATTAAAGGATTAGTTCAGCGTTGAACTCTGAATTCGGCTGTAGACGAAGCTTTTTTCATCTTCACCAAAAGGAGAGACATAGAGATGACAGATTTAGGCCATTTATTTTGTTTTTATTAGTATTCAAACAATCTTGAGAAGTAGGAAGGAACTTCGACTGGTCTGTAGCTATTGATGGACAACGCATTACTTGTCTTTGATATCACCCATGCATCATCAACAGTTTATCAACCAATTGGGCTACCTGAGATGATATACACCTTCATGAACTCAGCTGAGATATAACTGTGGACAACTTCGCATAAAACCGCAGTGACATGCGTGAATATAAAAAGGTTCAAGGGTATATTTTAAATGTTCACTTGGCAATCCATCTCTAACGGGAGAGGACCTTTTTTAAATTCTTTAATAATATTTAATTCCTGGTACTGAAATGTAAATAACATCTGGTGACTCAGTAAAGAATTATGAGGGAGAGAAGCTAGATTTTCTCTGCTGACACCATTTCAGTATTTGAATAATGATCTTTCCGCAGACTTGAAATATTTGGAGTTCCTGAGACGCCATCGATTGACGGGGGAGGTGACGAACGACTACCTTTTTCGTTTTTGACATATTTCCAAAAATCTTTTGTGACCATTACTGAAATTAGTTTCACATTCTTTAAGGACCCTATCATATACTCGTCTTCTCGCACCTTCTTACACCAGCCTCATACAAAATCCTCGTTCAGCTGATGGTCATGCGGATCTGGGGACATTTCTAGATTTACCACAAGGAGGTTATATGGGCCAGAGCCATTTTTTAATTCCGATTCAAATGCATTTAAGAAGTCATAACAATTAAGAATAGCTTACAATGACCACTCCTCCACTAAGTTCATGAGATTTTCCTGCTTCTTTTAAAACAGAACTAAAATTGTTACATTGTCCATCAATGAGACTATAATGATCACTCTATTAGAACAATCATTGTTGCATACATATTGTACGATTCTAACACACACACACACATATATATATATATATATATATAATATTAAATTAAACGCCTGAAATATGTACACTAAAAACCACTGAGGAAAACATTGACCAAGCGCTTTCGTATTGTTAAATAAACACAAAAGCGTTCGGTCGATAGTGTTTTTCCTTTTCCTAAGTGGTTCTTAGAATATATATATATATATATATACACACACAGACGGATCCAGAGGGGGTGAAGGGGCTCGAGCCCCTCCCTCCCCCTCAATTGAACACTCATTTTACGGGGAAAAGCCTTTCCTCTTATCTTTTCAGATTTACTGTGTCTTTGCCACAATAAAGACTGGCTGTTTATTATAATTATTATTATTATTATTATTTATCAATTACCTTATTATTAACTTTAGCATTAAATTAAAGACTCGTAGATTGACCGAGTTCTCTTAACCAATTAATGCTCACTGACTCTTAAACAGGGCAGCTACATTGTGTTTTTTGTGCATTAGGTAAAGGTGGTATTCCTCTGCTATATACTAGGCACCAGTATAGGCACCAGCCCCCCAAAGAAATATCCTAGATCCGCCACTATACATATATGGAAATTATTTCACGAAAGTAACACGTGAATAATATTTATGATGAAAATAACCACGAAGGAAAAAGGAAACACAGAATGGTGCTCGAGCGCTTTCGTCTAATGACATCCAAAGGAACACAAATTTACAACCAGTTGCGTAGGAGAACTTCTTCACTTCGTAACATTTTGGATCCAAAATTAAAAGTCTCATTCGAAAGAGTCAGTGGAGTAAAAAAGCAAGCTCAAAATGTGTTTTGAACCTTTCTTCGAAAGGTGTCCCTGAGGATGTCATTAGACGAAAGCGCTTGAGCACCATTCTGTTTCCTTCGTGGTTATTTTCACCATATATATATATATATATATATATATATATATATATAACGTGGTACACCCCCTCCATTCCAATATAAGATAACGTAACGGAATCGTATACATTTTTAACGGACGATAAAAAAAGGATCAAATACAAAACATTAACGCCAATCTATAAATAATTCGACGTTAAAATTTAAGCATAACTTTCGCCTGGTATTTTTAAGGGAAAAAGTGGGTATTTTTAGAGCCGGGTTTTCCAAGAGAAACTTGCCAAGAAAGAGAGGTGTTTGAGAGGGTACGTCATATCATTAATAATGATAATATTAATATATTAACTAGTAATAAATAATAATAATAATATTCGTTAACTAATATATATATATATATTATAATATATATATATTACAGTCCATACCACTGTTTTAAAGATTTCTTTAAAATCAAAATATGGTCGAATGAGCGCGAACCCGACACCACGTAAAATGAATGGTGCCGATTTGATTTAAACTTCCTTTTATAAAATTATAATGATTTGCTGAAAAGATATGTTTGCCAACAAAAAACTAGTAATAATTTTTTAATTGTGTAATCACTATCAGTTGGTAATGGCTTGTAACAAGCATTTTATTAGGACATAAAATAGGTTTAATTGGTTATTTTTTCTTTAATTTTACAAATATATACGTAATTAAATAGTTATTGCTAAAAGATGTATTTTCTAAATTTCTTATATATATATATATATATATATATATATATATATATATATATATATTATTTTACATTTATTTTACATCAATTTATATTTTCTAAAAGAAGTCTTCATTTTTTAAAGTAATTTTTTTTGTTTTTTTTCGTCACTGCCACAAAGATACGAAATTTAATGGTATGATACCATGATACCCGGCAGGGAGCCAACCTTGTTATCGTTTACATAGATAATTTTTACGTACACATTCCTTCGCGTGCATCTATACACTCTACGTAAGGAAAGGTTTTTATGACGTCATTCCTCTGAAACTGGGTTCGAATTACGTTGTACAGTCGCTATAAATAACATTGTAACATATATATATATATACACCTTTGGTAACCTTTGGTTAGCTTCCGCTCGAATTGTTCATTTTGACGAAAGTCAAGCTTTTTCACTCCACTCCATCTTTGACCTACAGTTTAACGTGAAATCCGAACCACGCCCCACCAGCAGCCCAGCGTTTTAACCACTAGGCTACCCAGGGTATCCATTTATCTACCAACCAACCTTTTTTTTATAGTGTGGAAGGATAGACAGCTGGGTTTTGCTGCGCGCTGTCTGCCGTCACTGGGTCTCGATCCCGTGCCGATGGATTCGTAGTGAGCGACGCTAACCACTACACCACCGAGGCGCATATATATATATATATATATATATACTGTATATAAAATAGTTATTGTACATATATGTACTGTACAATTTTGCCTACAAATTTTCCCAGTTTCGAACCCCGCACCCCGCATCTTCCTGTGTTTTATCATTTACATTCTTCATGTCTTGACCAGACATGGGGCTGATTACAAAATTTGCTTATGATTTGATTATGATTAGTGGGGTGCGAATTTTTTTGCTTATGATTTGAATACGATTAGTAGATTTGCAAAAATGTTGATTATGAATTGATTATGATTAGTGGGCTCGAAAAATTTATGATTTGATTATGATTAACAGTTGTGATTATGATTAGATTATGATTACATGGCTTAAAAATGTTGATTAAAATTTGAATTTGCTTGCCACAGTTAAATATGGTTAAATTATGATTACCATGTCAGATATTGATTATGCGTATTTAAATATGGAATCACGAGTAATAGCGTACAAGCGGAATATGTTAATGAATAAATGTACAGTGTATACGGCAGTATTCTAGTATATGTACTATATTTCACACTCAAAAAGTCACAAAAGAAGACATCTTACGTAAAATTATTCTTCCATCATTATCACACATCATTATCACATGGTGAAGTTACAATGAACGATTGATATGTTTATTACATTTTACATAATACACTTTAATCATTGAATAATCATTGATTATAACCTTCATAATTTTCATTATGATTTGATTATGATTATAATATTTTCTAAAATTTTAATTATGATTATATATATTTTCTAATTTTGATTATGAATTGATTATGATTATTTGATTATGATTAATAATCAACCCCATATCTGGTCTTCAACATACCACCCAAAATATTCACCCCCCAAGTCTTAACTTCACACTAAAGGAAACGAGAGGTAATAATAATTTATCAGGATACCCAGAAACTGTCACAGCGCTCAGGCCAACTAATGCGGTCCGTTGGCCTAACCGGCCCTAACCCATCGACTATTACTAACCAGCGCCACCGGGAGTCGAACTCAAGGAAAATGGTGTTGCCCACTGAGCTATAGACGTTGGCATAAAATGAAAACAATAAATAAATGATATATTTTAAAAAATGAATAAAGTCCACACACGCGTCAAACGCTAGATATATTCAATGGTTATCAGCATTATTTGATCCTGTATTTAACGATTAAACGAGAATAAATTCAAAAATTCATGGTACGAACATGTTCGTAAAGGTTGAATCGAAGAATATTTTTACTAAAATGTTTTGCAAAATTTGAGTATTTTCAAATAATTTCTTCAATCATACAAAATATTCTTTTTTTAATTCTTGAAATAAGTGTATACCAGAGTACGCCCTTTTGGTGATCCAGGTGTTCCATCTCGGGGAAACAGCGTTGAAGTGCTCGGGTTCGCTCTTCGCCTTTCCTTCACTTTGTTAAAGAAGCCCCTCTCGTTCAACGAGAACGCGGATGAGGTGCGAGGAAGTGTCAAACAAAAGACTTCCCCCCCCCCCCTGTGGCCCTGATCTTCTCCGCGCCATCTGTTGACAGTCACTGCAGTCGTATTCACAATAGATGGTCTGGGTACCCACTGACCTTTACCTTTACCCATACCATATTACACTGATAAAACAACACTGATCTTGTATGTGCAAAATATAAATCAAAGTACTTTGATAAAAATTCTGAAATTTTAAAACTTTTTATTTATCCTGTGATAAAACAGTTTTTTTTAATTTTCTCCTTAATTGTTTCTTAATTCAGAACTGATGTAAAGTTGGAATTCCGACATTTGTCGATATAATTTTCATTGGCCTTGAATTGATGTAAAACTACGATGCAAGTTACCGTGAAACTCAAAATCTGAAACAAACAAATTTTTACTATTACTGAGAATAAATAAGATTTACAAGGAAATTAATAGTATTAATAGTATATATATATATATATATATATATATATATATATATACATACACACACGTGTGTGTGTGTGTGTCGCAGTTTAATACTATAGTATCATGCAAATGTATTTCATATGAGGAGTATAAACTAGCTAGTTTAGTATAAAATTAAATTGACTTGAAGGTCACGACATGTCAGTAATGAAATATAAGCGACACCATTTTTAAACCTAAACAGACATTTTATACCCAAATACCCTACAGATAAAGTTAGGTAAAGGTGAAGTTAGGATGAGTTACTTTAAGGTATATTAGGTTGGGTTGGGCTAGGTTACTTTAAGTTATTTAAGGTAGTGTATAGGTCAAAGTCGATATCTGGTTATGTATATATATATAGCGTACCTGTACGAGTCTCGATTTAGACAAGGTATACAATCCACTCATGTTGAACTTCGGGTAAGCTGTCACCATGGCAACGAGATTCGAAATCTGTAATATTTGACTGGTTTGTAATTCTTATGACTTGTAGGTGTATTTTATAGATGTTCTATGTAAAAGTGGTCTCTTTACGCTACTGCTAAATAGGACATTTAGAATATTTTTTAGCATCAAGACAAGTTTGTGTGTGTGTGTAGTCATCGATGCATTCATAGTTTAAGTGGAAGTATGAAGAGTTAATTATATATATATATATATATATATATATATATATATATATATATATATATATATATATATATATATATATATATGTTTCAGGGCAAAGTTAGTGGTATGCTTTCAGTAGCTCGCCAACGTCTTCTTTTACACCACGTTTATTTATATATTTACTAATTCTTACTTCTATCTTTTTTTTACGCGGTCTTCCTCTACTATTATACACCTTTTATCAATTCTATCTTTATTCATCTATTATACGAACGAAGCATACCTTCCTTTATTTTCATCTACAGTTACTTTCTCATCCTACGCCTTTCCCGAACCTCCTCATTTCTCATCAGTCAATCCATTTTACGCTAATACTTCTTAAATTAAACACTGTTCTGAATTATCGTACGAAAAAGAGCGCCTCACATCTATTCTTCAGTGTTGGCACCATTATACCTTTATGTAGTCAAATTGTTGTCTCTGCTCTATATTCAAGCACTTCCTATAAAGGCTTCAACGCACCCATAAATTGTTTGTTCCGCTTCATTCTACTTTCAACTTAAAATGTATTTGTACATCTTTTGTCAGTCAAACACAATATTTAATTCTTTCACAACCTAAATATTTTCTCCATTCGCCACAATATTATACGATGACTCTCCTGTCTCATCATCGACAACCTTAATTTTATTTATTTTCATTTTCAGTAATCTTCTTTCACATACAGTACATTACACTACATTATATTTATTCTTAAATCTCCATTAACTCTTTTTTACTTGCTGCACTTCCTTCACTCGCTTCATTGCCAATCACCCCACGATCAGTCCAATTCCTACTTTCCGAGTCAGATCATCCATTACAGTCATTTTATAACCATTCCCCATGCTTCCAACGACATCATTTAGCACATTCCAGGGATCATCCTTCCTTTTTTACACATTCATCATCGTATAGTATATATAAGTTACAATCACCGCTACTTTCACTCCGAAACTTAGCATACAAATACAAAAATCTCTCTTCCACATTTATACTTCCTCATGTGTTCATGCCGCTCATCTTTCATTATAAAAACATCCTTCTTACCCCTTCTTCCTCCTCCTCCTCCTCCTTCCATACTGGTTTTCACACCTTTCAACCCTTCCCTTTCGGCTTCCTCTTCGCGTCTTCGTTTATACTTCTTAACATTCCCACTACTACACGAACCCGCAAAAACTTCCCGAAGGTGAGCTGCCTAAATCCGAGGCTTCTTTCATCACTCATGGGAGAGTTAAGTCTTTTCAGCCAGTTACCAATATACCTAACGTAAATCTGAAACCATTTTAACTTCTCACACTGTTTTAGAACCACCGATCTACTAACTATGTATAAAAATTCATCTTGTACCGAGTAGACAAAAACAATTAAAAAAATTTGGATAAA
This sequence comes from Bathynomus jamesi, assembly GCA_023014485.1. NCBI lineage: Eukaryota > Metazoa > Arthropoda > Malacostraca > Isopoda > Cirolanidae > Bathynomus > Bathynomus jamesi. The sequence continues at coordinate 1,165,198 of JAJOZX010000622.1, read as the reverse complement.
AAAATTCACACCGTCCGCACAAGAGGTAATCGATTAGTGTGTCTGGCACTCTCCACGCATGGCAGTGCCAATCAACTCTTTTCCCCAAATTTTTAAGAGAATGTTATGAAGGGTTGTAAGGACACTTACTTTCAAATGCAAGTTTTCTTCCCTTACTCGAAGAAGACTCTGAGAAAGTTCTCTTTTCATCCGGTCCAGCTTTAAGAGAAGAAAACTAGTGGTTAAGAGGCTGGACTGCTAAGGTGGAGGTCGTGGGATTGAGTCCCGGCTCGGACTTTGTGATTTCAGACTTCTTTGGCGGATCGTGGTTCGGATTCCTCGTTAACGCGTAGAACTAAAGTGGGGCGATATGCCTGACCTTCGTCAGCATGAACAATTCATGTGGAAGCGAAAACCAGGGTTAACCAGCGTATAAACAATATATATATATATATATATATATATATATATATCTGTCAGGAAACGTTTCAGTAACACACCGTGCCACCTCAGTCCTCCTCTAGGTTGTGTTTTGGAGAGTTCGCTGCGCAAGGCATAGCGGGCATTCTAGTATACAGGGTGTCCCATAAGTCCGGCATCATAGGAGAAATTCATATTTTTCTATTTCTACAAACCATAATTCATATTTTTCTTATGCTCGGGATGCCAATTTCCCCTTCCACCATTCTGTTCAGTGACGAGGCTGTTTTTTTATGGAAATGGTGAGATAAATCGACAGAACACCCGCCACTGGTCTCAAAACAACCCTCACTGGTATACCTCTTCAAAGGAACAAGGTGCATCTCGGGTGATGGTATGGTGTGGCATTTGGAAGGATCGCATTATAGGCCCCCTCTTTTTCGATGAACATGTCGCTGGAGGCACCTACCTACGTATGCTCAAGGAAGAAGCATTTCCCAGTGTCTTGAACGAAGAAGGAAATTTCCCAACATGGTTCCAGCAAGACGGCGCTCCTGCACATTACAGCACCCAAGTAAGGGAATACCTGTACCAACAATTCCCTGGTCATTGGATAGGACGTCGAGGGCCTGTGGAATGGCCAGCCAGAAGCCCGGATCTCACGTCACTAGATTTTTATCTCTGGGGCCACTTGAAAGCGCTGGTATACGCAGAGAAAATTAGGAGTGTTGAACATTTGCGGCAGCGCATTACTGGGGCATGTAACACCATTACTCCTGACATCATTCACCGTGTGCTTGCTGACTGGGTATCACGTCTGAATTTGTGTATTGAAAACAATGGTGGACATATTGAGCACGTTCTGTAAATAAAAGCTTTTGTTTTGCCTTTTTTTATTATTTTTCCTATGATACCGGACTTATGGGACACCCTGTATATATAAAGTTAGAAGAGGTTATTGAAGACGATAAAATTACTAATAAACAACTAGAATAGAATTTAATGGTTATGATATATGGATCTTGAAAGACAATGAAAGAAAAAAAATTAAAATTTTGAAAATTTCCATCTTTTGACTATTTGAAAATACACATTTTTTATGAATTTGAAAAAAAAAAAAAACGTTAGTAATGATGATGAGCTGATTTTCCTATGAAGCTATTTCATTTATATGTAATCTCTTTTATATCCTGTAACCGGGCCTGTAATTTCTCCTACTCTTCCAGCTTCAAGAGTGTACCCGAGAAAGGTGTGCAATAACCATATATGTAATTCACCTAATTCTTTGCTTGGTTATACTCACTTCCTCGTAAACCATGTCCGCTGCGTGGAATCCCTGACAGATGTTGAAAAAGCACCAAATAATGTGAACAAACCCGACAATTAAGGTTTTGTCAATGCGTAGCAAAGAATAGATAAAAAATAACACAGTAATAGCAACAGCCATGTTTATCAAGATCAGTAAAGTTATAGGATACGAAAAGAAAGCGTTTACTTCATCTTGGTATTTCATTAAATATTTCAGCCGAGATCCCAGTTTTTGTAAAGTTGACTTCAGATTGTCACCTGTATGATTTCCAAGGTCAACCTGGGTGAAGGCATCTTTCTTGCTGTTATAGTTAGAAGTGTTGTCGTTTAGTACTGGACAGGTGTAATCCTTTACGCCAGATACGTAACAGATATTCATCTGAAAATTATCTTTCTTCGTATGTCGTTCCATAGACTGCATAAATCTTAGTCTAAGGTCTTTTAGTGCCATCGATCCAGTTTTACTGGCCATGTACAACATGTTGCTGTGGACCAATGACAAAGCTCCGTTCCACAGTGGAAAGAGACAATGGAACTTCGTGAAGGACGACTTTTCTTTAATGGTCACGTCGAGTTCTGTCTCCGCGTGTTGATGGCACCTCGCAAACCAGTAAATGACCACAGAAGCTACAAGAATATACAACAGTACACCCGTGAACAACCACTCTTTCAATGGATTCCACGAACAGTTTTCCAATTTAGTTCTTTTCATTAAAATAAAGGCTTTCTCAACCACTCTCGCTAAACGAGATGAAAGCCTTAACGAGAATAGTGTAACGAGAATGCCAACGAAACAGGCCAACCAGAAGATAATTTTGGTCATGACTACCTCAGTTCTACTAATAACCGTGAATGGAACTTGGACGGTCGACGTTCCGTGAAGAACTATCGAAGAGAACACCAACCCCGTCCATATTATGACTGCGAGAAAACACCACATCAGGAGGAACTTGTTTCTCTCAAATTTTAAAGTTCCTCCTCTTAATGTTTTTGTATAAGGAAATAGTCCCAAAACGGTGAACACTTTTAAAAGAATTCCAAAGGTGTTTATTCCCCAAAATTTACCCATAACTCGAAAATTCCAAAACAAAAAAAAAATTAGTATCTTGAGAACGTGCTCCTTCAAATGATGGCCGGACACTGAGGTTACTCATAAACAGTAAGACAGCAGGAAAGCAAGTCAAGGCAAAACAGAAAAAAAAACTAAAATATGATCCACAAGTAAACAAAGGAAGGAAGCAAACAGTGAAATTAAGACAAAGCCATTATCGTTATTACGAGTATCAAGTTGCAAAAGACTTCTGACATCGAAAGCGAGAGAAAGAACAAAAGGTGTTGATACAACTTTCAAAGGTGTTGAAAGGTATTGATTGAAATACAAGAAGTGCCTCAAAATAGTTTGTTGTATACTAACTTACGGGGGTGCTACTGTAGTATGCGGTCTACCTACGATTCGGCGGTTTACCTTTCAAGTATAATTTCTTATCTTGTTTGCTAATTGCTTGTTTACATCCCAATGTTAATCGCCTTGACGATTGGTTAGGTTTAGTCATGATATTTTCGTTAGTTTTAACGAAAATATCATGATTAAACCTAACCAATCCTAGGTAGACCGCATACTACAGTAGCACCCTTACGGGTATATAAATAAGAAGTGTTATACCGTTTTAGTATTTGTGGTTTTGTATATAATATATATCGACCCCACCAGGGTCCGAACCAACCACCTCTTGAGTAGAAGTTGAGAGTGCTAACCGCTACAGTACGACAGGATAAACGTTAACACAACCTGTCGTATATTTCAAAAACCAAAGAACGCATAAAGCTTTCGCGTCCAGAGGTATTTTACGTGTCAACCCTCCCGACCTTGAGGTAATGACCAGCATTTCATTTAAACTATCTGGTGTAACGCTAGGGTCCCATAAATGTTTCATGCAATATATATATATATATATTTATATATATTTCGGAGGGGGGTACCGGAATTAAAGTAAATTCCAGCCACAAAAATTATGCCACACACACTCTGATCTGTCGCGGTTTAGGTTATTTGGATAAATTTTAAAGTTCATAAATGTCTATTGATCTTATTACGCAAATTGAAATGAAGGAAAACATCTTAAATATATAACTTTACGGATCACCTGAAGATCAGGGCCCCCAGCCTTCTTTAGTTAGCTTCATAAGACTAACAAAAATATAACGACCTAACCTAACCAATCGTCAAGGGCGTACAGTTGACCCAACGAATGGTTAGGCTAGGTCGTGATATTTTCGTTAGTTAGCCTTATAAGTTAACTAAAGAAGGCTGGGGCCATGATCTTCAGGTGATCCAACTTTACCGCCACTATTACATAATTATTCACAACTTAAATACTTAATTTGCTTATCTTTCCTAAATAATTAATTTAGATAAAATTTACTTAACCACGAAATACAGAAAGACTAATTTTTGTCTATGCATCTTCAGAAAACAGAAAACACTTTTAGTTTCTTATAAATGAAATATAAAAAATATAAACTGTTTAAAAACAAAAACTTTACCTCACTAAATGAACGTATATAGGAACACAACCTTATTAAAAGAATTTTACAATTATAGAACTTTTAAGCACTGTTATACGTTAGTTAGTGACGACACACGGTACACACGCTACACACATACACGTCTTCGTTAATTCCCTCCCAATTATTGTTGTCTTTCTTCACACGAATCTTAAATTCAACCAACTACTTTTGTAATTTGTAATAGTGGTTACACACATATATATATAAAGAACGACGCTTGTGTAGAAAAGCGTTCCGAACAAGATGAGGAGGGAGAACGAGCAAATGAAAAATGAAGTACCTCCCAGGAATCGAACCCGGGATCATCCAATTGCCGGTCGGATATGCTAACCACTGCACCAAGGACCCCATTAGTCAGTACTCGTAATTCTCCTACATACGAAAGGAATCAAGTGCCCTGAGGGGGCACCTTCGCATGCCATACATATTAGGGTTTCTCCTTATATGCAGCTTTCTTCATCCCGGGAAATCCCGGGAATTCCCAGAAAAATGAAGCCAATTCGCGGGATCCCGGGAAATCCAGGAAGTGGTTGTATATTTAAGAGAACGGTAATTTTTTTTATTGTTCAGTGATAAAATACCCTTTTAGAATTGGGATAACCAATTACTTATGCCTAGATGACCACTTTTGTATTGTAATACTTGAATTGAGTTTACCAATCAGTGGTAGCTATTTATTCTTTATTAAACATAATATTTATCATGCTATTCATCTGCAGGGGACAAATAAAAGGCTAAAATATTATATTCCTTTAATTATAATTAAGTGCATTTGCAAATAAAAAAGAAAAAGAAAAAGAAACTTCATTCAAAAAAAATAATTTATACTTTTTATCTCAACATATTTTATCTTAAAATATTTAGCCAATACAAAAAAATAAAAATAAAATAAACTTCCTTAGAAAAAATAATTTCATCCTTTTATCTTAAAATATTTAAAGAGCCAATCAACATTTTTAAAATAGCTTCTTAAAATCAAACAATCGATACTTCTATCACTAAGACGAGTTCTCAACTTGGTGATAAATAAACCTGCTGCAGAAAAGGCTCTTTCTGATTCAACAGAGGCTGGTGGAATGGTTTTCAGTGCATCAAATAAATTCATGGTGTTTGAAGTTCTGTTCTCTATTGTCTCGAATAACTGCAGTTCTTGCTTCAAATGCTTGCTTAAAACTCTGAGCCTGACATGAAAAGTTGAACGATGCATAGTTTTTGTCTTTGATTGTATTGCTGCTTCTAATTTGTCTGCCAGTGTCATGGATTGTGCAATTTCCTGACTTTCCTCTTTTGAATGTGAAGAGGTAGATTGTGATTCGTCTTCATTGAAAAGCCTTGATAATGTCATCTTTGCAGACTCAAATAAGGAGCCCTTCTTTGGTAATAACAAAAGCAAAAACAAATAAATCAATAAAAAAAATTAAGTAATTTTAAAATTCCGGGATTTCCCGAGATATTTGTCCAATTTCCGGGATTTTCAAATCCAATAAAAACTCGATTTCCCGGGAAAGAAACCCTAGTACATATATACATTTTAACTGCAAACAACACACAATATAATTAATGTAAAGAACGACGCTTGTGTAGAAGAGCGTTCCGCAGTTAAAATGTATATATGTACGGCATGCGAAGGTGCCCCCTCAGCAATGTTCCCTCTAAGGTGTGCGCGTGTGCGCGCGCACACGCGTTGTGAAACCCGCGCACACAGCAAAATAAACTGCGCACAGGCTCAAGCGTATCATGAGTCACGACAGTAAATGAAGTAATTTAAAAAAATTCAGTTTAATGAATTCCATAAAGAACAAATTAAGAAACCGCTTGAAAGAAACTCATTTGAACATGCTCATGCGAATTAAAAGTTACCTGAATGATGACGGATGTATTAATCTTCATAGAGTTTATTTGGAATGGGCAAATGCTAAAGATCGTAGGGAGAAATCATAATCATATTTAAATGAAAGGCACTTTCATTTAATTAATGTTATTTTGATTATATTTTATTTTATTGAATTTTATTAGTTTTTTATTTTATTCCTATTTTGTGAATGGATAAATCATGTATCAATCTTGATAGTCTATTTTAAATTGCTAAATGCTAAAAATTGTTTGAGAAATGATAACTAAAATAGTCATCTTCAATTAATGTTATTTTTATTTTATTTCTTTATTTTGTTGAATTTTATTTTACTATTTTTTATTTTATTCATATTTTTAGAATGGATACAATGTTTTCTTTTTTAAGAATATATAATATTGTAAACAGTTTTTTAATATCCATTTCATAGTACCGTAATGATCAAGCTATCACCTAATGGAAATAATATTTATTAAGTATTTAATATTTATATATATTTAATTTTGAAGATAATAGCGCTCAGAAAAGTTTACACAACTTTTCACCATGAATCTAAATGTATACACAACGAAAATTTCTTGCGCACACGGACTAAAAAAAATTAGAGGGAACATTGCCCCTCAGGGCATTTGATTCCGCTCGTATGTAGGAGAATTACGAGTACTGACTAATCGGGGTCCTTGGTGCAGTGGTTAGCAGGTTAGCATATCCGACTGGCAATTGGATGATCCCGGGTTCGATTCCTGGGAGGTACCTCATTTTTCATTTGCTCGTTCTCCCTCCTCATCTTGTGCAGAACGCTCTTCTACACAAGCGTCGTTCTTTACATTAATTATACTGTGTGTTGTTTGCAGTTAAAATGTATATATGTACGGCATGCGATGTGCCCCCTCAGGGCATTTGATTCCGCTCGTATGTAGGAAAATTACGAGTACTAACTAATCGGGGTCCTTGGTGCAGTGGTTATCATATCCGACCAGCAATTGGATGATCCCGGGTTCGATTCCTGGGAGGTACCTCATTTTTCATTTGCTCGTTCTCCCTCCTCATCTTGTTCGGAATGCTCTTCTACACAAGCGTCGTTCTTTACATTAATTATACTGTGTTGTTTGCAGTTAAAATACAGGGTGTCTCAAAAGTCACTATCTATTTTGAAAAATAATGGGAATTACGAAAAACTGGTTTAAGACATGAAAAATATATTTATTTCAAAGTAAGTGCCACAAAGAATTAGTGCTATTTATTTATCTGTCTCCACATGGCGACCATCAGTGTCTCTACAGAGCTCAAAGCGATAAGTTGTTTCCCGGAACACACTTTCCAGCATTTGAGGTGTTATTTTCTGAACTGCATCGGTAATACGATTTCGAAGTTCGGCTACATCACTAATTCTTCTACCAGTGTACACCTTAGACTTAATGAAACCCCAGGCGAAAAAATCTAATGGTGTTAAATCGGGTGAACGTGCTGCCCATGGTTGTGTTCCTCCACGACCAATCCAGCGACCGGGGAAGCGTCTGTCAAGATAATCACGTACAATTATTGCATAATGGCACGGTGCTCCATCCTGCTGAAAAACTACTGTGTCAAGAATGCCATCTGTAAGAAGTTGAGGTTCGAGGAATTGTTCAAGCATGTCAAGATAATAAACCAATTAACTTTTTTTAAATACACAAATTTGCACCAGAAGTACATATCTTTATGCCAGCATAGCATTTTTAAAAAAAACATCTAATGTCACCGAAATAGTATATTGTTATAGCAATTGCCAATGAAAGATAGATTAGTAATCTAAGTGATCAAAATGTTATAGCGAGTTGTTTGCATATAAAATTTGATTAACTACGCCAAGTGCTCAAAATGTTCTCCGGCGGCATGAATGCACTTTCAATACAACAAAATCGTGTGGTCTGATGAAGCTACCTTCAAGCTGAATGGCACAGTAAATCGACACAACTGCAGGTACTGGTCACTTGATAATCCACACGTTTATGTGGATAAACATGTTAATTTACCAGGATTAACTGCATGGTGTGGTTTATCATCCAGGGGTTTGGTTGGACCATTCTTCTTTAATGGGACAGTTACCGGTGCCGCATATCTCGACATGGTGCGGACAGAAATTATACCTGCAGTTCGGAAGTTGTTTGGAAACGACGACTTTTACTTTCAACAAGATGGAGCCCCCCCTCATTATCATTGTGATGTCAGAAGGTACCTCGATGAAACGTTGCCTAACCGTTGGATAGGACGAAGAGGAAGCGTTGAGTATCTGAGGTAAATCGACAGAACACCCGCTACTGGTCTCAAAACAACCCTCACTGGTATACCTCTTCAAAGGAACAAAGTGCATCTTGGATGATGGTATGGTATGGCATTTGGAAGGATCGCATCATAGGCCCCCTCTTTTTCGATGAACATGTCACTGGAGGCACCTACCTACGTATGCTCAAGGAAGAAGCATTTCCCATTGTCTTGAACGAAGAAGGAAATTTCCCAACATTGTTCCAGCAAGACGGCGCTCCCGCACATTACAGCACCCAAGTAAGGGAATACCTGTACCAACAATTCCCTGGTCATTGGATAGGACTTCGAGGGCCTGTGGAATAGCCAGCTAGAAGCCCGGATCTCACGCCACTAGATTTTTATCTCTGGGGCCACTTGAAAGCGCTGGTATACGCAGAGAAAATTAGGAGTGTTGAACATTTGCGGCAGCGCATTATTGGTGCATGTAACACCATTACTCCTGACATCATTCACCGTGTGGTTGCTGACTGGGTATCACGTCTGAATTTGTGTATTGAAAACAATGGTGGACATATTGAGCACGTTCTGTAAATAAAAGCTTTTGTTTTGCATTTTTTTATTATTTTTCCTATGATGCCGGACTTATGGGACACCCTGTATATATATATATATATTATTTTTTTTCAACAGTTGCGTCACCCTGTTATATAAAAAAAAATTAAACAATTTAATTTGAGTCTTAATATCGAAGAAACATACACAGCCTATGGACTAAAGTGTCATTGTAAGTGTTGGAAGTGACCACCACGTTCCTGCAAATACATTGCGACACGCTTGCTTATGTTCACAGAAACACGATGCAAGGTTGCAGAAGTAATGTCGGCAATACCGTGCAACGTTTAGATTTGATGTCTCCAAGTCGCGGAGATTTTTGGCGTATATTCTTTCCTTAGGTATCCGCACAAAAAATAGTCAGGTGATGTCAAATCTGGAGGCCGTGGTTTGCCAGAGATTCTTGCTGATCATACGCTCCCCTGAAGAACTCGTTAAGCATTTCCATCGTGGGTTCCCAGTATGAGCGGTTGCTCCATCTCGCTAAAACCTCTAACATAGTGATAAATTGTTGAATGATACGTCGATAAAATACAGCATTTACTGTTTGTGATAAGCGGGGAACCAACAACAATACACAGCCGCAAAATTGGCGCACCAATTACCAATATTCTCTGAATGTATTAATAATAATCGGTTGTTGTTCAGGGAAACGGTGTTATCCACTGAGCTACGGATGTTGGCAAGTATTTAAAACTATTCAACAAGGTACCCCATGATACATGTCTGATGTCCGTCACGTCCTTAAATATTGTCACATTTTGTACATTTTTTAACGAGTTTGATAAAATACTTTAGTTTCCCAATTTCTTTAGCCTTTTTTAGGTTTGTTTTCTATTAGTTCATTTTTACTTCAATAAACTTAAAGGTTCCCAAATTACATTTATGATCCGAGACTATAATTATAAGAAATCACTGTTTAGTCTTTAGTGCATCGTTCGTGTCTACGTAAATTAAAAAAGAAAACGTATTCTTTTTTAACGGAAACAATTTTATTTTATTAAAAATTTAAACACTTGTTTTAATTTAAAAACAAAAATAAAAAAATATCAAAGGCGGGGAAAACTTCGTAATAATATGTTATTAAAAGAAATATTACCACATGTACAAGATATTCAAAAAGAAACGCAACCCAAAACAATGATATATGCATTCTCCAATGGGCTGCGTTTTTTTTAATACCCTGTATTAGAATTAATGAAATCAGAAAATTCATAATTCAAAATACATCAAAAACTAGTTATAAAATGGTACAATATGTAACATAATGGGCATGACATGGTAGAGCTTTTGGGGTATAAAAGAATGAGTATCTTACTAAAATTATACTGTATAAAACTGTAATGTGCTCCTGTTCCCTCTTTTAACCCTTTCGTTCACGAATATATTTCCTTTAATTAACACTAGAAGGTCAGTGTGGGACCGCACACATAGAGACTAGTGTCGGGTCTACGTAACCCCATAGTGAAACTTGGATTTCTAGGTAGAATTAAACAATAATGAAAATTAACTTGGGTAGAAAAGAGACATCATTTCCAGAAAAACAAATTTATTTTTATTCTAATAGGCCACGATAGCTTTCTAGGGTCAAACCAAAACGTAAAAGATTTTCTTTTTGTTATTCAAAACCAAATATTTTAGTAACACTTACATTACACGCATTTTGGGTGCCTTTTCCGACAACTAAACCAAGCTTTTATAAACATGAGGAACCGCTTACAGAAACGTTTCATTTTTGTACGATGCATTATTATTATTTGGTGAAGTACTACATTCCCACTCGTGCTGAAATGGTTAAAGTGTGCAAGGAATGTACAGTATAACAGATCCAGAACATACTTGTACATCTAAAATAACAAAATAACATCCATATAGTACAGACGTTGTGAACAACAGATAACCAGTAATCGCTGATCACGAGCCAATAACAATACCGGTGATGTAGTGGAGACCACCATGGCAGAGACCGAGGGCATACGCAGTTTTTGCATGTATTCATATTGTGTAATGCCTAATTCCTAAGTTCTGTATTTCACATTCAGGAATAAAGATTGTAAAGAGGTTATCAAGTGACAATTGCAAAATTTACTCATAATTTATTCACGAATTCATAGTTTGTGACATTTTTCAGTAGTTAACTGCCTACTTAAAACAAGATAAGTGTTCATTGTACTTGAGGAACATCACAGTGATATACTAGACTACCATGGACGAGAGCGAGACCGAGACAAGGAAAAAAGGTCTCGAGTCCTACATCACTATTCACTGGACAATGATGATATTGTTTAATCTCCTTCGCAACATCTAAGATCATGTGACAGAGGGGACCTACAGCTTTACACGGGATTCAGCCAGAGGGATGGGAAACTGGGACAGCGTTCAGGCCAACTAATGCGGTCTATTGCTCTAAGTACTGTATTGTTATTACTAGCATCACCCGGATTCAAACCCCCGACCTCAGTGACTTCACTAAGCTTATAGGGAAATGGTGTTACCCACTGATCGCTGGCGATCACGGGCCAATCCTGAACATTTGTTTGAAATGAGCAAAGTGAGCGAGTTGTTAATAATAATAATAATAATAATAATAATAAAATATTATATATATATATATATATATATATAATTATTATTATTAACTCGCTCACTTTGCTCATTTCAAACAAATGTTCAGGATTGGCCCGTGATCGCCATGATCAGTGGGTAACACCATTCCCTATAAGCTTAGTGAAGTCACTGAGGTCGGGGGTTTGAATCCGGGTGATGCTAGTAATAACAATACAGTAGTTAGAGCAATAGACCGCATTAGTTGGCCTGACGCTGTCCCAGTTTCCCATCCCTCTGGATACCATCAATGAATGCCATCAATGCTGCTATATATAGTGATTATTTGCTACAAATTTCATTGAAATCGGGGAAAAACTTTTGAAAACATTGGAGAAAATGTAATCTGCTTAATAAGTGTGAACGCAGTGTAATTCTTTGTACTATGCTGTGATTCCATATTGCAAGTGTGGATGGCTAAATGAGCAATACACTGTGAGGAGAGCATTTTGGGGAATTTTTTTTTTTTTTTTTAACATTATATTGAGAAATCTAGATATGTTGTGTGTGGCTTTTGAAATTTAATTTTTCATATAACTTGATGCCAAGAACTTTAACTTCATTTACTTTTGCAAGAGGAGTGTTTCCAATTATTAATGGTGCGCGCACGATCGCAATTTTTTTTAGTTACGATCATATATGATGTCAAATTTAGTAATAGCTTATTTGCACACATCCATTAATAGACACGATTTAATTGCCTGTTCACTTCGTTCATTAGGCAATTGATATTGTGGTGTGTAGAAGTGTGTGTGTGTTGTTTTATCTGCATATTGAATACAGTCTAATGTTGTTGGTCGATACAAATCATTTACATGTATTAAGAAGAGTAACGGTTCAAGGATTGATCCTTGTGGAACCCCATTTTCCAATATAGCATATTCTGATGAAATGTCATTTACTTTAACATACTGGTGACGATTAGAGATATATGACTTAACCCTTTCATGCCGTATGGTCACAAATTTGACCATCAAATTTTATTAGGTTTTAGTCTTTCTGGAGATATCACACAAGTGTTTTTTTGTGGCATGAAAAGAAACGAAAATCAGGTATGAAAGGGTTAAACCAATTTAGCATATTTCCCCTTATGCCATGCGTGTTTAATTTGTCTACTGTAGTAAAATATAATGTGAGAGCATATCAAAAGCTTTCGACAGGTCAAGAAAAACCAAGTGGTTTTTTTGTAGTTTAGGTTTTTATAGATATTTTCTAATAGCATGTTCAGATCTACAGATCTACAGAAGCTAAGGCTAACAAAGACCCTAAGATCCACTCTAAGGCTAGCCCGAGAGAAAGGAGAGAGTAGGGGGTTAAGAGAAGAGAGGAGAATAAGGGGTTAAGTAAGGAGCAACACCTATCATTCGTGGGTTAACATTCATTCAGAAAAAGAGGGAAAAAGTCTCACCATCATCATCCGCCGGCCACTGCCGACAAGTCAGAAAAATAGTCGGAGAATATAGGAGAGGGGTGAAAGATGAAAAGAAGTAAAATAAGAACGCTTACAAACCATGCAAACACAGTCTTAACTCACTGTCATACCATGCAAACTACAAACATGCAAGAAAAGAGTTAGATGTATGTTGTATACGATTCTTTCAAATACTTTGCTCGGAGTTGGTAAGACGGAGATTAGTCGGTAATTGGATGGAGAATCAGGGCTGCCTGATTTGAATAGTGGACAAACCCTAGCTATCTTCAGGTGATCAGGGAATACACCTTGTACTATTGCTCATTCACAAATCTTGTGAGTGGGGTTTTTATATCGTCTGATATTAGTTTATAAGAGTATATTTTCGGTGGAATTAAACTGGTATTAGCGTTTTTATTTTTTAAGTTTTTTAGTGTAGCTGATGTTTCGTTTGACAGAATTAGTTCAAAGAAAAAAGTATTTGGTGTGGGTTGTGGCATATATTGTTGGTAGTGATTCCGATTCTGGAATGGCAGCTGCCGTATTGCTTCCTATTTTCGAAAAGAAATTGTTTAATAAATTGGCCGTGTCTTTTGGATCACTGTAGGAAATTCCATCCTGTATTAACGAAGTTACGAGATTTGTCTTTTCTTTTTTTTGGTGTTAACTAGGACCTTTAAAGTATTCCATAATCCTTAGGATTAGATTTTTGTTCGGTAATTTTAGAACAATAATGGTGCGCTTTTGCGGTTTTTATCAGCGAATTTATTCTGTTATAATAATTTTTATTTGTTTGTTCATTAATATCATTCTTCCATAGTTTATAGAGAGAATGTGACAATATAACCCACACTAAGAGACGGAGTTTATTTCCACAACAGTTTCGATGCCCACTGGCATCCTCTTCGGTTGGATACAGAAAAATTCCGTCTATTAGTGTGGGTTTTATTGTCACATTTCGACCTCCACGTAAAAAAAGTGAAGTTTTGCATTTATTATAGAGGGAATGTTTACGGTTTATGCTTAAATTGAGGGCTGGAGTGACCTACTGATTGTTATAGTTCTTTTTTTACACAATGTTTGAAATTTTGTTTCTATTTCACAGTTACTTTCAGTTATTCTCATCCAGTCAAAAGTTGATATCTGTGATAAATTTTAATTTATTATTATAGGTGCAGGGTCTATAGTTACTTTTTATTATCTCCAATATTCGTAAATGTTAGAAAATCTAGAAGAGGAAGAGCCATTGTTGTCCCAAGGCGATATGATGACTAAACTGATTGATGCAGCATTACGTGTAGCCTATATATATTAAGTTAAGGTACATATTTAGTGGTGGACCGGATGTCAGTTTTTCAACACCTGCGGATGCGGATTTTTAATTTCGATATCCGCGGATGCGGATATTTAGTTAATCTATCAATATAATATCGAATTATGAATATATGACATAATTTTTCAAATTTCGTGATATTACTATTATGGCAGGCAATGCATAAGAATTAAAATTAATATTAATATTTTCATTATGATAAAAATAACTTTCTCAAGTGTTTCAGCCACAGAAAATTGAATGAAACAAGTTTGTTTCAATTTTCTGTGTTACCACGTATTTATATTTTGAGGTTTATATATTTGTTTGTTCATTAATAATTAATACTTTACATGAAATGTGCATGACTGGGCTTTATAAGCTACTTTATAAGCTAATTTAATTGCAAATTGCATAATTTATTAGAGGTAATATCCGCATAACATCCGCAGTCAGAAGTGCGGATGCGGATGTTAAAAATGATGCGGATGCGGATATCCGGTCCACCACTAGTACATATATCCGTCTCATAATTGTAAGGTTAGTGAAAAATTCACTTAATTTAGAGCTAGCATTTTTGGGCTCTTGTGGCATCATTGTTTGGGCACTCTTGTGGCATCATTTTTTTGGGGCACTGGTAGCGTCCTTTCTGCTCGTTTGTTGAATGCGGCACTTACAGGGCGTGGTCTTATAGAGCGCTCTCTTGCAATTCAGTGTGGTTGTTTAGATACAAGATTGTTACATCGTGCAGGTTGTTGTTGTTGTTGTTGTTGCAAGGTTTAGAAAGAAGACCATAAATAGTGCCCCTTTTGTCTTTTCTTAATTTTATGCTACCGAGGTCTAAAGTAGGCCCACATCAAGTCAGCAACCCTGAGGTAGGACCTAATAGGACCTCCGAGTCCGTAAGTTTGCTTTAGTCTAGCTTAACTTAGGTTATAAGTTAAAGTAGCCCTTCAGAGCTTGGCCGTTAAAGGCTCAGTTGGGAGTCTAAACCCAATTAAAATAAATAAAATGGTAGTAAATGGCTAATTAGCATTGTATATGTGGGCAGATGGTCTGTAATGTAACAGTATACCTGACGTACAGTCAAGGGGAGATCGCATCCAGATTTGGTCTAATAAAGTTGAATTTTCTATGGTATTATGTAGTCTTGTTGGCTTAGTTATAGTTAAATTAAAGCCATTTGCGGTAACGAGTGTTAGAAAATCTAGAAGAGGAAGAGCCATTGTTGTCCCAAGGCGATATGATGACTAAGCTGATTGATGCAGCATTGCTTGTATATATTAAGTTAAGGTGTATATATATATCCATCTCATAATTGTAAGGTTAGTGAAAAATTCACTTAATTTAGAGCTAGCATTTTTGGGCTCTTGTGGCATCATTGTTTGGGCACTCTTGTGGCATCATTTTTTGGGGCGCTGCGCGTCTTTTCTACTCGTTTGTGGAATGCTTTCTTGTTTAGATACAAGATTGTTGCATCGTGCAATAGTGCAGGTTGTGTTGTTGTTGCAAGGTTTAGAAAGAAGACCATAAATAGTGCCCCTTTTGTTTTTATCTTAAATTCATGCAACTGAGGCCTAAGGTAGGCCCACATCGAGTCAGCAACCCTGAGGTAGGACCTAATAGGAAGTAAGTTTTTAGTCTACTGTAGCTTAACTTGGGCTGTAGGTTAAACTGGCCCTTCAGAGCTTGGCCGTTCACGGCTCAGCTGGGATTCTGAACCCAATAAAAAAAATAAATAAATAAAAACGAGATTGTAGAAGTAATTAGCAATATTGTTAGAGTTTATTTTAGCGAGATCGATGTTTAGATCTTCCACAATGATGCAGTTATTGTTGATGTGATTAGAAGTTAAAGTTTTATCTATGCTCGCAATAAACGATGACACAGTAACCCTGAGAATATGATGACAAGATGAACTCTATAACTGGCATGTTTCGCAACTAACTTAGAATGATCAGTTACGCCAGGAGCTGATCATAAAACTATACAACAAACATTTTCTTGCTAAAACTTTGCACCCACATTGCAAAACTGATTCTTTCAATAAAACATGCACGAACGCTGTTGAAATAAGAAATGTCCTTCGAAAACAATTTCAACTGCTTATTTTGTGTTCCAAAAGTTTTTTATTAGGTCCGAAGCTTTCTCTCCGATCATGATGGTTGGGGCATTGATGTTTCCACTGACAACATTGGGCATAATCGAAGCATCAACAACTCGAAGACCAGAAATACCGTGGACTCTGAAATAAAACACAAATATGGTCATTAATTAAAATAAAATATTTGTTCAAAAAGTTTTAATAAGCCACAATTCCTAAATAGACGATAGATAAAACCAATGGATAAGTCTCCAACATTCAAATTTATATAAATATATCCATAACGGATTAATATTTTCTGTCGTCAAATTTTGTGACCAAAGAAAACGGAAGAATTTTAAGTATTTATTGGAGTAACCAATATTTATAAAATATGTGAGGTTCGTATTTTATAATTGTCAGCACCCGCAGCTCACTGGGCAACACCTTTTCTCTGTAAGAGAAGACACTGATGTAAGGGGTTCGACTCCAGATGGTGCTCGTAATAATAATCTAGGAGATGGCGCAATGGGCCGCATTAGTCTGGCCTGAGCGCTGTGATAGCTTCTGCCCTCCATGACTGATTATCTCATAATCCTACTACCACAAATAACAGTTTTCTTAATGTTATTATGAACATCTTACCTCAGCTCAGGATCAACAACTGCTGTAGGGTCACCTCTGGGACCCATTTTTACTGTGCCAGCAGGATGATAGAAGGCTATTGTGTAATACCTAATAAGACACTCGAAGTACTCATCGCTCGCAGGAATAGCATTTTCGCATCCTGGTATAGGAACTGCATGCAACCGGGTTCCCAACTTCTTAAAAGATTTTGACTGCGCCAACTGCAGGGCAATCTTTGCACCTGTTACGTTTAAAGGACTTGAAAGTTCAGAAAATAACGATAGGTGTACAGTATACAGCAACGTACAGTTGCGGATTATAAAAATTTATTAATTAGTAATAACTGGGTTCTGTTTTTTGAAATTTTATTAGTCATCAAAAAGAATAAAATATTCAAAGAAAAACACAGTATTACAAGTTAGTGAGTGAGTGTGATATGCAAGAGGCTGTTAAGAGTTTTGTGGCGGTGTGTAAGAGAAGACTGTTGAAAGTGAATGAGGGTAAAACCAAGTTATTGATTGAGGAGAGTGGAGGAAATTCGGACTGGCATGTGATGGTGAATGGTGAAACACTCGAGGTAGTAGAGTCTTTTAAGTATTTGGGATGTATGTTGACCAAAAGACGTACGAGTGCGGATGAAATTAATAGTTTAGTGAATCAAGGGAGAAAAGTGGCTGTTGCACTGAAAGCCGAGACTGGATTGAGATGCTGTGAAATGTTTACATGAAGGTGTTAATATCGACACTTTCGTATGGGTGTGAAATATTGACAATGCATGAAAGGGTAAGAGTAAGAGCAGTTTGTTTATGTAGGAAGGAGGGGGCAAGGGCGAGCGCCCGTAAAAATGTCCCCCTCTCCCTATTTTTGGAAGGAGAGAGCCAAAATCAAGGTCTCTGAGGCCCACGATGCCATTTCTTTTTCTTTTTTAAATAAATTTTTGAAGGTTGTGTAGTATGTAAAATGCATGTGCAGTGCGAAAAATGCTCTGTCTGAATTGGTCCACAATTAACCCACCCCTTATATCTCCAGTCTATACTATAGAGTAGATCAAGTCTAGCCTAGAGGGGTCAGCCTAGAGATTCCGGAAATGGTCCAGAGCGGGCAGATAAATTGAGGTCCACAGTAGGATTCCTCACCAAATTAGGTTAGGGCAATCTACCTTCACCTTTGTTAAGCTATGAGTTGATGCTGGGTCTTAGGCCACAATGTAGGCCTAACTTGTCTGACCCAGCTTAATTTAATGAGATTAACTTTGGTGTAAAAACTCAATTAGTCACTTACTTTTTGTTATCGGAGTGTCTCCCTTCTCCGGTTATGTTTTCGAGAGCGCACTTTGCTGGTACGTCCTCTCGCCCCGTTCTTCGTTTTCGTTCTCTCTTTGTTCTCCTTTTCGCGGGGCTTCTTGTACCAGCGTTGTCTTGGTTTATTCCTCGGTTGGTTGAGCGGTAATGTATCCTTATTACCGAGCACGCTCCTCCCACACAGTATATAAATACTAGTGTGGAGAATAACTCTGGTGAGCAACCAATTGGTTTCATCCACCCAGTTATTGACATAAAAGGAATTTAATGATTGTTAGATTAACTACCTACCTACTCAGTGAACCATTTTCGTTACCTCCCAACTACCCACTCATCAGTTTTCCATATACTGGGGGCCCCGGGAGATAAAAATTTTGGTGTCAATGTCACCAATTTTTGTCTGAGTGTAGACTAGCTAACTATTTAACTGTAAATGCCTGTTAATCTGATTAACAGTGCCTATCCTCACCTTCTCATGGAGAAGGTGTAGCATTTAATTAGAAGAGAAAATATACATCCATAGGATGAAACTGTCTATGGTCTTTACCATAAGAAAAGAAAAAATGAAAGTTAGAAGATAAAATTACAATTCCCCAGCATCTATTTTTTGTTGTAAAAATAGTCGCGCTTTTAATGCTGTTTGTCGCTGAGGTCTTGTGTCTGTCAATGTTGTAGTAGGATGCGTTACCACTCCTACTGTCAAAGGAATAGTTACTGGAAGTTCAGTGTCTCCAGTTGTTACTGTCAGTGGAGAAGGTTCTCCAAAGTCCATTGTTTTGGGTCCAGACTCTAAAGGGTACAAAAGAGAAATGTCTCTTGTTGTGTCACCCGTTGAAGTCCTTAATTTGACCACTCTTGTTACCCCATCTGCCCCTGGTCTGAGTTCTGAAACTCTAGCCAGAGGCCAGTTTTGTCTTGGAGTACTGTCATGTATGAGAACAAGGTCCCCTACCTTAATTGTGTCAGACCAATCCTTCTTAGTCATTTGTTTATGTCTCTCCCTTAGACCCATCAAGTACTCAGTTTTCCACTGTTTAATGAAATGAGCTTTAACTCTAGTTAAATGTTGTAACTTAGTCTGGAGCTCATCATGTCGTTGAGTCCAGTTTGGGTCTTCTGAAGAGTCTATATTGTAGTCCGGCAGGAGACTAACTTGTTCTCCCCGAATCAAATGATTTGGAGTTAATGGTTCTGGGTCATTAATGTTGTCACTCACATAAGTGAGTGGTCTATTGTTAATGATGTTCTCAATCTCAGCCAGGAGAGTGAGTAACCCAAATAAGTGTATCTGTTTTTTGCCAATTGCTTTCTTCAAGCAATTCTTTACTGTCTGTATATTCCTCTCCCAGATAGAACCATACCAAGGAGAGGCAACCGGAATATACTTCCACTTTATGTTTGTATTTTGTATATATAATTGTGTGATTTCATTGCTTAACAAGTCGTGGATGACTTGTTCACCAGCTTTGAAATATGTAGCATTGTCAGTCCAAACTGTCTTGGGTACTGAATGTCGTGCACAGAATCTCTTAAAGACAGCAACAAAAGATTCTGCTGTTAGGTCCTCCACAACATCCAAATAAACAGCTCGTGAGGCTGCACATGTAAACAGTACAATGTACATTTTTTGTTCAGTGTCACCCACCCCTACAGTCAATGCTCCTGTATAGTCAATGCCTACAGTCTCAAAGGGTCTGTTGAGAGTAACTCTCTCCTCTGGCAAAGCAGGAGGATTTGGTTTCCTATAGGGCCTAGCATGAATACGCCTACATGTAACACACTCACTCAGGACTGTTTTAACAGTGATCCTTCCCTTGGGTATCCAATAAGTTTTTCTTAATGTAGTTAGTGTCTGTGGTACCCCCATATGATATACATCATTGTGTGTTTTCTGATGATTAATGTTGTCAAATAGCTAAATCTAGGTAAAAGGATTGGATTTTTGCTTTTGTATGACAGTTTTGATTTGTCTAATCTCCCTTTACACCTTAGAAGGCCTTCCTCATCTCTGAACAAGTTTAGATCCACAACTACTGATGGTACAGGTTCTTTTGTTTGTTTCCCATTAGTTAAGAATTCTAACTCTTTATTGTACTCTTTTTGTTGTGCTTGGCCTATCCAGTATTGGTTGCAACTTCTGTATAATTATGATTATTTTTATTTAGCTGTTTGTTAATTGTAGCTAAACAGTTGTGAGCAAACCTCAAACAGTAGGCTGTCACCCTGACAAGTTTGTTGAAATCAGAATACTTTTCATAATTAGTGATTGGTTCAACCTTTTCATTTGAAAAGATTAAATTTAATGTCAAGTTAACTTGTTCCACAGGCCATTGGTCTGTATTACAGAGCCACTTAGGTCCCATAAACCAAGTTTTGTTTGACTTCAACAACTTGTAGGATAAACCTCTGGTCAGAAAGTCTGCTGGATTCTGTTTAGTTGGAACATAGTGAAAGTTTACTTGTAGGCTTTCATTAGCGTCAGCTATTTCTTTTAGCCTATTTCTTACAAAGATATTCTTACTATTAATGCTATCATTCCGTATCCAGGCAAGACAAATCTGACTGTCAAGCCAGACGTGGATATTAGTTATGAACACATCATAGTAAGCATCCTTAAGCAATGAAATGGTTTTAATGGCTAATGTAGCAGCCAATAGTTCCAATTGAGGTATGGTTCGGGTAGGTTTGAGAGGTGCAACTTTCCCTTTTGCATAAATTAGATGACTTTCTGTAGGGCTTACAAGATACGCACAGCACCCATAAGCTTGTGTGCTTGCATCAGCAAACACATGAAGCCTCTGGGGCTTATCCCTAAACCCACAGCACCTTTGAATTTTAATGTTCTGCACTTTTGTTAAATCAGTAGCTAACTTCTTCCAAGATTTTTGATTTTCATTTGTTATTGGATCATCCCACCCAACATTTGTCCTCCAAATTTCTTGGAGGAGAATCTTTGATTTTATTGTTGAAGGCAGGAATAGACCCATAGGATCAAAAATTTTG
Source organism: Bathynomus jamesi (assembly GCA_023014485.1). NCBI lineage: Eukaryota > Metazoa > Arthropoda > Malacostraca > Isopoda > Cirolanidae > Bathynomus > Bathynomus jamesi. The sequence goes on along the minus strand of JAJOZX010000622.1, from coordinate 1,143,871 downwards.
GAAGCCTCTGATAATATTTGTCTTTTAGTATTTGCTTCCTCATCAAGTTTAAAACCTTTAGTACAGATTGAATCATGACTGTTAGAAGTTGCATCCAAATACCAGTTCATACCTAAAGTTTTAACTCTGTCTGATGGCTCAGTAAGACCATTATTATCCTTTAAAATCTTTTTGTTTAAATCCTCATCATTTGAAATCCACTCTCTAAGTTCAAAGTTACCTTGTTGCATAATGTTTTGAGAGTGTTCATAGACTTCAGATAATTCAGATTTTGTTGTCGTTGAGCCTATTAGATTGTCTACGTAAAAATGTTCCTTAAGGAAGTTCAATGTTAAGAGTTATTAAACTGGTTTAAATGATGTTAATTGTCAATGCTAATAGGCTAGGTGAGCAATTGGCTCCAAACAACACAACATTAAATCTATAGGTTATGAACCCTTTATTCAAATCAAATGGATCCTTGAACCATAAGAACCTAAGTTGGTTCTTATCATATTCATTTTTAAGATTTATTCTCAAAAATGCCTTTGAAATGTCACTTTGTACGCATATTTGTCTAACCTGAACCTCAGTAAGATCTTCACAAGGTCAGAAATGAGATTAGGACCCTCAATCAAGCAATCATTCAAACTGTGTTTATCACTGTCTTTGAGGCTACAGTTATATACTACTCTCTGAGTTTTGTTTGTTGGGGCATCTTGTCGATAAACCCCCCTGTGGGTTAAATAATGACAACCATCTTTTTTAAAAGGGTTATTGTTACTTCTTCAATGAAGCCTTTCTGTAGCTGTTCTTTGAAGACATCATTATATATTTTTTTATTTCTTGTTTGAGTTTTTTCATTACTTTATATAAATGTCCTTTAGCTACTTTGAGATTATCTCTTAAAGTTGGACAATTTATTTTCCAAGGTAACTCAATAAAATAACTATTGTCTTTGCACTGAATGGTGTCTTCAAATCTTTCTACCATTAACTGATCTTCTGAAGTTTGATTTGTGTCATGTATACCCACAGATTCTAGCAACCATAAAGTTTGAATTGCCTCATCCAAAGTTTCATTTGATAATGATGAATTAATGTTCTCAGTTGAGATAATATTATTCAAAGTGTTGCTATTCTTACAGGTGTTATGTAGGACTGAGTTGAGGCACATAGTATTTGTTGGTCATGACTGTTTTGGTTTAGGTCTAGGTTGTATTCTGATAGGTCACCCAAAGGGGCTATCCCTGATGGAGTCTGAATAGCTATACCATTACCTATCTCTACTATGCCCTTATGAATAAGATTAATATAATCTGCCCCTATTAGCATTTCAATGTTAGCTACTGTGTTGTTAGTGATATGTCTATCAGCTATTTTGTAGTGTTTTTTCAAATGATTTATGGTTTGTTCTAGTTTGGGTATAACCAGTTTGTTTTGTCCTACTTTAGAAATAATAACTGCTTCAATTTTCTTGAATTTACTTTCTAAATGTAGTTCCAGGTCAATTGTCTTATAGCTATTTTTGTCCGAGTTATCCTTAACAAAGGACGCAATATTGAGGTTTTGTTCATTCGGGTTTGGTGTCAAACCCAATTTATTAACTACATTTTTTGAAACAAATGTTTGTTGAGAACAACAGTCTATAAGACATCTCACTGGAGTGGTACTACCCTCACTATTCACTAAGTCCAAAGTAATAGTTGGTAAAAGAATCTCAGTGTTTCTTGTTACATTGTTTGAACAAGCAGAATGTCCCATGAAAGTGGCATTTTCTTGATTACCTTTGTTTGGGGGAGGTATCTTTTGAGTTTGAGTACTATTGTTTGGACACTTTGGTGAATCACACATTGATGAGACATGTCGTAAACTTTTACAAAACTTACACTTGAATCTTAACCTAGATTTACAGTCTTTCTTATAATGTCCCTGGCCAGTACACTTTTTACACAGGTTCAACTGTTCACATCTTTTAGCCCTTTGGTTAAAGTCTGAATATTTGTCACACCCAGTACTACTGTGTTCATTACTTGCACAAAATTTGCAATGGTGTGTAAGTTGAGGCAGCAGTTACATTAAAGTTCTGTAATGTAGGTGTTCGTGTATTTAGTTGGTCACATTTGATTCTACAGTATCAAGTTTTGTCTGTTTGGCTGTAGCTAGTTGGTCTCTGGGAACAGTCTTTGGTTTATCCATAGTCTGGGTCTTATGTGTTGGAAAATCTCTCAATTTGTAATTAGTTAGGATATTGGGGAAGTGTTTCTTATTTGTCTAAATTAGGATAATTTTCTCCCGTCTTTAGAATTAAATTATCTTTAACCCTCGAAGGAAGGCACCTAAGTACTATGCTTGTATAAGCCAAGATGAAGTTTTAATATCTATCTCATTGCTAACCAGTTGTCCTATAATAGCTTCTAATTTTGTATAAAAATTTTCCATATCACTATGGTTATCTTTTATGGGTGCAAATTCAAAAATTTGTTGAGATAATTCATATATAATCACATCTTTATTAATGTAATTACGTTTTAAAAGATCAATAGCTACTTCATATGAATCCCCTACGGCTGGTAAATAGGCTATCAGGTTATAGGCTGGGCCTTTAAGGGAACTAGTTAAGTAACTAAACTTTTCAACAGTTGAAATATAAGGTTTATTACCTATTAAATTCTCAAATTGCATGCCACTTAAATTTTGTTGAAGGTTAGCCCTACTTTGATTAAAATCAGAATTAGGTTTTTTTGGTGTTAAGTCAGTCAAACGAGACCGTAGTTCCTTATTTGCTGTTCAATTGAGCTTACCTGATCATCATCATCAGCGTAAAGGTCTATCAATTGTTCTTCAGCCATTTCGGATTCAACTAACTCTGAAATACTCTCATTAATGGCTATTATTTCCTTCTTTTTAATTTCTAATTTAATAATTACACACTCTATATTTTCTTACCTGGTTGTGTAATATTGTTAAAAGTGTTCACAGCCTTTGTAACAGCTCCCAACTTTGCCCCCCTTTTCTTTTTTAACTTTTTCAATTCTGCACTGTCCATGTCTAAGTCAAAATTGTTTAACTGGGGATCGTAATGAAATAGAGGACAAGAAGAAATTACCAGAGAAGAGAGAGCACAGACAAAACAGCAAGTTTAAATTTGGTTTAATCCCCCCAAGTACTTGTGTGTTCTCAGGTCTAAGCTTATAAGAGAATGAGACTCCTTAATGTAAATGTTTCCTAGTTAGGCCCTAGGTTGTAGACCTAATTAGGCTTGCTCAGGTTAGGCTTAGGCTAGACCATTTAGCCTAATTCTGCAATTTTGTTAAGTAAGGTTTAAGGTTTGTAAATTCCCCACACACGGACCACCAGTGCGAAAAATGCTCTGTCTGAATTGGTCCACAATTAACCCACCCTTATATCTCCAGTCTATACTATAGAGTAGATCAAGTCTAGCCTAGAGGGGTCAGCCTAGAGATTCCGGAAATGGTCCAGAGCGGGCAGATAAATTGAGGTCCACAGTAGGATTCCTCACAAGAATTAGGTTAGGGCAATCTACCTTCACCTTTGTTAAGCTATGAGTTGATGCTGGGTCTTAGGCCACAATGTAGGCCTAACTTGTCTGACCCAGCTTAATTTAATGAGATTAACTTTGGTGTAAAAACTCAATTAGTCACTTACTTTTTGTTATCGGAGTGTCTCCCTTCTCCGGTTATGTTTTCGAGAGCGCACTTTGCTGGTACGTCCTCTCGCCCCGTTCTTCGTTTTCGTTCTCTCTTTGTTCTCCTTTTCGCGGGGCTTCTTGTACCAGCGTTGTCTTGGTTTTTCCTCAGTTGGTTGAGCGGTAATGTATCCTTATTACCGAGCACGCTCCTCCCACACAGTATATAATACTAGTGTGGAGAATAACTCTGGTGAGCAACCAATTGGTTTCATCCACCCAGTTATTGACATAAAAGGAATTTAATGATTGTTAGATTAACTACCTACCTACTCAGTGAACCATTTTCGTTACCTCCCAACTACCCACTCATCAGTTTTCCATACATGTATTTGTAGTGAAGAATAGACGGAGAAGTGTGTGTGTGTGTGTTTGAGAACATGCTGGACTGCTCACAGGGTAGATGAGACGGTAAAAGATCAGCTAACGAGGACAGTGACAAGAGAAACGGGAGTTCCAGCACCCCCTATCTCCTGCCTAACGTCCACCCCGAGTGCTTCCCTGGTCGGCTGGTGTCTACAATCTCGTGTTGCGATGGATAACTTGAGAAGTATGTGTGGTGTGCGCCGGATTCATAGAGTGAAAAATCATGTGGTTATGGAAAAATGTGGTGTGTGGAAGTCAGTGGAAGTGCAAATTGAGGAAAAGGTGTTAGGGTGGTTTAGACATGTCTAAAGAATGGAAGATGACGGAGTTGTGAGAAGAGAGTATAATAGTGTTTGCGAAGGTAGAAGGTGGATGAACATGGTGAATGTTTGCGTGAGGAAGCGTGGTCTCGATCTGGGTGATGCACGAGAAGTGGCTACAAGTAGGTTGGAGTGAAGGAGGTTTGTTAGAGGTATGTGAGTCAGGACTCTGTCACTTTTACCTTCGACAAAACCTGGAAGCGCCATCACCATGGCGTATAAATGCCGCGAGTGTGGAATTTAGTCGTGTTGTGAGGGGTGCTGTCCACCAGGATGCCGGTGTGAATGACTGTGTATGTTTTTTTCTACCTTTACTCTTCTTCCTTACAGTCTGGATTTTATCTCCGAGCATGTCTACTTTCTCACCCCAACTCATTTGGGAAATGAGATTTTTGATGATGCATTTTTTTCTGCATTTAAGAATATTATCTTTCTAGGCGAACTTTTTTCCGTAACAGTACATTGTATTTGTGTTTTCTGTAAAATTAGATCTTAGGTAAACTTGTAAAAAGAGTCAGAAGCACTCTTAGTTATAGTTTTGTGGTATAATTTGTAACCTAAATGGATATGTTAATCAAGCAGAGATAATTAGTGATATTTAACCCTAGAAGGCTACTGTAGTGTGGGACCGCACACATAGCGACCAGTGTTGGGTCTACGTGACCCCATGATGAAAATTACATTTATACGGAGACCGGTCAATTAACTCCCGGTCATTACACTCCCTCTTTAAAAATTAAAATATATAAAAATCAAGTTTATTGTACCAATATTTTTTTGGTAATGTTGAATAACGCAATAAAATTAACACAATATTTTTATGTAAAATTTATATTGTAAAAAATGAATATTTAATTTACGTTTATTTTTTAATGAAAGTTTTAACGGATGTAATTTTGATTTTTTAAGGAGTTAAAAATCCAGAAGGGCGCCACCAGGGCAGTGGTGAGGTTTAAGCGCTGAAGCTTAATATTAAATAGTTAACAACAGAAGCCAAGGTCAAAAAGTTTCATCGCATTTCTACGATGCCGCACGTCATTAACAGCAGTCGAGGAAGGAACTTGTAGACGATTTGAATTACATTTATGAAGCACAGAGAAGAAATGCTGATGGATCAAAGACTTATTGGAAGTGCGAAATAAAGTCTTGCAGAGCACGAGTCCACACTCTGACACAGGATGCAGATTACGGCATAATTAATCGTGTTGGGGAACACCATCATAGTGCTTGGGCAGTAAAACCTAAAGTTCGTAAAAGTTTAACTGACATGAAAGCTGCTGCAATATCTTCCCAGGAGTGTTCACGTTCGCTTATTGCAACTGCTAGTGCAAACTTGCAAGTACAGGAAACGACAGAATTACCATCCACTTCATGCTAAGTCGCAGTATAAGAAGGTGGCGTCAAAAAAAGGCGAGTGCCCCTCCATTGGCCTCCAATTCCCCAGGATCGGACTGGCTATAAAATTCCTGACAAATACAAATCATTAGATAATGGAGATCTCTTCCTGCAATGTGATAGTGGTGAAAATGACGCAAATAGAATGCTAATTTTTGCTACGGACAAGGGTCTGGATGACTTGGTGCATGTGAAGCAATGGGCCGGCGATGGAACTTTTAAATGCTGCTCAACAGCATATTATCAATTGTACACCCTTCATATTCAGGTTGGAAAATTAAGTGCTCCAAGAGTATTTGCCCTTCTTCCAAACAAGACACAAGAAACGTACACTCGACTATTTTCAAAGCTACTTGATCTACGTCCTGAATTGAACCCTGAATCTCTTATGATGGATTTTGAAAAAGTCCATATTAACAGTTTCAAATCGATCTTTCCAAATGCGTCTGTTTCATCTTGTCTGTTTCACCTTTCTCAAAATATTTATCGGAAGATAGTTGAAATTGGTTTGAAAGAAAAATATCATCAAGACAGTGAATTCAGCTTGAAGGTCAGATGCTTCTCAGCTCTTGCTTTTCTTCCTCCTGATGATGTAATTGATGGTTTTGAAGAGCTTGTAGATGACGAGAGCCTCCCGCAAGAATTAGTCTCTTACTTTGAAACCTACTATATTGGCTGCGAAAGGGGAAGAGGCAATCGCAGACGAAGAGTAAATCCCATATTCCCTATTGAAAGTTGGAGTGTTCACGAGAGACGAGAGAACGGAAGAGGATATGCCTCGTACTATAATAACAACTTAGAAGGCTACCATAATGCACTTCAAAAATCAGTCGCCTGCATCCACCCAACATTTGGAAATTGATTGAAACCTTAAAGAAAGAAGAAGGCTTGGCGCAACTGAAGAAAGTTGAATTTGAAGGCGGCGAGAACTTAACCGAAAAGAAGACATACAAGGATATAAACAAGCGCCTCAAGAATATTCTCTCACGTTACAATCCTGAAAGCAAAGTAGAGTTTTTACGGGCAATTGCTTTCAACCTCCATTATTATTAGAGAACTTATGGCACGACTTTTTGTTTTAAATTAATTTTGATTTTTTTAAATTAAATTAAATTTTTTTTTAAATGTATAATTCTGCACGACTTTTTGCTTTAAATTAATTTTAATTTTTTTATATTAAATTAAATTTTTTTTAAATGTATAATTTTTTTATTTAGTCAAAGTAAAATCTTTTTTTAAAAGTAAAATATCCAACATATTATTAAAATGGGAGTCAAATTGCCCGGGAGTCAAATTGCCCGGGAGTCAAATTGCCCGGGAGTCAAATTGCCCGGGAGTCAAATTGCCCGGGAGTCAAATTGCCCGGGAGTCAAATGACTAAATAACTAAAAATTAACTTGGATACAATAAAAGACATCATTTCCAGAAAAATAAATATACTTTTATTGTAATAGGCCACGATGGCTTTCTAGGGTTAAAGAACTTGAACCAAAACCCAACAACTGTCTTCAGACTGCAACGTAAAGTAGTTATTTTAAATAAAATTGTATGACGTTCGATCAGAACTCTAGAAGAGTACGCTGAATTTTTTCACATTCTGTAATGATAACATTAAAGAATGTGAAGCTACTGGGGTAGTTTAAAGTTATGATTTTCTATAAAATAATAACAGTAGTAATAATTACCCTCGACAAGTCTAGCAACATCTTCCTGAGACTCAAAGTAGTTTGGGTTGATAACAGGTTTGTAGAACGGATTGTTGGACCTGAGAGTGATACTGCCAACTGACTTCGGACGAAGAAGAATCGGGATAATTGTGAACATGTCCCGAAAAGCAATAGGTAGAAACATGTCCTTCCAAAACTGCGAATGAAAATGTTCACTTAGGGTAAAGGTGGATTTGTACTAATGACATTAACAAGATTTTAACGATACCTCCACTAACTTAATAGACTGAAGAATACAAGACATATGTCATCGATTGGATTTTTATCGAATGACAGTGTGAACTATTGTGCCAAATATCCTTTAAAGTTTGTACTGCATAGTTAATCTGTATTTAACCTATATGTAAAAGGAGTTATTTTTACTTAATATGATTAACACGAAATATTATTATAAGAAGCTTTCAAATGGCGTCAATCGACAGAACAAAATTTTAACCTTTTACCTTCTCGCTGAGGTTCTGAATCTTCCTAATATGTTGTCCGCCATCAGAAGCCGCACTTCCAGAAACAAAATGAAATTCAATGTCTGGATAATCATCCTCTGGATTGGCAAATTTAGTATTGACAAAAGCAATCCCTTCACATCCTCCGTAACTGTTAGGGGTCCTTGAAGAAACAAAAGAATTAGTCTGTTTTACTAACAGACATTGCTGTAACTGAATTTTAAATAATTTGCATCTCGGCATATAACTTAAGGTCAGACCAATGACGCGCCAATATTTTATCACTAATTCGCACGATAAGTCCATAAAACATGCATGGCAACCTATGCAAATACGTATCACATAAAAACAAGTTATTTATTTTTTTACACACTTATTTTTCATTAATTTTAGTTACTCCACTAAATAAAAGACATTAATAAATTTAAATATAAATTGCAAGATTATTTAGATTCCAAATTCTAGATTTAACTGTCCAGAAAATATTTCATTACCTTTCCCAAAAATGACATAATTCAGAATGGCCCAAAAATTTTCGTATCTTGGTGTAACGATGGAGATTGGCTCGTCAATCAGGAAGGTTATTCCAAAGCCAACATGATCTTGCAAATTTTTCCCGACTGGAAGATCTTTAATCACTGAAATCTGTTATAATTATATTATAACTAACTTGCCCGACCCGTCAAAAAATGACGGGTGTAGCCTGAAACTACAGCCCCACCCCCAGAAGGCGGTGTTGCCCGACCTTCCTGGGGACGCAGTTCCCGCACCTCTATCCCCTTACCATCACCACACCACCACCCGGAGAAATCAGGGATTATGCATGCATACATTTTTTTTGTGCAGGAAGGAGGGGCCAAAGGAAAAAGCCCGCAAAAGCGCCCCTCCGATAGAAGAAGAAGACAGCCAAAATCAAGTTCCGGGGTTTTCGAGATGCCTAGACGCTTTGCGTTTGAAAGATGGGAAGTCAGTCATAGAAAGGAGGAAAGATGGATTGAGGAAGATTGTGCCACAGTTGACCGGTTCAGTAGATGAAAGACTGAAAATACCGATTAACCCTTGCATTAGATACTTGGACAGAAAAGGAATGAGAAAGTGTAGAAAGTCTGGTACTGCGTGCTCTCCTTAAAGAAGGAGGCATGCAGTCAGAGTGTTCAGAAGAGCAGTGGTGGGCACTGTTAACCAAAAAGTTAACTTCGATAACGATAATCCGTTAACCCCAATTTTTAACTCCGATAACGATAATCCGATAATTTTACTACAAAGTTAACGGAAGTTAACGATAATCCGTTAACAATAACTATTTCTTTACTAACATTTAAAAAAATCAAGGAAAAAAGCTTTAAAACCCATAGAAAATGTTTATTTATGCAAAATCCAACAATAAATAGGTATTTAACTGTATTTTTATCAAGTTTTGCAACTTTTTTGCTTAATAACTTTTTTTTTATTTTTAATAAAAAATGTACTGATTACATGTTTTGAAACCCTTGTAACCACTAACCATTAACTAAATTTTAATTTACCAGAGAATTATTATGGCGGGAACTGAAAGGTAAAATTAAATTTTAGGCACATTTATTAAAGACTATGACACAATGTGCTGGTTGCCCTTCAGAAAGACCAACTTCTCAAAGTTAGGCCCAACTGCCAGTCTTGACCTCTTGGGCCTCAGGATGTCCTTGCCGAGAGAGAAGAGCCGTTCCACTGCGGCAGAGGACGGAATTGGCAGACTGAAGTTATGGCGGTTTGAATTAACGGACTAAATATCGAGTTATCGGAAGTTAACTGGTCCGATAACGATAAATGGAAATTAACTTCCGTTAATAGTCCGTTAAAAAAAGTTAACTTCGTTAATTAGCAATTATCGGATTAACGCTTTAGTGCCCAACACTGCAGAAGAGCAATGTCCGTCATGATAGCAACAGTAAAGAGAGAGTGAGGCAACATTGCTGCGAAGAGAGGGATTGAAGACAGAGGCGGGAAATTGATGAGACGAAAAGTGTTTGAGTCCATCCGGTCAAGTACGGCTGTGTGGGTTGAACCATGAGAAGCATACTCCACACATGGGCAAACAAGACCCCTGTACAGACATCTAACATCTTAGAAGCTGTTTTAGAAAGAGTATATGTGATCTTTCCAGGAAAGATCACGAGAAAAGGAAACGCCAAGAATGTTAAGAGAAAAGGAAGGAGTGAGTTGTGTGTTGTTAAAGGTAAGGGGATAGTCGTGTGGAAGATTGTGACGAGTAGACAGATGGAGGAACTGAGTTTTTGAGGCATTGAAAGCCACAAGGTTTTCTCTGCCTCAATTAGATATAGCAGAAAGATCAGAGGTCAGGTGCCCCATAGCTGTCCCGCTGTCCCACGCGAATCATTAGGCGACTGCTGTGAGGGACGCCTTGGGAAGCGGGTAGAGAAGTGAAGAGTGGAATCATCGGCATAGGAGTGAATAGGACAGGAAGTACGAATTAAAAGCTCATTAATAAATAAAAGGAAAAGAGTGGGTGACAGGACAGAACCCTGAGGAACACCGCTGTTAATAGCTTTAGGAGAAGAACAGTGGCCATCTATAACTGCGGCTATAGATCGGCCAGAAAGGAAGTTAGAGATGAAGGCACAGATAGAAGGATAAAAACCGAAGGAGGGCAGTTTCGAAATTAAGGATTTGTGCCAGACTCTATCAAAAGCTTTCGATATGTCCACCGCAATAGCAAAAGTTTCACCGAAATCCCGAAAGGAGGATGACCAACAGTCAGAGATATGCAAGAAGATCGCCAGTAGAGTGTCCCTTGCGGAATCCATACTGATGATCTGAAAGAAGATTGTGAGAAGAAAAGTGTTCAAGAATCTTCCTATTAAGAATAAATTAAAAAACTTTGGGAAGGCAAGAAATCAAAGCAATTGGACGATAGTTGGAGGGGTGAGAGCGGTCACCCTTCTTTGGGACAGGCTGGATGAAAACGAACATCCAGTAGGAAGAAAAAGTACAGATGAAAAGTACAGATGAAAGACAAAGACGAAAGAGTTTGCCTAAGCAGGGTGTCAGCACAGAAGCACAGTTCTTAAGAACAACAGGAGGAACACCATCAGGACCATACGCCCTCCTAGAGTTCAGCCCAAATAGGGCAGAAAAACATCTTTAGAAGAGATTCTAATTTTAGACATAATAAGTCAGAGGGGGAGGAGATGGAGGAACAGCACCGGAATCGTCCAGGGTTGAATTGTAAACGAAAGTTTGGGCGAAGAGTTCAGCTTTGTCAGGAGAAGAGACGGCAACTGAGCCGTCGGAATGGAAAAGAGGAGGGAAAGAAGAGGAAGTAAAGTTGTTGAAGAGGTTCTTAGCTAGATGCCAGAAAGAGCGAGAAGAATTAGAATTGGATAGATTTTCACATTTTTGTCGGATGAAAGAATTTTTGGCGAGTTGAAGAACAAATTTTGCATGATTCCGGCCAGAAATATAGGTTGAGTGAGAATCAGGAGTTGGATGGCGACGGTACCTTCTGAAAGCCTCCTTTCTGTTGCGGATAGCATTAGAAATTAGGAAGAGAATATGGAATGTACGCCTCCATGCCCGCGAGAATCACCTCTGTGATGCGCTCTGCACACTCAGAAGGGCCCCAGCCACGGAAGCAGTAATCATTCCATGGGAAATCACAGAAGCACTGCCTCAGGGCTTCCCAATCAGCCAATCAACGGCGCCGAAGTGCCAAAGGCGCCTCCTCTTGGGAGGATCCAAAGGCCGAATTGGTGCGACAGGATACGAAACAGATATAAGATTGTGATCGGAGAAGCCCAGGGATAGAAACGTTTCACAGAGTAAGAAGGATGATGAGAGGTAAGAAATAAATCCAGAATGTTGGGCCTATCTCCAAGGCGATCGGGGATATGAGTAGGGGTTTGTACAATCTGCTCTACGTCATTTAGGATAGAAAAGTTGTAAGCTAGTTCACCAGGGATGTCAGTGAAATGGGAGGAAAGCCAAAGGTGGTGGTGAACATTGAAATCTAAAATGGAGATACTACTGGTAAGCGTTACTAAAAGACAGACACTGGCTTTATTATTATTAGATTATATTTAATATTAAAGAACTGTGACATTTCTTTGTATAAATAAAAATTTCATAAAGAATTCATGACAAATAGTTTAAATACAATAACCGCGCTTGATTAAGATGGAGGCTGACAGGGCAATAAAGTGTGGAACTCGGAGATAGTGGAATTCGAACCGGCTTCGATTTCTACCAGCTTCTAGTTCCACACTTTAATGCTTTTTCTGTTCCATGATTTACAGTAAAACTCTTTATCTGTATCTAAAATACAACCGTAGATACATAATAATTATTATTTTACGTTGAAAGATTCCAAGTGAGCTCTCGGACCAATTCCAGATAACATCAAAAGTTGAGGGGAGTTCACGGTCCCAGCAGATAGGATAATCTCCTTCCTGGCCATAATATTATAAATTTTGCCGTAGCGATAAACTGAGACGCCTGTAGCTCGATTTGTGGCTGAATCAATGAGGATCTGTAAAAATAGAACCTCTTGAACGGTATGTTACAGTTATAGTTATGTATACAGTTATCTAGATATTTATTAGGTAATTGTATTTCACTGTAATACTCTAATAAGTTCGTACTTCTGGAATTAGCTAATATACGGAAGCTTTCCTCGCGAGAATGTTTAATTAAGTATCTCACATTTCGTGCTAAAACCGTAAATATAATACTCAAATAGTCTGGACTGTGGGAAGAGTAAAACTATATTTTCAAACGTATACAAATAGCATATGTACAGTTTCAGAAAAAAGTTCACCTAGAAACAAAATTAAAAATACTTATTGGTATTACAGTGTTTTTCTTTCGATATTTTATTCTTTATGATGACAGTAATAAGGCTTCAGAAAACAAAACTCAATTGTTACTGACTAGTTATTTTTATGCTTTTCAAAATTTTCTGTTTCTAGGGGAACTTTTTACCCCAAAACTGTACTGTATTTATCTATCCTCCATGCAATGAATTCGTCTGAAACGCCAAATCGAACCGCTTACCCGTATAACGTAAGAGTATTTCGCAATATGGAGGTTTTTGCGTTTGCTGATGGGTCTCAAAAACGCTTTACTCGTCGAACAGCGAGAACCATCACGCATTGTAGCTTGTGGAGCCATGAAACCTTTGAAATATAAGCATAAATTTATCAAAAACCAATTTCTGAAATGGAAATGAATCCTAAAATTTACTTTCTATTTTCTTCGTTTAAACCATGTACAGAGATTTCGCAATAAAGACGAGAGAGAGAGAAACGAAAGAATAATTTAAATCTGAAGAATATGATAAATGTAACAATAAAACCCACACTAATAGATGGAGTTTATTTCCACGACAGTTTCGATGCCCACTGGCATCCTCTTCGGGTGGATACAGAAAAACGAATGAACAAAAGTGAGTAAGGAAACAATCCAGGAAAGGTAAGGAACATTCTAGAAGGGCAGAGACCATTAAGAAATTCACACCGACACCGGAAGGGATTTTTTGACCAAGAATCTCATTAAAGGGTCCAGCTTATAAGTACCTTCACAAAATTAAAATTATCTTCTTGTTCTATACATACAGATTCTATTATTTTTCTTTTGACATAATTATTACATTTATAAAGTAACTTACTTGATTCCCAATCTATGGCATGATTATTTTGGCTGGTGTGATAATAAATTGCATTAGTGTTACAACATCTGAAGGCATAGTTATGTTCTTTAATACGAGTTTCAATATTTCTTCCAGTTTCTCCTACATATACCAAACCACAATTTTTACAGGGAATGCTGTACACACCAGCTTTCTCCTCGTTTGCAAAGTTATTCATAACCAATTTACTTTTTACAGTAGACGAATATTTGAACGCCAAATCAAACCTAAAATCTTTCGTCAAAGGTTTTACGCTTTCTAAGCCGGAAATGTAAGTCAAACTCAAATACTGTTTTTGGTTAATTGAAGCTTCCCGAGGGGCATAAAAAGATTTCCTGGCTTTAAAATACGCCTCTCTGATAAACCATTCAGGATATTTTAAATCCTTAAAAATGTTCCATATCCAGGTTGGATGTTCCATGTTTTAAATGGTTTGATTCAATTTCTGAGCAAGTTTCTGGAACATTTCATTTCAATGGACTTGATTCCCAAAAGATTTCGGTTAGCTTTAGACAAGCTCAAGAAGAATGAAGCAATATTTGTTACTAAAGCGGACAAAAGTAACACTGTGGTTATTTTAGACAAGCGCGATTATAAACAGAAAATGGAAGCATTACTTAGTGATGAATTCACCTACACTAAATTGAGATCGTCCCCTCGAAAGCGTCTTTCTGCTGAATTCAACAAAACTATCGAGAACTTATCCCGGCGATTGACCCTAAAAGATTTCTACAAATTAACCCCAAACCCCGCCACATTTACGGCTTACCCAAAACCCATAAGAATAATATACCGCTACGTTACGTAACATGTTACCTTTTAGTAGCTGTAGTGGTAACGCCGTTACGTAACATGTTACCTTTTAGTAGCTGTAGTGGTAACGCCGTTACGTTTGAGATGTTGTAACGAAAATGGTAAAGGCACTACTTTTTAGAGCGATTTCAATCGTTACTCGTTACTTTCAAACTGATCATTTTACTAGTATCATTTATTAGCTGTTAGCTCCTCCAAACGAGGAGGACTATCAGATGCCAATTTTGAAAAAACTAGTGTTCCTAAAATCGAACACCACACTCCTAAAAAATCTGCAAGATTAGTTTTTTTTGGACAGGCCATTTTTTTATTTGAGTTTCTGTTTTGATTTTTTGTCATATAGAGTATAATTTGGTATTATTAAGGCTTTTTTACTCTTTAGTCTTTTCTTAAAAGTAACGGCAGCGGTAACGGTAACGCGTTACTTTTTATCAATGTAACGGTAGCGGTAACGCCGTTACTTATAGAAAGTAACGTGTCCAACTCTGTCTATAGCACATACCTCTTTCCTGAACAATGTCAGTGCATTCAGAGAAATAGACCAGCTGCCTATGGACCTAAACTTTTCTGAAACAATTACAGCTGAAGAACTGGTGGAACACCATGCCCATTGGCGCAGAAGTTGCCACACTCTTCAACGCAAAATGTCTAGACAGAGCCAGAAGGAAAAGAGTACGAGAAAATGCGGGAGAAAGCAGTAATCAAGCGGGAAAACGATATAAAAGACGCCAGCCCCCAGATAAAAGTACATGTGTATTCTGCAGCAATGCCGAAGGCAAACTCCATGCATTCAGAACTGACGATCCTGAGCTTAATGTAAGAAGGCTCGCATTAGATCTGCAGGACACAACATTAATGACCAGAATTGGTGGTGGTCAGCTTGTTGCAATGAAGCAAAATATCACCACAGCTGGCTGTATGACAAAATACAGAAATCATCATCGCTCTGTAATGAGAAAGTCGAGATTCGTCTGAATCCCATCGAGAAGTGCACCAGGTTCAGGCCAGAGTCTTTGTAGAGCTCATCACATACATAGAAAATTAGAAAATGCTGATGAAGATGGACAGCTCTACTTCAAGTGTTCCGATCTGCGTCACCTTTATTAGAAATGACTTCAAGATTTTGGGATTGAAAAGGAAATCAACAAGGTTCACTTCACAGAAAAAGTTTTGAAATACTTTCCAGATGCTCAAGAGCAGAATGATGGCAAGAATGTCATTACTGTATTCCAACAGGGAATGCAGGAAATGGTGAAACAAGCATCAACTGCTGACTATGAAAGTGATGCCCTAACCTCGGCAAAGCTGCAAAGATTGTGAGGCAAGACATTTTCAATTCTGGAAAGGATCAATTTGATGGGAGTTTCCCTATCGAATGCCAACAGAAGTCAGTACCAACCAGTCTAAAACGGCTCATTTCCATACTGCTCAATGGAGCTAACCTGAAAGTCCAAGATTCAACAGACTCGCAGAAATGTCTGACAATCTCATCATATTCACAAATCAGTTGGAGACTTCTAAGAGAATTGACGTTGTCTGGAACACCTACCTCAATAACAGCATTAAGGCGTCCACGAGGGAGAAAAGAGGCAAAGGCACTCGGCGGAAGGTGGCTGCTAAAAACAAAATTCCTGGAAACTGGCAAGAATTCCTTCGTGATCCCACTAACAAGCAGGAACTTTTTGCATTTCTGTCTGACAGAGTTGCAAACATGGATGTCCCTGCTGGTAAAGAAGTTTTCATAACATATGGACAAGATGTAAAGGGATCAGGTCATGCCATGCCACTATGTGATCACGAGGAAGCGGATACTAGGATAGTCATTCATCTACAAGATGTATTAGCACGTGGCTGCACCACATGTCTGGTTCGTACTGTGAACACTGATGTTATTGTCATCCTAGTTGGGATGTATCATCACTTACTGAACACATGTCCCAAAGCAAATATATGGGTAGCTCTGGGTACTGGGAAGACTCCTCTATCTACACATTAATCATGTATCTCGAACTCTTGGAGCACAAAAATGCCTGGCATTGCCTGCTTTTCACAGTTTCACAGGATGTGTCACTGTCTCGTCGTTCTTTGGAAGAGGGAAGAAAATGGCATGGCAAGCATGGCACTCTTTTTCTGAGGTAACGCAAGCCTTCTCCTCCATGGCAACAAATCCCTTCAGAAAACTGGATGTGGATGACAGCACCTTCATACTTATTGAACGGTACACCGTGGTCCTCTATAACAACACCAGCAGCCGTGTCAATGAGGCACGAAAAGACCTTCTGTCAGAAAAACGGGACAATGGAATACATACCCCCGTCTCAAGATGTTTTGCTGCAACACACGAAACGTGATTTGTACCAATCAGGGATATGGACTACAAGTCACCGGTTTCAGCAGCAAGCTCCTACTCCAGAGGAATGGGGATGGACAAGAGACAAGGATACACAGTGGATACCCGTATGGACACCATTACTAATGGCATCGAAAGCTTGCAGTGAGCTGGTGAAATGTAGCTGCAAAAGTACAGATGGCTGCACCGATAGATGTTCATGCAAGAAGGCTGGCTGGAAATGTACAGAACTTTACAGCTGCAAATGTGACAAATGAGTTTATTGCACATTCGCTGAAAACCTGTGACTGAATAATGCAATGGAATCCAGCATATATACAGTTTAGAAAATTTAGGCAATAATCGACGAACAAATTATGCATGTTCCGAGTGTTGTTTTGTTTGACTTGTATATCATGTATATTGTGTTTGTAAAGATACAGGGTGTACATAAAGTCAGGATCTATTTTTGTGAAGCACTTGGAAATTATATGGAATTCAATCATAAAATGATAAAGTGGTAACATTTATTAAATAATTAAGAGTAGGATTCGACGTGACGCCCATCAGTATCCCTGCACAGCTCAAATCGTTCCGCAGCATTTCTAAACACATTCTGGAGCATTTGCGGGGTTATGTTATCTGCAGCAGTTCGTATACGTGTACGTAAGTTTTCAAGACTCGTAATCTTCGTCTGATAGACGTGCGATTTAATAAAGCCCCATGCAAAGAAATCTAAAGTGGTTAAATCTGGTGATCTCGCTGGCCAAGGTCCGTTGCTTCCGCGTCCGATCCAGCGATTTGGAAAACGTCCATTTAGATAATCCTGAACAATTTTGGCATAGTGACAAGGAGCACCATCATGTTGATAGACGACGGTACTAATCCTATCCCCGTCGTCTATCAACATGATGGTGCTCCTTGTCACTATGCCAAAATTGTTCAGGATTATCTAAATGGACATTTTCCAAATCGCTGGATCGGACGCGGAAGCAACAGACCTTGGCCAGCGAGATCACCAGATTTAACCCCTTTAGATTTCTTTGCATGGGGCTTTATCAAATCGCACGTCTATCAGACGAAGATTACGAGTCTTGAAAACTTACGTACACGTATACGAACTGCTGCAGATAACATAACCCCGCAAATGCTCCAGAATGTGTTTAGAAATGCTGCGGAACGATTTGAGCTGTGCAGGGATACTGATGGGCGTCACGTCGAATCCTACTCTTAATTATTTAATAAATGTTACCACTTTATCATTTTATGATTGAATTCCATATAATTTCCAAGTACTTCACAAAAATAGATCCTGACTTTATGTACACCCTGTATATGGAACCATAAATGGAAAGTAGTTAAATTTTGTAGGTCAAATTTCAAAACCGCAATCAATTTTATCCACACTAAAATGTACTAACATAAACAATAATGGCGATATTCCATTAATTTTATCATCGTCCAAAGATTGTCTTCAAACATATTCAGCACTTTTGTCTAATAGGCTTAAAAATGTTAGTTTCTGTAACAAAAGAGGTTGAAAAATTATCATGATTTAATGGCTCCTATCAAAATTTCATTATTTATGGTCTACTGGAGCCACACAAAAATTTTGCTGCTTTGGTCCAGTCGTTCCCCTTCTGTCAAAAATTTTACGTTAAGCTACCTGACTAACTGGAAAGGTCATGACAAATTCTAACGGAATGAATTTAGAAAAGTTATAAAACCTACAAATGTTACAGGCACACAAAGACCTGAAGAGCACCTTTATATAGGCTAGCTCAAAAAAGAAGCTAAGAGAGAGGTGTGTGTATGTGTTACAAGGACAAGAGGAAGCCTCGAAAACCTTTCAGTCCACTCGGGAAGGTTTCTGCTATTAAACTGGTTAATTTTTTACCTAGTCTAGCAGTAGCAGAAAACTGGACAGAAAAGCATAAGGCTCTCGCTCCACTTTTCGCTCCTTCCCTCTCCCTGAGGCGGGTACAGAAAACGGTTGGAAAAATACCTTGACCCTAGAAAAGTAGCTAAGGAAATTTTACAGGAAAGAGGAAAATATATAAACTAGTTCGACAGTTACGTTATGCACACACAGAAATCGTACACTAGAAAGTACCGCTGTATAAACTAACCAATAATATATTTGTGCCGCGCGCACATCAACTACTTGGTATCGCCACCAAAACTTCAAACATATGGTTTTAATTTTAGAGAGAGAGAGAGAGGGAGAGAGAGAGAGAGAGAGAGAGAGAGATTTACAGGTTAAAAAAGACCCTAAGATCCACTCTAGGCAGCGCAAGAAGGAAGTAGAAAAGTTAGAAATAGAAAACTTATACCATGTTTACACTTATAGACGCGTAAAGCTTTCACACAGTAATAGTAAAGTATAGAACAGACAAGACTCTCTCCCTCCTCCGCCAGCCACTACTGACAGAAAATAGTGGTGAAAAGATTTATAGGAAGGTAGGAAAAAGTATAATAAAGAGAATACCTTTAGAGTTCATTCACACACCCATCTTGTGTACTCAGTTACGCATTAGAAGACAGCGGAAAGTAAAGGATAGCATGAATATTAAACTACTTAATCTATGCATTTTTTTTAAAGGAGTATTCTATTTATTATAAGCAGGGCCTGGTTAAGGTTAGGGGGGCCCCACGCCAAGGGCTCAAGGGGGGCCTCAAGCTCATCATTAACACTAATGTAGCTTGTTGAATATGTGTGAGCTTAAAATGCACAATTTACAAAAATATATAGACACAGTATAAAATGTGTGCATGCATGAGACAAAAATGTAAAACGAAATGAAGTACACAAAAGATTACGGCAAGAGTACATCATACAACTACAGATATTTTACTGGAACAGACACAGTGTACACTAAATATACCGACAATAAATCTGCAAAATGTTGTAGGTCTATCCATAATAATAAAAAATTTGGAAGTCCTAGAAAATTAAGCCTGGGGTTTCTTTTCTAGCGGCACTTTTTCTGATTATGTTCTAGTCTAACACTGTCACTGTGTCTGACAAAATGAAATACACCTCTAACATTTCTAATAATAGTTTTATTCATAGTAACTCAGATTTTTATAGAAATCACTTACAATGACTTACAAATTTATTGACAATATAATCAAAATAAAATGTGGAAACTGACTCCTCCATTACACAAAAGTTTTTTCTTGACTTTTGTGCAGCGAAGTTCCTCACAATCTCGTTGAGAGGTAGTGATCATGTGAGATCGAATTATGTTGACGGGATACAGAGATTGCTCAGCTTTTTATCTTTGAGGCATGACCTCATACAGTTCTCAATCCTACCCATGCATGAAAAAGAACGTTCAGCCTCACAGACTGAAACACCAATGGTCAAGAATATTGCTACTGCTGTTTTCACATTAGGAAATGCACTTGCAGTCAAAGATGAGCAGTCAGATGCTTCATCACTTCCCTTGGGGTCTTTCGACAATTTAATGGAGAGCAATGGCGCAGGCACCCTTTGGAGCATGAATCAGAACACTTTTGGCAGTCAATAGGGAAGCGACGAAATTGTTCAAATTCAGTGTAGCTATCTTCGGCCAAATCACTTGGGTAAGCAGCCATGAGATCTGCAACTGATGATTCTGGAAGAGGATCTTTAGAAGCAAGGAGGAATATGCACCTGAAGGTCTTTTAAGCATCTGTGTAGGCACTGTGTCGCTTTTCAATTACCTGTGATAGGCGATCAACAATAGGAATGTAGTTCTCAACACGAAATTTTGTAGAGCCACTCAGCACCACATCCTCCGAGCCACTGTCATCACTCATTTTCTTTGGTCTTCTGACCCTTGATTTCTGATAGTCCTCCGAGATGTCAGGCATTCTTTGTTTGGCAGCTGTTTCAAACTTATCAAACATTTCTCTCAGGTCTCTAATGAATGCAGCTAATGATTCAAATATGGAACAAACTTCCTGCAGATCTAGGTTTTCTGTTTGAAGGATTGCACTTGAATTCTGAAAGCATTTTAAAATACACAACCAGAACTGACATATGAAGGATGTCTCCAGTAATGTAATTTTTTCAGCTAGAGATGAAGCCTTGACTCGTGTGTCAGGTGGCTGAGATGTGTCTTCACCCATATCACAGAGAAGATCATAGAACTGTTGATAATTTCTGTCATCAGCTCGCACTGCTTCATAATGACTGTGCCTGCGAGTGCCACTAAAAGTGCAAAATAACTGGTAGTCTAATGTCTTGACGAAATGGGTAGTTCCCCTTAGCAGTTGCTGCATTGCCGCAGACGCTTATAGAAGAAATATGGCTATCACAATAAAAAAACAATATACTATTATACTTAACGCAAATTTGTTTTATTATGTGGTCATAATGATTGTCTTTTTTCAGTTTCTAAACAATCTTGTATTTACAGATGTTAAATTTTTTTTTTATTTGTTTTTAAGGTGAGTACGGCGAGCGATAAAACTAGAGGGGGAGGAGAAATTCGGGGGGGCCCTACGCCATGGCGTAACTAGCGTATGCCTTAACCAGGCCCTGTGTATAAGAAGTTCATCATTTCGTCGTTGCAGCATTTCTCCGTAGCCTGCCAAAGCCACCGTATCAAAGATTTATCATGTGGTAATTTATATTGCGTCCTTCCACATGCATAATGAGGAATACTAATGCATAATATGCATAATTTTCTTCCTTACGAAATTTTGACGTACAATATTTAAAACTAAAGTTCCACTCTAAGTAGGTTCCCTGAAGATTAGTATAACTATTCGGAGGTTTTGACTCCCAAGAAACCTCATCAAGCTTCCCATCATCTGATAACTCCTTGTGCTCTGAAATCAGACCCGGCCAGCACCTCATACTATATTTATTGCAACAAGCGAACATCACTACTTCTATATAAAACTGTAAAACTTTCTCTAGCTAGCTAATTAGATATTCCACGATTTACCTAAAAAGTACAAACATTCCTACACTATAAATCTAAGTAGCGTCCCTAAAACTGAAACCATCTATTCTGAGGGTTTGGCTCCTAAGAAATCCCATCAAGTTTCCCTTCTCTACCAATAGGGTATCATCTGAGAACTCCCAGTGCTCTGAAACTAGACCCGACCAGCGCCTCCTACTACATTTATTGAGAAAGAGAACATTACTACTACTATGAATTCAGTGGCGGCTCGTGACTAAAAATTCTAGGGGTGCTGTCTTTAAGAATGGGTTGACATAATTACTGAAATAAAAGGATGAGCATTGAGCAATGAATAAAAGTTTCAAAAGTTATTGAAAAAGTTATTCAGTGAGCCCATCCTTATATTGTTCTTGATTATTTCAATTGTAAATAAAAAATTTAGGGGTACTGCAGTTCCGCAGTGCCTACCGACGAGCCGCCACTGAGTCTATGATAATAAAAGCCCACTCTAATAAACAGAGTTTATTTCAACAACTCTTCGATGCTCACTGGCATCCTCTTCGGGTGGATACAGAAAAACGAATGAACCAAAAACAAGAGGGAAAACAGTCCAGGGACCATTAAGAAATTCGCACCTAGGTTAGATCCCGTTCTGCCGACACTGGAAGGGCATTTTTATTAAAGGGACCCGCTTATAAGTACATTCGCACAAATTTAAAACTATCTTCTTGTTCTATACATACAGATTCTATTATTTTTTTACATAATTATTACATTTATTATTAAATTTATTACATTTAATATTGCATTATTATTTATTAAAGAAATTATAAATTTATTATTACATTGATTATTACATTGTTGTTTATTATACAGAAATTATAAACCGGAAAACGAATGAAAAAGGCGAGAAGGAAACAATCCAGAAACCATTAAGAAATTCGCACCTAGGCTAGATCCCGTTCCCCCGACCCCAGAAGGGCATTTTTATTAAAGGGTCCCGCTTATAAGTACATTCGCACAAATTAAACTATCTTGTTCTATACATACAGATTCTATTATTTTGACATAATTACTGCATTTATTATTGCATTTACATTTTTTAACATTTATTATTATTACCTTTACACCAATTATAATTATTACATTATTTTATTACCTTTATTATTACATTTATTGCATTTATATTTATTTCCACAATTATTACTTCCATTATTACATTTACATTTATGTTTATTATTCCATTAACATTTTACCGAAAAAAAAAAAAAAACCCGAATGAACCAAACGCGAGTAAGGAAACAATCCAAAGACATTTAAGGAATTCACACTTAGGTTAGAACCCGTTCACCCGACGCCGTTAAGGGATTTTTTGACCAGGAATCTCATTAAAGGGTCCAACTTGTAAGTACCTTCGCACAAATTAAAATTATCTTCTTTTTCTATACATACAGATTCTATTATTTTTCTTTTGACATAATTATTACATTTATAAAGTACCTTACTTGATTCCCAATCTATAGCATGATTATTTTGGCTGGCGTGATAAAAAATGGCATTATTAGTATTACAACTTCTGAAAGCATATTTGTGTTCTTTAATACGGGTTTCAAGTTTTTCCTACGTATACTAAATCACACTTTTACAGGGAATGCTGTAGATACAGGCTTGTTCCTGTTTTGCAACGTTATTCCTAACCAATTTACTTTTCACGGTAGACGAATATTTGAACGCCAAAGCAAACTTAAAATCGTTCGTCAACGGTTTTACTCTTTCTAAGCCGGCAATGTAAGGCAAACTCACATTGTTTTTGGTTAAATGAAGGTTCTCGAGGGGCATAAAAAGATTTTCTGGTTTTAAAATACACCTTTCTGATAAACCACTCAGGATATTTTAAATCCTTAAAAATGTTGCAAATCTTTGAATTTTCCTTGGGAACCTTCAGTTAACCAAAAATAATATGAGAGTTTGCCTCACATTGCCGGCTTAGAAAGAGTAAAACCGTTGACGAAAGATTTTAAGTTTGCTTTGGCGTTCAAATATTCGTACCGTGAAAAGTAAATTGGTTAGGAATAACCTTGCAAAACAGGAACAAGCCTGTGTCTACAGCATTCCCTGTAAAAGTTGTGATTTAGTATACGTAGGAGAAACTGGAAGAAATATTGAAACCCGTATTAAAGAACACAAAGATGCCTTCAGAAGTTGTAATACTAGTAATGCCTTTTTTTATCACGCCAGCCAAAATAATCATGCTATAGATTGGGAATCAAGTAAGGTACTTTATAAATGTAATAATTATGTCAAAAGAAAAATAACAGAATCTGTATGTATCGAAAAAAGAAGATAATTTTAATTGTGCGAAGGTACTTATAAGTTGGACCCTTTAATGAGATTCTTGGTCAAAAAAATCCCTTACGGCGTCGGGTGAACGGTTCTAACCTAAGTGTGAATTCTTAAATGTCTCTGGATTGTTTCCTTACTCGCGTTTGGTTCATTCGGTTTTTGTGTTTTTGGTAAATGTAAATGGAATAAAAACGTAAATGTAAATGTAATAATGGAAGAGTAATATGTGGAAATAAATATAAGTGTAATAAATGTAATAATAAAGGTAATAAAATAAATGTAATAATTAGTGTAAAGGTAATAATAATAAATCTTAAAAAACGTAAATGCAATAATAAATGCAGTAATTATGTCAAAATAATAGAATCTGTATGTATAGAACAAGAAGATATTTTTAAATTTGTGCGAATGTACTTAGAAGCGGGTCCCTTTAATTTAAAAAAATTAAAAATGCCCTTCCAGTGTGGGGAGAACGGGATCTAACCTACGTACGAATTTCTTAACGGTCCCTGGACTGTTTTCCCTCTTGTTTTTGGTTCATTCGTTTTTCTGTATCCAACCGAAGAGGATGCCAGTGGGCATCGAAACTGTTGTGGAAATAAACTCTGTCTATTAGAGTGGGTTTTTATTAACATATTTTGACCTTCACGTAGAAAAAAAGTTTTTTGCATTTATTACTACTACTACTACTACTACGTTACCTTAATTAGACCTCCCTCAAGCATCACCCATTTAATAATGAAAAAAAAAAGGAAGGAAGGAGCAAAAGAAAAAAGAAGAGGGTGAGAGGAGTGGATCCCAAAAATAATTTAATATAACTATTCGAAGGTTTTGACTCCCGAGAATTCCAATCTATTACAAACACTTAAATACAAGCAAAAAAAAGTCTATCATTTGGAAACTCCCAGTGCTCTGATAACAGACCTGACCAGCGCCTCCTACTACATTTACGATCAAAAGGGAACATCACCATCCCCAACCAATTTCCCATTTAACCCTCCCTTTGTAGGCTTTTTCGGAGGTTTTGACTCCCGATCGTTCTCACAATGGCAACACCCAGTGCTCTGTAACCAGACCTTACCGCCGCCTCCTACTACATTTACATCTTAAGGAAAATCACTGCTTTTGTTTCAGTGAATAAACACTATGCACTTAAAGAGCTGCTATTCGAGAGAGAGAGAGAGAGAGAGAGAGAGAGAGAGAGAGAGAGAGAGCATCATTTAATCGCTCATCATTTCATGTTATAAAAAGTTTGGCTACATGCGATACTATCTCTCGGTTGCGATGCATGGTTTCTGATGTATTTAACACTACTTCGTATTTTTAAACTATAGAAGAACCACCTGTCTGAATTCGTGAATTTAAATCTCTGTTTTCGTAGCCTAAGTCCACACCAGCTTCAAGAAAAGTTTTCACCAAAGGAGTTCTCCAAGGAGGGTCCATAACTGTTAGTTCCCCTCCAGTTGAGTGATACTCAGCTAAAGGGAGATGGATAAAAACAAAAACTAGCGTTTGCCCATTAAAAACAAATTTTGCACACACATATTAGGCCTACACTTTGCTTTTTTTTTCGTTTTTTTTTCTTTTGTGAAAAACATCCGAGTTTTTAAGAACGTGCAAAATTTGTATTATGACAACTAGTCCAGGCAATCTAGAGCAAAAATAGCTTCAACCTGGGCAAAATTGCTTCAGAAGCTTTCTAAACTGTTTCCAGCTCAGGAACCATTGCAGAATAACATATCCAAAATCCGACAAAATGGACCCCGGGAACACCCAAAAATGAAATTCAAAATGGCGGAACTGGCAGTTTCCTACGAAATACAATAAATTTTAATTTCGCTTTGTAGAGAGAGTTATGACGTTTTTCTTGATCAGTAAAATGTTTTAAAACACATTTTTCGTTTCTAAATTAACCTATATGACACTAAAAATTGTATTAGGCGGCTAGTATTAAACTATGACGTCACGTAATGTAAATAAAATATACTGTATGGAGTGTATGTGAGAATGGACATTGCTACATCTTTATAAACTTATATTATATACAACTCTTTAATTCCTACTACCCACTATCAATCTGCGTATTTGTGCTTGTCATTTTCTTTAAAACTGTTATTATGTACTCCTTTAAATATTGCAACACAGTTTATTAATTTGTGTTTTCTGTTTCAGACTGACTCGGGTACGGCTGACTCGGTGTGCGTCCGCCTTCAAGAATGCAGACCCCTGAAGAATTTTGCGTGATTTGTAAGGAGAAATTGGACAGCGGACAGGAAGTGGTTCACATCTCGCAAAAAGGAGCAGTGGTATAAATGCATCCAGCCGCAGCCGTGGAAGCGATGTTGTTTGCAACAGCTGGAATAAGTGTTCACGTTGTATGTAGGAAAAGGTTTACGGATAAAAAGACCATTGAAATAAGAAGCGACAGACCGCAGCCGAGGCAATACCAAGGAAAAGTGCTCGTTTTCATGAATACGCATTTTCCAGTGCTACTCACTGTTGTTTTGTGATACCTTTGTGGACTTTTTTCCAAACATAAACCAAAATCAGAGCATGTCAAAATAAGAACAGAGTTCTCCGAAACCATAAAAAGGTGCTGTGAAAGCCGCTGCGATGAATGGTCGTTTAATGTAAAAGGCCGTCTGGAGTATTATCTTCGTGATCTTCCTGCTGCAGATTGTGTCTACCATCACACCTGCAGCGTAAATTTCGAAGTGGAAAAAAACATTCCTCGCGCATACTCCTCCGACGATCATGATTCGAAGAAAGGGAGACCAACTAATGAAGAGCAACACCAAGCATTCCTTCAGACCTGTGCTTACCTGGAAGAGAATGATGATGAACAACTGTTGATTGGAGACCTAATTTCCAAAATGGAGGAATATCTTCAAGGAAGTCAGAGCTCTGTCTACGAACGCAGGCACATGAAGAGAAAGCTTTTAGAACGTTACGGAGACAAGATCATAATATCAGGTGAAAGTGGGAAGGCAGAGTAGTAACACTACGAGAGACAGCTAATGAAATTCTTATAGATTATCACAAAAAGTCGAAAGAATGTGATATAGATATAGAGCTACAGAAGATTTACCTAGTAGAAGCTGCTGCAAAAATAATCAGAAGTGATATCAAGTATGTCGACTCGCCTAGAAAAGATGTGTATCCATCTCCAAATGACATCGCTGCAGAAAGTGCTCTTGATTACATTCCCAACAGTCTGAAATTGCTTATCAAAAGCATTTGCGGGACAGGATGCTTCAAGAAAAATAGGTGCAATTGGGCAGAGCATTATGCAAGCAACCGTCCTAGAGGATTACTATGTCCACTACAGATCGGTTTGTCAGTTCAGCTACACCACAACTTTAGGTCAAGGTACCTTATTTGACGTTCTCCATCAGCTGGGTTACTGTTCGTCGTATGCAGAAGTAACAAGATTCGAAAGAAACGCGGCGCTGGCAAGTGGGTCTGGCTCTTTTACTGTTGATGAAAACACTGCAGTCCTTCTAGCAGCAATAACGCGATCATGATGTCTGCACTTTGGATGGGAAAGAATCCCTTTCATGGAATGGGTATGATTGCCGCAATAACTCCGAAGATCAAGATCCACCCTTTATTCACAGGCGTAAGTTGGTGACAATGACATTAAGAAGATTGCAACCGTTGACATTAGGGAATATAGACACGCGAGAAAGCATGTTGAGGGACATCTCATTCCGCGAACTTCAGTACCCACTGCCACCATAAGTCGACTTAGTCTTCTCTGGCAGATATCTTCAGCAGAAAGATCAGGTCCAAGTTGGTCCGGAACAATGCAGGCAATTCACGGTGGATCAAGTGTCTCACATCCAGGTGTGGCGTCGATCACGTTCCTTCCCATCATAGATATGTCGCCAACTGACATGACCTGCATATTTTCGACATTACTGTATTTGAGCAAGATAGCACGGCGATCAAAAAGTCCCATGCATTATTACCTTTGATCAGCCTTTGTTCTGGAAAGCTTCCCAAATCATCAATGAACAGAGAGACCTGCAGGACATTGTTTAATGCTGGGATCATTTCACACTCTGATGAATCTTTTGGGAACAGTCGGTACTCTTATGAATGGTTCAGGATTGTCTGAAGTACTTCAAGAAATATACGGACCAAATGCCGTGCAACACATGATGTCTGGAAAAGCTGTTTCAAGAGCGATACGTGGTCATATGATAGTAGATGCAGCTCTTAGTACCTTACTAGTCGCAGACGTTTTCCCTCGTAATGAAGATGGAATCCTCATGACCTCCATAAGGAAGCTTGTGACCTGCTCGACGATGTTATGACCGCCAAACAATCAGTTGAGGATGTGGAATCTTCGAATGCATTGTCTCAGATTGCTACCACTTTGGATGCGAAGAAAAACTGACTACAATCTACTCGCAAACAAGTCAACTCTGGTTGGAATATCAGCGAATGATCAACATTGCACGTTCCTTGATAACAGCAGACAGAAACCGGCTCGTGGGATTTGCATTTGCAAGCTATGCTGGAGACCATCCCCATAATTGCAGCAGCCGGACATCACAATTACCTAAATTCGATATACCTGTACCTGCAGAAAATGTTTAAGTTGCCTTCTGAAAATCCAGCCGTTAACAAAATGTTCCAGGAAGGTAAGTTTGTGGTAAGAAGAAGCGACAGATTATGGGCCGGACTCGGCACAGACCTGGTGATAGAACAAGTACTAATGCGTTCCCTGAAAAGCAGAGGCGGACTGACACGCGGAAGTGGATTTACAGACATCCAAAGGACAACGTGGCTCTTTTCTATGCCTCTGTGTTCCACTTATAACTTAGCAATGCAGGAATACACCAGAGTTTTGTTGGAAAGTAGTGAACAGCACAAGGAAATGAGGGGAAGTAGACACAATCAGGGACAGTAATGACATGAAGAAAGTACTTGAACGTCTGGAATCCTATCCCCATTCCATTCTACCTCGGGTCTCTGCAAACATTGTAACAGGGCTAACTGCTGATCCTGGAGTTAACGTTCATCAATTGCATTCAATCGGTACGAACATTGTCGTAAAAATGATTGGGAAACAAGCCTTTACATATTCTGCCAAAAGATCTGACAAGTGAAAAACACTAGGATCTGCTTCTGCCGTTGTGATCACTGATGCTTCAGATATAGAAGTAGATCCTGCACTACTGTTTCAGAGAATGATGACTGTTTGCCACTGGCGGAGACATGAATCTTGAAGATGTCATGTGTTACGAACTGTGGCATATCCTCCTGCATTGTTCGAATCACGAAGTATCTTGAGGAAACCCGATAAGTCTCAGCTAGCTCATGCAATAATCAAATACACTGACACTTACGCATGGGAAGAAGTTCAAGAAATTCATGCACAGACCAGTACGTATTGGATGGTGGATCTCTACTACATCGTGTTTCCTGGCGTCAAGATGAAACATATGACAGCATCGCCAACTCATATGCCGATTTCACTCTGAAAAACATATGGAAAAGAAATCATTGTTTTTGATGGCTACAGCAGCTCTCTACGATCAAGGACATGACCCACAGAAGACGCAACACCAAGACAAGCAGAAATGTGAATCTCAGTCCAAGCATGAAGTTTGTTGGCCAGAAGGAACACTTCTTGGCTAATGAAAACAACAAGCAAGCATTTATTTCCCTCGTAGTGAGATGTTGAAGAAGCACGGGTGTACTGTCACAACGCAGATGGGATGCTGATGTGGACATCGTTCGTGCAGCAGTTTCCTCATCAGAAAATGCAAACTACAACAGTAATAGGGAAGACACCGACTTGCTGATTCTCCTTCTGACCATGCCAAGGACAGTGGTTTCAAGTTGTACTATCGCAGCGATATAAGACGGGGACCATCTCCTAATCCTGTGATATGATATTCTCAGCATTCAATCATTGTTAGGCAATGACATCTGCAAGTATCTCCTGTTTGTGCATGCTTTCACGGGCTGTGATAGCACATCCAGAATTTTTTCGATCGGTAAAGCTAAAGCATTCGACACACTGATGAAGGTGGCTGAACTCCGTTCAGTTGCAAATACATTCTGTTCTGATTGTTGCCAACACTCTGACATTGAAGCCCGCTGGAAGAAAGCAATGCTTCTGTTGTATGGCTGCAAAACACTTGAATCCACTAACGCACTACGTCATCGAATGTTAGTTGAAAAGGTAGCTACAGCTAAATCTTTTGTTACACACGTTGTTCCACCTACCGATGCGTCCACAAAGTACCACAGCTTTCGCACATACTTTCAAATACTAATCTGGAAGTCTACAGAAGAGAAGATCGATGCAGAACAGTGGGGTTGGTATGTAAAGAATATTCCTACTACCCTACAGCCTGCGACAAGCCACCAGCTCCAAATTATCTACTCAACATGATCCGCTGCTCCTGCAAGACGAAATGTGCTACTTCAAGATGTGGATGCAAGCGTAATGGAATGCCCTGTTCAGCCGCTTGTGGCGAGTGCCAAATCAGTGGTTGCGATAACAACCCAAGTACCGGTAATCTATCCGATGATAGTGATGAAGAGGATTAATTTCTGTATGTTGTGACCAGGTATCACTTCTTCTGTAATGAACATAACTTGAAACTGGGAAAAAAATAATTGTTGTATTATTGATTAAAAATCTGTAAAAAGCTATATAACATTATATATGCGTAATAACTGGTTGTGTTGTATATTGTTGAATTATTTAAAACATTACAACTGAAAGAAAAAGCATCAAATGTATCTATAAATAAAAGCGTAAATTATATATATTTTTTTTTTCGTAGGAAACATCCAGTCCGCCATTTTGAATTTCATTTTTGGGGGTGTTCCCGGGGTCCAATTTTGTCGGATTTTGGATATGTTATTCGGCAATGGCTCCTGAGCTGGAAACAGTTTACAAAGCTTCTGAAGCAATTTTGCCCAGGTCTAACTACAAATTGCCTGGACTAAACGGATGTTTTTCATGAAGGTAAATTATGCACGAATCCTGAAAGTGAAAATACAACTAAATTTTATAGTTAAAACAGAAGTTAAAATTGTTTGGACACAATCAATCTCGTGATTCAAAATAAAGTTACTTCGTTTTAATTTAATTCGTGTGATTCTAAAACGAGATTTAAAAACGGTGGTAACAAGAGAGAGAACAAATATTCAGTATAGTTTTGGGGATAAGTAATTAATAATATTTTATTACTATTTTTTGCTAGAAATTGGTTCCTGTTATCTTCTGACTTCTTGAAGTAAGGCAAAACGTCGTTGTAGCTCCATCCAGGGTTGCCTGCATCGGCCCAAGCGTCGAAATCTTTCTTGTTCCCCCTGACGTACATCATGTAGTTGAGGACAGAAGAACCACCCAGAACTTTTCCTCGGGGATAAACACACATCTGAAAGATTAATGAATATTGCGATTATGGGGACCCTTTACGTTACAGTGATATTTTTTACTATATAAAGACGACACCCCCTCGTTACGATAACATTTTATTCTAGATTAACAAGGTGACAGTTTATGTGTGTTCTGGTATACTTTGTCTTGTAATGGCACTTCTTACTATGATGATAAACACTTGAAAACTATGTAAGGTAGAACGAAAGTAACCATATATGAACATCGAGATCATCACAGCATCCACAGAATTTGTTGCTGAAAGAAGAGTCGTATGGCCTTATGACGTCGAGGTTACTGCCCAGTTATTCATATATTTTGAACTATAGAATTCCTCTGCATAGGAAACTCAGTTGTGGTGCATCTCTCAGCAGGGCCTCCACCAGAGGTAAGGATAATGTTTGTGATTGTTTAACCTCCTTCGTACGATCTTAGATCATATGACGGAGGGGATCCACAGCTTTAAGTGGGATCCGAGCTACTACCCCACCAAGGAATCCCAGAGGAGCACCTCATCGTTAAAATCTGAAGTCAAAGCGGACACTCTAGCTCAGGATCTTCAGATTAAACGCCCGACTTTCTGCCACTAGTTACCCTGGCGGGTCTATACAAATGGTAATAGTATCAATTCGGGGTTAATGATTCACCTTCTAGCAAATCCTTGTACTACCTCGAGCCGGGCTATGAATATTTTGCAAACAATGTGTCATTTGCGGGTAGAAACCAGATCTCTAATAAATTTAGCTTATCTGCAGTGGAAGTCATTTGGGTTGAAAATGGTTGCAAGTGAATGAACTTGGAACTTTAATTTGATTCATCAAACTTCTATGTAGCAACCTAATATTGGTTTTTACCACACTTTCAACATAACACTTTTTCTTCACAATTGGAGTTTCTTTGTTGAAGGAATTGAAACCTGGTGTATAGATATTTCGATATACAGCTGAGCTTCATAGTAAGTAAATGAGCACGGTGCTCACACCACATTGAGTGTGAAATGAATTAGGAGTAATAGTTAAAAAATAAATAAATTCAGTGCGAAAGAATTACAACAGCCAACCAAACGTGATAAATAAACGTCATTTCTAATGTGGTGAACTTTATATGAATCGAAACAATTCTATGATCACCAGAATGAGATTAATTTGATTTTGAAAATTTTAAAGACAGATTTGAATTCGGATTCATATTTAAATTGAAGTTTACAGTATACTACAAATATGAATCTGAAATTATTCCATTTTTTATTTATCAATTTTTTGTGGTTAGGTTAAGTTACACTAGATTAGCGAGTACCTCACTATTTAATGACTTAAAAACATTTTTCGAGTCTTCATTTATGCTCGAAAGACTTATCATGACCTTATTGGATCGCTAACACTAAGAGTAGGTTAGGTTATTTAAGTTCGGTTAATTAGCGTTTTAGATATATGGATTTATAAAAATGTCGGTACCTCGCTTATGTGGATATGCGCACATTGTGTGTGTGTGTGTGTGTGTGTGTGTGTGTGTGTATACACAAATGCCATTTTTCCATACCTTATCAGACAGTCCAAGACAAGATTTCTCACTAGGTTCCGTTCTGTATTGCCAATCCATATCCGAGAGCTGCAAGTACCCCACCAAAGAAGGGGTATCGCTGATTGGGGTTTCGTCTCCCCCTGCCTCCAGAAGAAGCACCTGATCGTAACTGTTTTGAGAAAGACGGTTTGCTACCACTGACCCGGCAGAGCCAGCCCCCACTGGAATAAAAAAACAAACTTAAAGCCTAAAAAGTGAATGTTGATAATATACAATTATATAAAAGTATTTTTCAATTAATTGAAAGCACCATCATTAGTATGTTAATTCTCTCTCTCGCTGCCAGCCACCTCACTGTTAAGATTCGTGCTATTGCTTCTCTTAAAAGAATTTTGTGGACTGTTTATTGAGATCGTGCATTTCTAAGTAGTATAGCCGCAAAAGGGTAGAGTGCAGGAATGTTGCAAGCTATTACGTAATGTTGCAATGTTGCAAAGGAGGCGGGGTTGGGGTGTTGCAAAGTGGGGTGGGGTTATGCAACAGATCAATGTTGCAAATGGGGTAGGGGTTATGCAACAACTCAATGTTGCAAAGGGGGGGGTGGGGTGTTGCGAAACAAAAAACAATTCTCCCCCAAAGGTGGAGAGAGAGAGTACCGGCCTTTGTTGACAACCCCAAAATGGGATTGCAAGGGGCATGCAACTTGGAGGCGGAGTTCTCCCCTAAGCTATTCCCCCTAAAGGGGTATACCTAACCTAAGAGGCCTGTAAGGGATTTTCCCAAAGGGCCAGAAAGAGAAAGGACCAGAGGTCCTTGCTCGGCTGGGACCCGAGCTTGTATGACTCCGTCGTCAGCCTCTCGGTCTTTTATAGACCTCAATCCGCCATGTGGCTGAGTTGCCAGATAGCGCCATGTATTCAATAGAAGGCTGAGTTGCCAGTTTGCGCTATATATTTAATTAATTCATATATTAATCGAAGACTGAGTTGCCAGATAGCAATATTTATTAAATTAAACCATATATTAATCATCCATTTAAATACCACAATGTATTTATATGATGGTAGTTAATCGCTGTTGTCACGAATAAGAGTGGGAAAGGAAAATAAACCTTAAGAAGATAGGCGAAACATACGACAATTCAAAACACACGGTCGTCCCCCCTCATTCCCCCCAAACTGCTCACCCTTCGCGAACCTACAATCGTCAAAATACTAGTTCAGACGAAATACACACAAGTGTACAACTTTCTCCTTACCTTATATATATATATATATATAGAAAGAGTCATGTTTAACTGTGTCTATTTAATTTTATCATCTTATATATATATATATATATAGATATATATATATATATATATATAATGGACTTTCACCAATTAAACATTAAAAATCACTAAACAATTAAAAGAATTCGTTCCATTAGCATTGAAAGGATTCCCGTGTCACGAATAACAATGGGAAAAAAAAAAGGAAAAGAAAACTTACGAGAATAGCGAAATAAACGACAATTCAAAACAAAACACACGGTGGTCCTCCCCTCCCCCCAAACTCTTCACCCCATCTGTGCTTGTATATATAATATATATATATATATATATAAAGAATGATATTAACTGTCTATTTAATTTGTCATATATATATATATATATATATATATATATTATATATATATAAAATGGATTTTCACCGAATTAAAACCTTAAAAAAAAATCACTAAACAATTAAAAGAACTCGTTCCATTAACATATTCTCAAATCTACACACACACACACACACACACACAAGAGGAAAGGGTTTCCGACAATCTGGGTCAATTCGAATCGTTTGCCCAGAGACCTTTTTGGCCGCGAGTTGACTTTCTTCCAAACCACTCGGATAACCTCACTTCACTCCAATTCTTAATTTTGCTGTTGTTACAATGAAATACATTCTCGAAGCGAATAAAATGTTTTATACTTTCTTAACCTTGCCGATTTCTGATAATTATGATTTTGATAACCAAGTTTTTTCAAAATTACGCATGTACTCTGAAAGTACTAACAATTCCTAGTTATTGTTTTCAATTACATGTTTTCTGTATAAACATCTGCAAAAGAACAGCTTCAGAGATCATTTTACACCATGCGTACACTTATCTCGTGTACACAGTTAGTGGGAAATAAAAACGTACCAATGAAACTATAAAATCATTTTGAATTCAATCACACCAGGCGTACACCTATCTCGTGTATATATATATATTACAGTAGTAATAATAATTAACCCTTTCTCGCCGAATTGGAAAGCTTTTAACCCGACCTTAGACCTACAGTTTAACGTGGATTCCGAAATACATCTCGTCGATTGCTCACTATTTCATCGAGATAATTAAAGCTCATATACAGGACCTGCATTGTCTATAAGATCTGTGGCGCGTGCAGTCTTCAGAAGATGTGAACAGCTGTTCTGTGGATCGAAATACATCTCGTCAGGGAGTCGTTGCTCACTCTTCCACATTTCAACATAACAGGAACATTTGATTATTGATTCGGATTTAAAATAACAGGATCATTTGATCCGGGGGTTAGTAGGATGACCGCAAAACATGGTAATGCACAATGTAGATTTTTCTCTTCAGTAATAATAACTAGCTCTTCCCCGAAGAGTGACAATGGTTAAGGTTTTCACTCCGCCTTAGACCCACAGTTTAACGTGGAAACCGAATGCTCTTTTCTTTTTTAAAAATATAATTAAAGGAATGGATATATTTATAATTTCTTTATTATAAAATCCTCTCGATTACATTAGTGACTAATGATCCGGGAATAGTGGGGGAAAACCAAGTATTGTCGCAAATATTGACATGGTAAAGACAGCAAAGGGTAATACGAGCATTAAATCTATTAGAGAAAATATAAAGATGCCATTAGTCGTCCGGACCCGTCATAGCGGTGTTACGATTGGTACACAAACTTATCATAGCTCCACCCACCTACACTGACAACCAATCACTACGAACATCTGGTCTTAATCTTTTGGGGCAGAGCTTGGCGATTGTGCATATAAAAGGAAATATTTTTCAGTTGGGAGTAACAGTAGCTATTTTCGCGTCAGTGAATAATCATTCCCTCTGCCAGTGCATTCCCTCCACCATGGACCACGAACTTTACGCTTTACGGATTTGTATGAAGAAGGTAACACTGCAGCATTGATTGCAATTAATCTTTTTAACGCGATTGACCGTGATGAATTATTTCCAACGCAAACCGTTGAAGATATTTGCAGTGACGCTCCTTACAATCCGACGCAAGGGACTACCATAGAAATGTAAGTATCTATAATTTATTCACAAGAAACATGATTTTATATATATATGGAGGGATGTAGTATCTCGTCAAATACTTCATTTAGATACTCACCATTATCCTAAAACCGAAATTATGGCAATTTTTTGTGTTTTATTCGGATTTACCTCTTAAATGAGTTTCGAACCAAAAATATCTTCACATAATGGGGTCTGTCTATATACTCTGTATATGTTTTTATTAAAAAAGAATGAGCATTATTCTTTCTCCTTTAAGGTCCGATGAGGATTTGACACGTGTTATACAGTCTTTTGAAGAATCTCGTGTCATGAATACGGATGATATACTGATCAGTCAGCATAATGAATGTCACACCGAAATAATGTAAGTGTTTTTCGATCTTTTTGGGGGAAGAAGACAATATATTTTCATAATTTTATTAAATGAAAGAAAACAGTACAATAACCAACTTAAACTACAGAATATACCGTTACAAATATACACACACGAACAAAAACATTATACTATACAACGAGTACGTACAATTGGAAAACGGGTTTTTATCTGTCTGCATACCATTTCATCGTTTCGGCGAGTGTGACACGGGTTAAATAAATTTAAAAAATTTATATATTCTTTATCACATGACATATGCATGAGAAATGAGACGGAGTACATTCCGCAAGCATTACTAAAATAGCCTTGTATACGAAACGGGTTCCATACAACTTCGGGAATATGTAACTGAGCGAGAAATTTTACAATAATAGGGTCACTCCAGGGCTGAGTACCGAGTGAATCAAAATAGTACAGGCGCTGTCTATTTTTAAAATAGACAGCGATCCAATGAATCCCTTCATTACCGATGACATCTGTGTTCACAATAAGACTACCGCATTCTCGCGTACTTGGCAAACTCAATGTTTCATTCTTCGCAAACACGCCGATAAATTTGGAACGTGTGACTCGTTCACTATTCATTACTTTCTGAAGTGTATTAGCATCCATTTTAAAAGTCAGTGATGACGCTCCTAAATCTATCTACTTCTATTAGGGCTTGCGATTCGAGATATACTAGTACACTAATAGGCGCGTCTATAGGCTTGGTGAATTCCAGCCTCACTGAGATGTTTCCGCTCTGTTGTGGGCTTAAATGCGTATTTACGCTAGCAGATAAGTCAGGTGTAATGTCAAACGGATAAAGGTTAAATTGATCAATGAATTCTTCCTGCGTTACCCCATTACCAAGCTCATCACAATCACCTGCAATATGTGTCAGATTACTATAGGCTCTGGCGCAAAGAGGCAACACAGCGTCTGATGAATAGTCCGTACCCATTGTTCCACCCAAAGCAATGCCATTAACGTATAGAGTTATATTTTTAAGTCCGAAATTCTCGAATTTAAAGGCACTCTTTTTATATTTTCCATTCACCGAAGCATGGTCCTGCATTCCGATTAATATCCTTTTAGGAAGATTTCCCAGGGCAATGTTTTCTATCTGCTTCGACGCCAACCCTGCAGGAACCGTATATAGTTTGATTTGTACTCTGTTAATAGGATATTTCACTGTAGCGTTTAGTAAATTTTTCTCAATTTCTAGTTGTTTTGGTGAACTTAATTTCACTCGCCGTACGCGGAGGTATGTGTCCATAATGTGAACCACAACGGGCTTTGCACCCTCTTGATCAGCATCCAGATTTAAGCAGATCTCAGGACTCGTGCGGGTGAGCTTTATTTTCATATCCACCCCGTTGACAAGCAACTTCTCCTGGAAAGTGAAATCTGTGTGCAGACGTCCAAAACACTCGTATATTTTCTTTTTAGAATTTTTAAATTTGTCCTTTATACTACTTTCATCTTTAGTTTGATAATATCCCTCGGCACTTAAAAAGGTAGCCTTCGCTTCTTTGGAAAAGTTGAGGTGTAGGTGGGTGTAGGTGGGTGGAGCTATGATAAGTTTGTGTACCAATCGTAACACCGCTATAACGAGTCCGGACGACTAATGGCATCTTTATATTTTCTCCAATAGATTTAATGCTCGTATTACCCCTTGCTGTCTTTACCATGTCAATATTTGCGACAATACTTGGTTTTCCCCCACTATTCCCGGATCATTAGTCACTAATGTAATCGAGAGGATTTTATAATAAAGAAATTATAAATATATCCATTCCTTTAATTATATTTTTAAAAAAGAAAAGAGCATTCGGTTTCCACGTTAAACTGTGGGTCTAAGGCGGAGTGAAAACCTTAACCGTTGTCACTCTTTGGGGAAGAGCTAGTTGTTATTATTACTGAAGAGAAAAATCTACATTGTGCATTACCATGTTTTGCGGTCATACTACTACCCCCTGGATCAAATGATCCTGTTATTTTAAATCCGAATCAATAATCAAATGTTCCTGTTATGTTGAAATGTGGAAGAGTGAGCAACGACTCCCTGACGAGATGTATTTCGATCCACAGAACAGCTGTTCACATCTTCTGAAGACTGCACGCGCCACAGATCTTATAGACAATGCAGGTTCTGTATATGAGCTTTAATTATCTCGATGAAATAGTGAGCAATCGACGAGATGTATTTCGGAATCCACGTTAAACTGTAGGTCTAAGGTCGGGTTAAAAGCTTTCCAATTCGGTGAGAAAGAGTTAATTATTGTTACTACTGTAATATATATATATATATATATATATATATATATATATATATATATATACACGAGATAGGTGTACGCCTGGTGTGATTGAATTCAAAATGATTCTATAGTTTCATTGGTACGTTTTTATTTCCCACTAACTGTGTACACGAGATAAGTGTACGCATGGTGTAAAATGATCTCTGAAGCTGTTCTTTTGCAGATGTTTATACAGAAAACATGTAATTGAAAACAATAACTAGGAATTGTTAGTACTTTCAAAGTACATGCGTAATTTTGAAAAAACTTGGTTATCAAAATCATAATTATCAGAAATCTGCAAGGTTAAGAAAGTATAAAACATTTTATTCGCTTCGAGAATGTATTTCATTGTAACAACAGCAAAATTAAGAATTGGAGTGAAGTGAGGTTTATCCCGAGTGGTCTGGAAGAAAGGTCAACTCGCGGCCAAAAAGGTCTCTGGGCAAACGATTCGAATTGACCCAGATTGTCGGAAACCCTTTCCTCTTGTGTTGTGTGTGTGTGTGTGTGTGTGTGTGTGTGTGTGTGTGTAGATTTGAGAATATGTTAATGGAACGAGTTCTTTTAATTGTTTAGTGATTTTTTTTAAGGTTTTAATTCGGTGAAAATCCTATATATATATACTTATATATATATATATATATATATATATATATATATATATATATATAAGGAATGACAAAATTAAATAGACACAGTTAATATCATTCTTTATATATACTATATATATATATATATGTTAACCCCTCCGTCTATGGCCCTGGGGTGGTTCGGATTGACGGGGGTTCTGGTTTAGGAGGCAAGCAACGGATAGGTGCCTTGAAGTGGTTTTTCTTCTATGTTACTCTCCGAGTTCTTCTATAGTGGCTCGGAGGACTCTGGTAGATTTGCAATCTAAATGCTGAAGGTTCCGGATTCTTCTTATAGCGTATCCGGAAAGTTTTCTAAGTTTTTCTGAAGAGAGCAAGGCTCGAAGGGGACAATAAAAAGTTTCTTCACTGTAAATTTACTGCTAAAAAATACAGGTAGTGCTCAGCCTCTGAATTAGCTTCTGAATGACAATGGATGAATTTGAATGGGTTTATATACCCAAAAACTGCTAACATTATTATTATTAAATGCTAAGAAGGCTGTATTATTTTTGCACAATATTTGAAAATAAGTAAATTTTTTAGCTGTGGTAAGGCTTGAACGAGTAAACAAAATATTTGAAGACGAAACCATATTTTTATCTTAACCCGCGACTTTTCAGATCTGATGTTATCATGATCTGCTAAGTTAACTAAAAGTGGAAATCGGACTATGCATCTTTACACTAAAATATGCATATGAGTGAAATTTTAAGGTTTAAGTTGTACAATTTTAATGCTTAGGCAAGACATGATCTCATTGTTTATAACGAAAGAGAGTGTATACAAAATGTGAACATTGCAAAGCTTAACAGGATTCCTTAGTAAGCGAAATCTAAAAAATGATTATGAGATTTTATAAAACAACAGGTCACCAATTATTTAGCAAAGTAGAAAGTGAATCAAATATTTTATCCAAACTCGCGTTGGGCGATTTTGGTCCTTATGTAAAAATGAATACACACACGTACATACATATGAGTATAGGCATTATTAAAGTTAAATATATAAGATTATACATGAACCATATAACACATGAATTTTTAAAATGGATACTTTTTCTTACAATGGATACAGAGACTATATAAATGAATACAAGAATTACATGAAGGATAAGATAATATAGGAATATGGGAATTATTTATGGTTCATTTTTACAGGGCTCTTCCCTCTAGAATGATATTAATATAATAACGTAACATCTTAACTAAAGCTAACTAGATG
This sequence comes from Bathynomus jamesi, assembly GCA_023014485.1. Lineage (NCBI taxonomy): Eukaryota > Metazoa > Arthropoda > Malacostraca > Isopoda > Cirolanidae > Bathynomus > Bathynomus jamesi. The sequence goes on along the minus strand of JAJOZX010000622.1, from coordinate 1,103,112 downwards.
ATAACTATTGGTTTTATAATACAGATTTATATATACAACATAAGTCGGGTGGTTTAAGTCTAGTTCACGTGGTCTGGGTACGCACTCTTGGTCGTGCATAAATAGTTTCATGTTCCGTGTCACTGGGTTTTCTTTGTTCCCAGAATGATCTTTTCATCACAAATACACCGAGGATAATAGCACACACAATAATGATACTAACGGCAGATGTTGAGAAAATGGTTACCGGTTGTAGTATTTGTAAGAGGTTGTTTTGGTTATCATCCGAAATTTTAAACCGGCTCAATTGATCATTCCATTCAGGGGCATGCAGTTCGGGTAGGATGGTTACAGGTTTTATGGAGAGATTTAAGATCTCTATGACGGGTTTAAATTTAATTTGCGACGGAAATGGGTATGAGTTATTAAGGGTAACCTTATACGGGTTGTATATTTGGGAGCTTTTGAACGCAAGGAGCAACCAATTGGTAGCCGAATAATCATAGGGATTGTAATGAGGGAATAATTTGATGGACACTCGAGGGTAGCGGCAGTCCTGTTCGCGAAGGAAACCCAGATGTCTGGTCCAATTCGTAGTTGGATGGTTTTAGGGGAATGAAATTTTTTAAATGAACATACGGGGGCATGCCGGTCACGAATTAAATCGACAAAGCAAGACCTAGTAGTGGGAAGAATAACTGGTTTGAGTGGAGGGCAGATGAGTTGTTTATTTGGTTGCGGGAATCGGCAATGCCGGACGTCGCTATCTGACATCATAGAATAAGCTGATAGATCTTTGGTGAGGAAAAGGTAAGGTGGTACGGTGGGTAAATACAATCGATAGACATTAGAGTTATTTTGGTAGGGTGTTGGGAAAGGGTGAAATCTATATACGTCATAAGTGAGGAAATCGAAAAATGGTATAATTATGAGGTATGTGTAGGGGCGTGGTCCATGTACAGTCCAGGTGTATTCTAGAAATTGAGGGTAATTAGTGTGGTTGAGTGGGAATATGGGTGATAATTTTAATTGTGACTGGGCGGTGTGAATCAAGGACTGGAGTATTTCCCATGGTATTAGGGTGGAAAGAGTGATTTTTCCATGGGCTAGCTGGGTTGCACGCAAAACCTTGGAATGAATCGTAGTTATTCGTTGTAAGTATTTATCGATTAGGGTTACTTGTATGTTCATTATTTCTATTAATTCTAGATATCGTTTGTGTTCTTTGTATTGAGCTAACATGGATTCAAGGTATGTGAATCTGTCCGAAAGGGAGTGAAGGAAGCGATTGTTTTCGTGTAATGACCTAATAGTTTGTTCTAACATGTGTCCATTATATTGTCGATTCCGAGCGAAGAGATTCAATTTAAGTTCAACTCTTTTAATATCTTCTTCGGTTGCTAATCCGAATAAACCTTTGAACAGTTTCCCTCCTATATCTATCAGTCCCCTTTTACTTCTTTGGTTAAAGTTTTCGGAATTTTTGGTTTCAGTTTGTATCCATGGTAAGGCTAATATTTCTGATAGGGCGCGTGCTGTAGTTTGAATATTTTCGAGGGTATTTTCTAACAGAACGCGACTTATCTGATCTTTTCCTTGGAAAGAATTTTGGACTTTACTTTCAAACGTTTCTAATTGGGTTTGTATCTGAAGGAGATTGATTTTAATTCTAGCAGGGGGTTGCAAATTTATATAAAGGTCTGCATGCCCTTTCAAAAATTTACCTTCTGCAAGTTTTTCTATAACAACTCCGGTAGAAATTTAATGCTAGGTCTACAAGAGTAAATAATTTGGAAAATTATAAGGGGGACAATTTTATTCATTTCTACGCCTTAAGTTATACGGAGCTGGGGGTAGTTGTGTGGATACTTGTGTGGATACTTGTGTTGTGGGCGAAGGGGTCGGCCTCGTTTTGGTGGCAATGGGGGTCGACCGTTGAGCTCGGATTCTGAGCGGGTTCGTTTCTTATGTGAAGGTTCTAGTTCACGTGGGTGATGCATTTGCGGGCGGTATGTCGGGTCCGTGCGTCGATCATCAATCGGCGAGGGTGGTGACAGAGGAGATGGTGGAGTTGGAGGAGATGGTGGAGTTCCACTGAGTGATTCTCTCGAAGGGGTTTCTCCAGGGTCTGGGTCCGATGGGACGCTTGGCTCTGGGGCCTCCTCTTGTTCAGAGATTGCCTCGAGTAATGGTGGTATTACGAGGTACCAATCTTCGTCATGGGTAGCGGTTCCCGCGGTGACTACTTCAGTTTTTTGATCCCTGCCCGATTTGTTAATATCTTGACCTTTTGAAGGATAGGCGGCTCGAACGCCTGGCAGCTGTTTTTTGGGAAGGTGTTGCTCGGAAGCTATCTTCAAATTGTCAGCGTGAATGATCTTTAGTTTGGAATGATCCCGGAGGTCGAGGATTTCATAACGATTTTTTCCGAGGTCTTTCATAATCCTATATGGGCCATCCCATTTGGGTATAATTTTCGATGAGCCCCTGGCGGTTTCACGCTCTTCAGATAACATCGCATACCAACGATTATAGTCCGTTGACGGGGATGACGCCTATGTTGTTCTTGCTCCATCTGTTGGTTTCGTTGGTCGAGGGCATAGCGGATTATGTCAAAAATCTTGAAAGATCGTTCAGCTAGTTGCTGATTTGCTTCTGCCATTTCGGAAGATGTTAGGACTGCCGGGTCGGTTTGGTCGGGCAAATCAAAAGGTAGACGCTTGTCGTAGTGATATAGAACGAAATGAGGGGTGTCCCCGATGGACACATTATAGCCATTGTTGATGGCTGTTTGTACCATGGGAAGGGAATCATCCCATGTACGGGAGGATGCATCGACAACGTGGCGCAGGGCTTCCAAGATCTTTCGATTGTGCCTTTCCACTAAGCCGTTTGCCTGCGGGTGGTATGCCACAATGTGTGTATTTTTAATTCTACACATGTTACAAAGTGACTCGAACAGTTTGGAAGTGAAACTACGGGCGTTATCCGAGATTAGGATGGAAGGAGTGGTATGGTTTTGGATGACGCGTTCCACTAGGGCTCTTGCCACAGTTTCCGAGGTCTGATCTGGAATGGCGGCTACTTCGCTGTAACGCGAGAAGTGGTCCGTAAACACAATGATGTACTGATTTCCCTTTGATGTTTTGGGAAATGGTCCCAGTATATCCATTCCAGTTCTTTGCCAGGGCCTCTGGCATACTGGATATTTATGCATTGGAGCGGTGGATGGTACGTTGCCCTTATGCTTTAAACACGACGGACATTCGGCGATGTATTCATGTACCGTTCTGTTCATCTCGGGAAAATGGTATCGCTCCAAAAGACTTTTGATGGTGCGATCCGGCCCCATGTGTCCATAAAAAGGTGAGTCGTGACAAAGTCCAATGGCTATATCAACGAGATCCTTTGGTATCTCCACGAGGTCGTTTCCATCTTCGTTCCTGAAATGTACGAGCCCATCTTTGAGGTTGTACTGTTCTTTTACCTTCGATGGTTCCTTTTGTTCCAGGCGCGCCCGAAGGTTCTGGGTGTGTTGGTCCTGTTGTTGGGAGTATTGCAGACACTCGTAGTCGAACACAGGAAGAAGTCCTATTTTATTCACTCGGGCGTCGGGCTTGAGTCTCGACAATCCGTCTGGAATAACTTGCAGTTTTCCCGGTTTGTATACGATTTTCGCTGCAAAATCCTGAATCAACAGAGCCCATCTACTCAATCGTCCTTCAAGTAGCTTGTCCTTGAAGAGGTACGTGAGTGGCTTATGATCAGTCTTGATGGTTACATCGTAGCCATAGACGATATTTCGGAATTTTTTCAAAGCCCAATATACCGCTAGGGCCTCTCGGTCCGTAGTGGAATAATTCCGTTGAGGTGCAGAGAGAAGTTGACTGGCATAAGCAATGGGTAATTCCACACCGTCTACGTCCTGTAACAGGACGGCTCCTAGTCCATAGGAGGAAGCATCTGTGGCTATGATGAAGGGTCTTGTGTAATCAGGATATTGTAAAATGGGATGACAGGTTAGTTTATTAATTAAAGTTTCAAAGGCATGTTGGTGATCGGATTCCCAGTTAAATTTCGAATTTTTCTGGAACAAATTAGTAATGGGTTTAGCAATATTCGAAAATTGGGGGATAAAGTTCCGATAGAATCCGACAAAACCAATAAATGCACGGGCGTCGTCGATGGTCTTGGGTACAGGGTATCTTTCCAGGGCTTCGAGTTTGGCTGGATCAGGTTTAATTCCTGTGGACGAGAGTAGGAATCCTAGGTATACCAGGGATTCTTGTAAAAAATTGCACTTTGCAAGCTTCAGTTTAAGGTGTGCTTTTCTCAATGTGATAGCACATTATGAAGGCGTTGAAAGTGTGTTTTTATGTCCGAACTATAGACGATAATATCGTCAAGATACACGAGAGCTTCGACACCTAATAGGTCGGAAAGGACTATATTCATCAACCTAGAGAAATTAGCAGGCCCATTTCGGACTCCGAAAGGTAAAACCTGGAATTCGTAATGGCCTCGGTTAGTGGAGAAAGCAGTCATGCCCGAGATTCGGGACTGACCTCCATTTGCCAATAACCTGATGCTAAATCGAGGGATGAAAAAAAGTTCGCTTTCCCTACGTTCAGAATTGTTTCCTGCATGTTTGGAATCGGGAAACGGTCTGGGATGGTAATGTTATTCAGGCGTCTAAAATCTATACAAGGGCGAGATGTTCCGTCCTTTTTGGAGACGAGAATCATAGGAGCGGACCAGGGACTAGCTGAAGGCTGAATGACATCCTGCTCCAACATGTCCTTGATGTGTTCCTCAATAGTGACTAACTGAGAATGTGGAACCCGATAGGGAGGAATGAAAATGGGTTTGGAATTGGGTTCCAACTTGATTTCAAAAGGGACCAAATTAGTTCGGCCCAGAGGATCTCCGGTTAGGGCAATCACATCTTTATTTCTTATCAGGAAATCGAGAAGTGATTCCATTAGTTTGGGATCCTGTAAAGCTGGTGACTCCTGAAGGGAGTGCTTCAGACATTTCTTATATTCTTCTTTTAATATTGAAGGCTTTAATTCTAAGGAACTGGAAACACGATTTATCGTACTGATGGGGAAATCTGAATCTATTTCTACTGTGGAAACAGTTCCTATTTTCTGATTTGAAGTTAATTCTATAGATCTTTCTCCTTTGTTTAAACAAACAACAGGGATAGCTGAATTCTGACTCTGACTAAGGACTTGGGCAATAAGAACATCTCTTTTGAAATTACTTTTCTCTGTAATCAGAGTACGCTCTGACTCTAATAATTTTCCTTGACTGTTAACTACTTTTGCTAGGAAACAAATCTTCTCATAAGGTGCTACTGTTATATGCTCGGTAGGGCATATGAAAAATTGTGAATCTGATTCTGGTTCGGCGACTAAAATTTGCCTTATTGGCTGAACTGAAGCTGGCTGACTGGAAACTGACTGACTGGAAACTGACTGACTGGAAGCTGGCTGACTGGAAACTGACTGTCTGGAAACTGACTGTCTGGAAACTGACTGACTGGAAGCTGACTGTCTGGAAACTGCCTGGGTTGATCCAACTGGATTCAACAACTGGAACTGATTACCCTGGGGTCTGATTTCTGGAGCGGTTGTCCCTCTGGATGCAACCGGCCGACTTGATCTGCTATCAAGTAGAGGGGGTTTCCTATTTCTTTCGGAAATCTGAACTGAGCTAAGTCTATTAGCATTAAGTTCTACAGATCTACAGAAGCTAAGGCTAACAAAGACCCTAAGATCCACTCTAAGGCTAGCCCGAGAGAAAGGAAAGAGTAGGGGGTTAAGAGAAGAGAAGAGAATAAGGGGTTAAGTAAGGAGCAACACCTATCACTCGTGGGTTAACATTCATTCAGAAAAAGAGGAAAAGTGTCTCACCATCATCATCCGCCGGCCACTGCCGACAAGTCAGAAAAATAGTCGGAGAGAATAGGAGAGGGGTGAAAGATGAAAAGAAGTAAAATAAGAACGCTTACAAACCATGCAAACACAGTCTTAACTCACTGTCATACCATGCAAACTACAAACATGCAAGAAAAGAGTTAGAGACATGCAAAGTAAGGAGGATAAGAAAAAAAAAAAAAGTAGGTAAAGTTAAACAAAAAGTGGGTTAGTTTACGCTATGAGCTACATCTACATTCGTGTTAGTCTAATTTTTTTTTTTTTTTTTTTTTTTTTTAATAATTTTATTGCTGGCCACACGCTGGCATGTCACAAGCTGGCATTCATCGTCAACAGACTCACCCCGAGCACCACCACCAGAGCTTCTGTTACTAACTTTGTTTTTTAATTAAACAACGTTAATACCTTTAAAATGTCTGTCAAGACGGTTCTTAAACATATTAACGCTGGTAGAATGAACGACTGACGCGGGAAGATTATTCCATTTATCAATTACTTTAAACGTAAAGAAGTTTTTAGCGATATTAGTAATGAAACGTCTGCCACGCAACTTGAATCCGTTATTGCGAGTATTACTATTATCGAAAGTGAACAATTTGTCAAAAGTTGTCTGTCATCCTCGCGGAGATGGTGTGTCCTATTTCGACACTTTACTAACTTTCCGGCTGGGTAAATCTCCCATTGATTCCGGTTAAAAAAATCCATCCCTAATAGGATGTCTGTCTGAAAGGTGGCGACTGTGTCCACTATACAACATTTCGCGGGGTATACCGCGTTTCCAATTTCTAAATATAACTCAATTTCTCCATATGTGGGTATGGGCGTGCCCGTAACTCCTCTAAGTTGGCAGGATGGTGCCTTAAGTTCATATTTATAATTGGTACTCTCTAGTAATTCATCTACGCATTGTTTCTTAATTAACGTTGCGTGTGCTCCTGTATCTAGGAGAGCAGTTAAATCTTGGTTATCCTTACTACAATTTATTATTAAATCTAAGAGGTCCGCACCTATTATCCTGATGGGGAGTTCGTGTGCGTATCTGGGCTTACTACTGTAATTTAGGAGGGAGGAGGTTGAACTGCTGCCTCCAATGTAGGGTCTAAAAAAGGGATCACATGGTCTTCTATGGGAGGACCTGGATCATATTCTACGGGGATATCATACGCTGAAGGGTGTTCTTGAAAACTGTTCTCTGGGAAAATGATTCCTCCCCGGGTACTTCTACGTACCGAACTAGTTGACCTTGCTGGTTGTATTGGGGTTTATACATGGGGTAAGAGTGTGGGTGACCCTGTGGTCGTGATTTATTGGGTTGGTAGTTCGACTGAGGCTGGGAATGGACTGGTTTCTGGGATTGGTTGACTTTTGGGATACGTTTTGGGGACGTGGTTGGTTTGGTTTCTGAAAGTGGGGTCTATACCCTGCAGGGGCTTTATCAGCACACTTTTGGCGATCGCCACGGCGATGACCATGTTCGTGACAGTGGGAGCAATACGAGGGGTAATTACATTGACTTATCATATGCCCTAAACTATCACAGTTAAAACACTGTGGAGGAGGGCGTGTATTCTGGGTTTGGGGGGCTTGTTTCTGGGGTGTTCCCTGTATTTGCCTTGGTTTATATTGTTGTTGTTGTTGCTGTTGGTATTGGTGTTGTGGCTGCTGCTGAATATACTGTACAGGGGTTTCTCTACCCTTTCGGTAGGTTTGGTTTGCTAAATCGGGGTGATGTTTCCGTGTTTTGTTTATGGCTACACTGACAGGTTTGTCAACATTTAAAAACTCCTGAAACTTTTTTTTAGGCGCTCCGGGTAAGTTTTGATAAATGGTTGTGGCTACTATTAAATTTCTTTGTTTCGAAGTAAAAGTTATGCCACATGCATTTTCTGCGGCCCGGAGGGCTTCTCCTACAAGTTTGTGTGTACGTGTAATAAAATTGTTTAAATCCTCGTGTTCCTCTTTCTTCCATTTAACTTGGAAGACTGCTTCTAATTTGGCTAAGGGTTGTGCAAGGGTTATTTCTTTAAAAAATTCTAATAGGTTTTGTTTAAAATCGTCCCATGTTATAGCTTCGCTAATTGATGGGACGTAAGTGACTGTGTCATGGGCATTTCCCTCTTTAGGGTCAATAAATCTTTTTTGCTTCTCTGATTTTTATATCATCATCGGTAATATTCTCGCGTAAGAAATGTTGCTCTAAAGACTCAACCCAAGGTCTTACGCGCGGTTCAACAAAACGATTATCTATGGTCCCCTTAAAAATTAAAACAGTATGAGGGAGATTTACTAATCTGCCTAAGTTAATATATGCTGGGGCGGGGATTTGAGACTGAGACATACTGACTTGTGTGTTTGGGAATATGTTTGAAGGGCGCGGGGTAGGTGGAAAAATGGGTGTAGGTAATTCTTCGATGTCAGAAAGCGCACCGTCTGAATCGCTCATATGTGAAGGTACTTATTAATGTTCTAATTAGGTCTGCTTGACCGATCTTAATTCATGGAATGATCACTTAAGGGGTTTTCCTAACTACACTATCTAAAAAAAATAATGCACAACAATTTGCCTAACTCGGGGAAATTTGAAAAGATTGCAAACAAAAATAAAAATGTAAACAAAATTTTACTCAAATGTACGTGATGGTATGGTAATACTACGTTTGGTACATTAAATAAAATTATAATATACTAACTAGAATAGTAAAAATAACTGTGAAAATAACTGTGACAATACTGTTTTCAATAACAAGAGTGTATCACTGGTGTCTGTAGTGTTCACTGTGTTTTTTGTTAATTCTGGCTCAATACTAAATATTAATTGTTAATAATAATTACTTTTCAAATGTTTAGAAAATATTTTAAAAAAGAGTTTTGTACTTAACAAGATTCCTATGGCGAAATCCTTTTGAGGTGTGTCCTGAAGACGTGTCTGGCTGGCCACTTGTTCCTAGATGACAAGTAGGCGTGAAGAACTTGGAGTCGTAACGCACCGGTTCACGGGTGGATGTGACGAACTCGAAGTCGTGACACGCCGGTCAACTGGGTGTTGGTTCTGGTTCCAGGGTCTGGAAGACTGGAAGAATCCTGGAGTCGTGAAGATCCTGGTTAAAGGGTCTGGAGGACTGGAAGAATCCTGGAGTCGTGGAGATCCTGGTTAAAGGGTCTGGAGGACTGGAAGAATCCTGGAGTCGTGAAGATCCTGGTTAAAGGGTCTGGAGGACTGGAAGAATCCTGGAGTCGTGGGATCCTGGTTAAAGGGTCTGGAGGACTGGAAGAATCCTGGAGTCGTGAAGATCCTGGTTAAAGGGTCTGGAGGACTGGAAGAATCCTGGAGTCGTGGAGATCCTGGTTAAAGGGTCGCCAGTTGTTAACCCCTCCGTCTATGGCCCTGGGGTGGTTCGGATTGACGGGGGTTCTGGTTTAGGAGGCAAGCAACGGATAGGTGCCTTGAAGTGGTTTTTCTTCTATGTTACTCTCCGAGTTCTTCTATAGTGGCTCGGAGGACTCTGGTAGATTTGCAATCTAAATGCTGAAGGTTCCGGATTCTTCTTATAGCGTATCCGGAAAGTTTTCTAAGTTTTTCTGAAGAGAGCAAGGCTCGAAGGGGACAATAAAAAGTTTCTTCACTGTAAATTTACTGCTAAAAAATACAGGTAGTGCTCAGCCTCTGAATTAGCTTCTGAATGACAATGGATGAATTTGAATGGGTTTATATCCCAAAAACTGCTAACATTATTATTATTAAATGCTAAGAAGGCTGTATTATTTTTGCACAATATTTGAAAATAAGTAAATTTTTTAGCTGTGGTAAGGCTTGAACGAGTAAACAAAATATTTGAAGACGAAACCATATTTTTATCTTAACCCGCGACTTTTCAGATCTGATGTTATCATGATCTGCTAAGTTAACTAAAAGTGGAAATCGGACTATGCATCTTTACACTAAAATATGCATATGAGTGAAATTTTAAGGTTAAGTTGTACAATTTAATGCTTAGGCAAGACATGATCTCATTGTTTATAACGAAAGAGAGTGTATACAAAATGTGAACATTGCAAAGCTTAACAGGATTCCTTAGTAAGCGAAATCTAAAAAATGATTATGAGATTTTAAAAAACAACAGGTCAAATTTAGCAAAGTAGAAAGTGAATCAAATATTTTATCCAAACTCGCGTTGGGCGATTTTGGTCCTTATGTAAAAATGAATACACACACGTACATACATATGAGTATAGGCATTATATAAAGTTAAATATATAAGATTATACATGAACCATATAACACATGAATTTTTAAAATGGATACTTTTTCTTACAATGGATACAGAGACTATATAAATGAATACAATAATTACATGAAGGATAAGATAATATAGGAATATGGGAATTATTTATAGTTCATTTTTACATATATATACAAGCACAGATGGGGTGAGGAGTTTGGGGGGAATGAGGGAGGACCACCGTGTGTTTTGAATTGTCGTTTATTTCGCTATTCTTCGTAAGTTTTCTTTTCCTTTCGTTTTTCCCAGTTATTCGTGACACGGGAATCCTTTCAATGCTAATGGAACGAATTCTTTTAATTGTTTAGTGATTTTTTAATGTTTTAATTCGGTGAAAGTCCATTTATATATATATATATATATATATATATATATATTATATATAAGGAATGATAAAATTAAATAGACACAGTTAATATGACTCTTTCTATATATATATATAAGGTAAGGAGAAAGTTGTACACTTGTGTGTATTTCGTCTGAACTAATATTTTGACGATTGTAGGTTCGCGAAGGGTGAGCAGTTTGGGGGGAATGAGGGGGGACGACCGTGTGTTTTGAATTGTCGTATGTTTCGCCTATCTTCGTAAGGTTTATTTTCCTTTCCCACTGTTATTAGTGACAACAGCGATTAACTACCATCATATAAATACATTGTGGTATTTAAATGGATGATTAATATATGGTTTAATTTAATAAATATTGCTATCTGGCAACTCAGTCTTCGATTAATATATGAATTAATTAAATATATAGCGCAAACTGACAACTCAGCCTTCTATTGAATACATGGCGCTATCTGGCAACTCAGCCACATGGCGGATTAGAGGTCTATAAAAGACCGAGAGGCTGACGACGGAGTCATACAAGCTCGGGTCCCAGCCGAGCAAGGACCTCTGGTCCTTTCTCTTTCTGGCCCTTTGGGAAAATCCCTTACAGGCCTCTTAGGTTAGGTATACCCCTTTAGGGGGAATAGCTTAGGGGAGAATTCCGCCTCCAAGTTGCATGCCCCTTGCAATCCCATTTTGGGGTTGGCAACAAAGGCTGGTACTCTCTCTCTCCCCCTTTGGGGGGAATTGTTTTTTTTGCAACACCCCACCCCCCTTTGCAACACCCCACCCCCGTTGCAACATTGGCTGTTGCATAACCCAGACCCCCCGGTGCAACATTGAGTTGTTGCACAACCCCACCCCCTTTTGCGCCACCCCACCCCCCTTTGCAACATTACGTAATAACTTGCAACATTCCTGCACTCTACCCTTTTGCGGCTATACTACTTTTATACACAGGGTGGTCCAAAAGTCCCTATCTATTTACGTATCCAATTGAAGAAGTGCAAAGAAATTCGAAAAAAATTCGAAAGATTTCACAAACCAGGACCTACAGACAAAGCAATTCGCGAGCTGGTCAATAAATTTAAAAACAGGATTTGTTCATGATGAGGTAAGATCTGGACGTCCAAGTACTTCAAGAAAATGTCGAATTGGTAAGAGATTTCTTTGAAACCTTTGAAACAAATCCTAGAATGTCAACTTGCACAGCATCACGTAGACTGAGCATACCAAAAACGCGACTGTTCTTAGGATTTTAAAATCAACATTAAAAAAGAAAAGTTACCATATTCAAATGCTACACGAGTTACACGAAGAGCATTATCCAAGACGAGCCGCCATGTGCACATAATTGACTGAAAAAATTCATACCGAAAACTTACTACAGCACATTCTCTTCAGCGATGAGTCGACATTCCACACATACGGAAAGGTTAATCGACATAATTGACGTACCTGGGCTAGTGAAAAACCAACCGAGTTCTACGAATGGGAGAGAGATTCTCCTAAAGATAATGGCTGGTTGGGTATGACAAGATCGAAGATTTACGAACTTTTTTCCTTGCAGAAGCTACGGTAGCAGGGTCAATTTATCTTGATATGCTTCAGCAGTTTCTTGAATTCCAGCTTCGTTCAGATGGCATTCTCGACACTGTTGTCTTTCAACAAGATGGAGCTCCATGTCACTATGAAAATATCATACGGGCGTACCTTGATGAGCTCTTATCAAATCGCTAGATTGGACGTGGTAGAAACAAGTCCTGGGCAGCACGATCTCCGGATTTAACACTATTAGACTTCTTTGTGTGGGTCTTTATAAAGTATGAGGCTTACAAAAAAAAGAGTTACAGACCTGCAGGATCTGCGAATCCGCATTCATTGTTGTGGCAGTCGTTAAAATAACCCGAGATGCTTGAGAATGTGTTCCGCAATGCAGTGGACAGATATGAGATTTGCAGAGACACTGATGGTACTCACGTCGCATCTTAGACTTACTGTAAGCTTGATAAATAAATATAAATCTAATTATGTTACTATATTTTTATCCTGAAATACTATTATTTCAGCAAAAGAGATAGGGACTTTTGGACCACCCTGTATATAAAAACAAATTTTTACCTCTTTTGGTGTTCAATATTAAGTTGTGAAATAGTGCGGGATAAATATTTATTTCTTAAGTTGATAGTAAAAGTGGCGTTTACAAAATACACGTGCGCGCTGTGCTTGTTTCGGTATACTAGATATTTATGTCGATGTTTCTAAAGCCGAGGAGAGTGTTTGCAAATATTGTAACTTAAAGTCATATAGGCCCTATTGATGAAATATTTCGAGAGTTAAAGAATGAAATTTCAAAGGATTTTACGAAAGAATTCAATAAAAAAATTGAAGATAGTTTAATTAAAAAAAATAATAATGATGTGCAAAAATGTCTGTGTTAATAAAAAAGTTTCAAATGTTGAAAATAATTTCAAGGGAGTTGAATTTTGTAATTCTTCGAATTCCGTCGAAAAATTTATCGATCAGCTCGAACAAGTTGAAAATAATGTAAAAAAAAATATGACGCTAAAATTGATGGGATTGTTACTGAGATTCAGTCCAAAAGAAAGTAGTTCAACTGTTGATAATTTTACATTGATTAGAAACGGTGTTAAGCCAAAGACGTCGTCAAGTTTTCAGCTAGATTGTCAAAATCCATTTAGTTTACTAGAATCGATAGAAAATTAAAATGAAACGATATTGTTAAGTTTATCCATTGTTAGACATATGGATAAAGATTTTTCTTTAAGAAACAGAGCAAAACGAAAGAAAATTTGTGTGCCAGGCGCTGAAATAGATAGAATTGAACAAGAAGTAAAGAATTTAGAGTTGGAAACTGCAAATTCGCTGTTAATTTCATACGTTGGAGGAAACGATATGTATAATTTCTCTCGTAGGTCAAAAGATTTGTTAGCTAAATATCACAGTTTGATTAACTCTGAAAGATAAGTCGAATAATGTACTGATTTCTGGGGGTTCTTCCGAGAATTTATGGAAATAATAGATTGTGAAGTAAAGCAATTTACTTCAATACCAAATTAGAAGCGATGTGCGTCCTTGAAGGAGTAGAATGTGTTAACTTTTGTCGGAATTTAACTCGGGGGATTTGTTCATTCAAGATGGAGTTCACTTAAATGAAATATGTAGAAGCAGCACAAAAATTCCTTTCCTCGCTTCTCTCATACGGCTTGTGGAAGTAAACAAAGCAATAAAACCCGCGTGGGCAGGAACAGCCCACAAAAAGAAAAACAAATTTTGCTTCGTTTTCCAAAAGGCCCGCGAAAACTACGCGTCTTCTGAGCCTATATAAATGCGAGTCCACTTCAAATCGATCTCACTTCGCCCGTTGCTTTTTTTCCCAAATCTTCACTTTTCAATTCAATCTGTCTTTCTTACGTAGCTCCATTCGACCTCAGCTGACCTCAGTCCTTCAAGACTCTGTTCGAGCATACACGAGGTCGATACAGAAAAACGAATCCACCCGAGGAGGATGCCAGTGGGCATCGAAACTGTTGTGGAAATACACGAGGTCAATCATCAAGTAAGGCTTTCTACAATTTCATCTCGCTGAAGCAACATCACGGCTGCAAAATTTCTACTGGCGCCCTTTCAACAAGTCTCTTTCAACGGGTCCTCAATATATCCTCCCGCCAGTGGGCCAGTCCGTCTTCACACCATCTCTGTCGAAACGCAGGTCTGTAAACCTCACGCAGGCCTTTCCGTTTTCAGAGTCACCTTCGTCAAAATCGTAGGTCTGTAAACCTCTCCTAGGGCAGCGGCAATAGGTCTACAGTGTTTTGTTACGTCGTGATAGACTATTCATATTCAACGCTAAAACATCTACAAACTCTGCCTAATCGAGTAGGCCCTTCAAAGTGTCCTCAATACCGTTCAAATTAACTCTCCCGTTACGACTGCAGTTGGTCTATTCACTTATTGTACCAATACCGTATTTTTGTAGGACCTTTTCCGTTCTATGGACACCATTGAAATAAGGGAAATTAATATTTTTTAAACTTATATATATACAGTGTGCGGCATAAATCGGATTACCGAGAATAATAGAATTACCTTGTGAAGAATAATATTTGCTACAGAAATTATTCAAAGCGTCCTCCATTATGTTCAATACACACGTTGCATCTTTGAACCACTGAACAACAAATAGGGCAGCACAGTTCTTTGTCATTATTCAACGTCTCGAACTCTTGGCGTATCAAAGTCTTCGTGTGATCAAGTCCGAGGTTTCTGGCCGTAAACTCTATCTCTATCACAGTGATTATTCAATGTTGGGTATAATCAAAGATAGAGTTTACGGCCAGAAACCTCGGGACTTCGATCACACGAAGACTTTAATACGCCAAGAGTTTGAGACGTTGGATAATAACAAAGAACTGTGCTGCGCTATTTGTTGTTCAGTGGTTCAGAGATGCAACGTGTGTATTGAACATGATGGAGGACGCTTTGAATAATTTCTGTAGTAAATGATAAATATTATTCTTCACAAGGTAATTCCATTATTCTCGGTAAACCGACTTATGCCGCACCCTGTATATATATAGTGACTACTGAAGTGACAACCAAGCTACCACCATGTAAACATCTTTTGTGCAGGCCCCACTTGGGCCTGGTGTCATTCACCTATCTTTATATAAAGCCTAATCATTACCTCGCGCGTTATTAATATCAAGCCATTATTATATTGAAAGCATTATTTCAAGTGTATACATTATTTCAACTGTAAACTATCAACATATTCTGTCACATTCATAATTCATTTGTTTTGTTTAATAAAGAAAGAAAACCCATTCTATCAGTCAACCTAATTAATAACATTATTTGATCTGCAAAGATCTGGTGACCTTGGCCTAAGCATGTATCATTAACAATCAATCATTAACAATCAATTAATAATTATTAACATCATTCATTATTATAGTACTAACTTTACGCCATAAACCGGTAACATGAACGTCGTTAAGATTAGATAACTATAAATTGGTGACCCCGGAGTGACTATAAATTGGTGACTCCAGCCTTATCATTACCAATCAATCATTATCAATCAATTAGCCATTATCATTATTATAGTGCTAACTTTACGCTATAAACCGGTAATATCAAAGTGGTTAAGATTAGGCTACTATAAATTGGTGACGCCCGGAGTGACAGAACGTTATTTTTTCACAGTGAACCTTGTGTTTAGATCTGCGAGACAATTTAAAAATATTTTTTTTGCAGTCATATCAAATAATTTTATTTCAATACAGTACAATATTCAAAGCGTGTCTCAATAGGCCTACCAGCATCTGTGTCTTGTGTCTTATCTTGTCTTTCTCGTGCCCATACTTACGGTTATTTTTTTCCGGTGCATGATAACACGTTTTGAAGGGGAACATGCCCCAGGAAACCACCCCATCTCCTCCCCCATCTGTTCCCAACAACACCCGCCTCGAGGAACCTATCACGAAAATGGCGGCCATGATTGAAGGCCTTTTCCGCGACGTACGTGACCTGCAGGCACGCGACAGAAGCCGATCACATAACCCCCACCATCAGCCCCGCACCCCGTCCTCGTTCCCGTTCCCACACTTCCGCCTCCAACGAAGCGGGTATATGCTGGTATCACCGGATATTCGGCGATCAAGTCCGAAAATGCACTGCCCCCATGTCAACGAGCGGGAAACGTATCAACCGAGCATTAACGGCGTCTAATGCTCCAGGCTTCCACGGCGTCCGCCTATTTTTCTTTACAGACGCCCATTCCAAGGTACAGTGTTTGGTCGATAGCGGCGGCCAAGTCAGTACCCCCCCCCCTCCCCGCAAGATCGTTTACATCCTAGGTGAGAAACCGAATTACACGCGATGAATTCATCGCCGATACAGACCTACGGAGAAAAATCCCTCACTCTTAACCTCGGATTCAGGAGAACTATCCGTTGGGTTTTTCTTTGCGCCGACGTGCAGCAACCAATCTTGGGAACAGATTTTCTGCAACATTTTGATCTCGCAGTAGATCTCAGACGCCGGAGACTCATCGACCACACGACCAGCCTCAGCGTGCAGAGCACCTTCTCCCGTATGTCAGCGCCTCCGCCAGTGTATTCCGTGACTCGCCCTGAGTCACCGTACGGTAACCTACTGGCGGAGTTTCCATCGGTGACACGCCCTTGCAACCGCGAAGTGCCAGTTAAACACAACGTCCTCCACTACATTCAGAGTTCAGGACCCCCGAAGAATGCTCGCCCTCGACGCTCGGCCCCGGATCGCCTGCGCATCGCAAAGGCCGAGTACACATGGTCCCCAAAAAGACTGAAGGCTACTGGCGTCCTGTAGGCGATTATAGGGCGTTCAACACTTGTACAGTGCCCTATCGCTAACCCCCGCCCTTCTACAAGATTTCTCCGCCAACCTCCACGGACAAGGTTTCCTCCAAACTCGACCTAATTAGGGCCTACCATCAAATCCCGGTAGATCCTGAGGACGTGCCCAAGACGGCAATTGTAACGCCCTTCGGACTTTTTGAATACGTCCGCATGCCTTTCCGACTCCGAAATGCACCACAAACCTTTCAAAGGTTCACCGACGACGTCCTCCGTGGTCTCCCCTTCTGTTTTGCCTATATAGATGACCTCTCTAAAATATTTAGACAGTGGGTTCAGGGATTCTTGAAATATACTTCTGACGGCATAAGTGATCGAAGTATATTAGAAATCAATTAAAAACTATTGGAACATAACCACAAACTCAATCAAAATCGACGAGAATGAATAATTAATTCATGTTCGATCATGGTAATTATGTATTCTATTAAAAGTATATATATATATATATATATATATATATATATATATATCTCCATAATATATATTGTATTATTTCATAAGAACAGCGTTGATCGGCTGCATATAAAATGTTTACAGATATCGACCAATCGCTAAAAATAGAACCAAAATCGTACGCCCGCCAGAGTACTGACACTCAATTCTTTCCAACATCTGGAAATTCTGGGCGACAATGTTATACTTCTCTTTTGGCGCGCTATGTTGCCGGCGAAAGGAGCTTGAGTCGCTATCTTAGTTCGTTCGAAGCTCTCATACGAGTAATACGTATCGGTTTTGACTCCGTAATTTTAGCTGGTTATTATTT
This sequence comes from Bathynomus jamesi, assembly GCA_023014485.1. Classification (NCBI taxonomy): domain Eukaryota; kingdom Metazoa; phylum Arthropoda; class Malacostraca; order Isopoda; family Cirolanidae; genus Bathynomus; species Bathynomus jamesi. The sequence goes on along the minus strand of JAJOZX010000622.1, from coordinate 1,085,394 downwards.
CAATTAACTTCATTTTATAATAAAATGGTAAGATTTAACATCATTTCACTCGTAGTTCCACACATATATATATATATATATATATATATATATACTAGGGTGTCTCAAATATACGAATGGAGGATTTCGGGTCGGGGCGACGCTTGCCCGTATTACACCTTTATAAAGGATTGTTATCACAAAATTTGACAGCTGTAGGAGGATTTTTAGGGGTCACTCAAGTTCGCCACTTCTGTTTCACTTATACAAGATTTTCTTTAATTTCGCAGGTGATGGTTACTAGAGCAGGAAACCAGTTGTGGTTGCTGGACAAGGCCCCAATTGCAGCGATTGTTTGTCCACGACTTCCATCGAAGGAGCAATGCCTGCTCCTTTACTTCCACCACCACCAAGACCAAGAGGGAAGGAAGACCAAATCGGAGAGCATTCGCCTGGTGGTGGAAACCATCTGGCCCATCTGGGAGAGGCCAACATACCAACTACCACCAAGAAGTACGCAGGGGAGAAGCTGGCGAAGTTGATCGATACCTACGACGCATTCAAGAGAACAGGACAAAGCCGCAAGAGGGTTACCGGTACAAGGAGGGGATGTTCAAGTCGGATTTGGAAGACGTGTTTGACGTGGCTCACTCCTCCGCGCTATCCTCCTCCAAGGTCCCTCAGGACGACAAGGATTTTCTCACCTCGCAGAGGGAAGACAGGATGTCGTCAAGTCTTGCGGGGGTGGACCAGAAGACAGCGAAGAAGAAAGCTGTGAAGCGGAAGAGGGATCTTGCAGCCACGGCTAGGAAGAGTAAATGGGATGCTGGGGTGACACAGCTCATGGAGGTAGCGATCTTGGAGGTGGATGGTAGCAGCACTGAAATGAACACGGAAGACGAGGATGATGACGACGAGACGTACCAAGCGCCCAGCACCAGCAAGGCCCAGACTCAAAAGAAAAGGCGAATGAATGCCCTCACGGACCCGAATCTCATCGCTGCTTGGGATCGCGACCATGTCCGTGAGACAAGCAACGTCGTCCTTTGCAGCAGCAGCTCAGAGTTTGGGTCATGACCTGGATGACCTGGTAATATCGCCAGCAACTGTTCATCGAACACGGAACAAGATCCGAAAGGAGATGGGAGAAGAGTTGACCCGAAAGTTCGAAGCTTCTGGTCCTTTAGTCTTGCACTGGGATGGGAAACTGTTGGAAGATATCGCCAAGGAGAAGAAGGAGGTTGACCGGATTGCTGTTGTGGTGACGGGCGATGGAGTCGAGGAGCTTCTTGGTGTACCCGTTGCGGTGGACGGCACTGGAAAAGAACAGGCTGCAGCCGTACTCCAGGAAGTCCATGCTTTTGGCATTTCGGAGCAAATCATTGGACTGGGATTCGACACCACAGCTGTGAACGCTGGGATGATCCAAGGTGCTTGCGTTCGCATTGAGCAGGAGTTTGGCCGTCCCATGTTGTGGTTGGCTTGCCGTCACCACGTCTTGGAGATCTTACTCAAGGATGTCTTCGTGCGATGTCTGGGGCCGTCCTCTTCCCTGACATTCTCCTCTTCAAAAGATTTCAACAGCGGTGGGCCTCCATTGACAAAGGGTCATTCTTGTCCATCGGTGACGAAAGCAATCCCACAACAACTGACAATTGGGCAAATCAAGCGTCTTCCATGAAGAAATACCTGCAGCAGACGCTTTCCCACGGCACACATCCCCGAGAAGACTACCGTGAACTCCTCATCCTTTCCTACCGCTTCCTTGGCGGTCAGGTCCAGGGGGATTTCGTCAGCCTGGGGCCTATCACCACGCCAGATGGATGGCCAAAGCCATCTATGCCCTCAAGATTTTCATGTTCCGTCACCAACTGGACCTGACAGCCAGGGAAGAAGGAGGAATTCGGCGGCTGTGTTTGTTCATCTCCCTCGCGTACGTGAAGCAGTGGAATGAGGCAATGGTCTCGAATCGAGCTCCACTGACGCCTAGAGTTCCTTCGCTGCTTCGAGGCCTACCCTGACAAGGAAGTCAGCCACACGGCATTCATGGCCTTGAAAAGGCACCTGTGTACCTCTCAGAGGATCTCGTGGGGCTTGGTTTCTTTGACGACCGCATTCCAAAGGACACGAAGCTAAAGATGGTCCAACGACTTCAATCCCCCGCCACGAAGAAAGGACTCAAGCGGATCGATCCGAAGAACTTCAATCCACAGCAATCCATCGAGCTCTTCGTCACCCGGAGAACAAAAGAAGTCTTCTTCCGCGCGATCCTTCCAGAATCTGAGTCTCCCACCTTCCTCATGAAAGATCCAGAGGATTGGATCATGACCAGAATTGGATCACGGCGCAAAAGAGGGTGAAAGCCCTGAAGGTGGTCAATGACGCCGCCGAGCGTGGTATCGCTGTGATGAAAAGATTCAATTCCACCATCACGCGTGATGAGAAGCAGAAGCAATTCGTCCTCAAGGTGGTTCGGGCTCACCAGAAGTTGATCCCCGTCAAGACGAAGGAGAGCTTGAAGAGTAAAATCAGTAGTGTAGGACAGATTGATGATTGAAAACATCCATTTATACGCGCTTATTTCAATTAATGAAAGGTGCATTTCGTTTATTTTCATTTTTGTTCAGAAATAAAGAGAATAAGACAATGATAGAAATTTATTTTTTTTCCTAAATAGCTACAAGAAAGTGTTAAACTTGAGTGACCTCTAAATACTGTTCGATTCCCATCATTTTTCGATTTTTAGAACCTCTATGCCTATTGAAATCGGGGCAGCATTCGCGAGCAAGAGAAAATCGAAAAAAAAAAAATTCTATGTATTAATGAGACACCCTAATATACACACCCGGGTGTTAATCGTTGACCCAAGTGTTTGAGAACGCCATTGTGGATTGTCTTACACGAGGAGAACCATCCAGGGGTAGCTATTTAGATTAATTTGGAATTTCATTAACGTTCGTCAAGTTGAACCTTCGACAGGTTGACTGGGGTTATCAGCTTGAAACGAGTTAATTGCTATTGTGGAACAACCAATTGCATAACGTCGCAAACTAAATCGATACTTTATAGTTAAGCTTGTAAAGACTAACTTATTTTTCAGTCTAAACTAAACTGAACTAAATCTACTCAACTTCAGTCTAAACTAAACTGAACTAAATCTACTCAACTTCAGTCTAAACTAAACTGAACTAAATCTACTCAACTTCAGTCTAAACTAAACTGAACTAAATCTACTCAACTTCAGTCTAAACTAAATTGAACTAAATCTACTCAACTTCAGTCTAAACTAAACTGAACTAAATCTACTCAACTTCAGTCTAAACTAAACTGAACTAAATCTACTCAACTTCAGTTTAAACTAAACTGAACTAAATCTACTCAACTTCAGTCTAAACTAAACTGAACTAAATCTACTCAACTTCAGTCTAAACTAAACTGAACTAAATCTACTCAACTTCAGTCTAAACTAAACTGAACTAAATCTACTCAACTTCAGTCTAAACTAAACTGAACTAAATCTACTCAACTTCAGTCTAAACTGAACTAAATCTACTCAACTTCAGTCTAAACTAAACTGAACTAAATCTACTCAACTTCAGTCTAAACTAAACTGAACTAAATCTACTCAACTTCAGTCTAAACTAAACTGAACTAAATCTATCACGTAAAGAGTTCAAGCTTTTCTTAAGGATTATTTCCTTTAAGTGAATATGCTTAAACAATTAACAGCGTCCAAGTTTTGTGAGCCCTAAGTTTAATTTAAACAATACCTTTTCGAACCTGAGGTAAGGGTGGACGCGGGTGGCTGTAGAGATAACCCCTTTTAGGCTGCTTAATTTTCCACAACCTCTTTGTCGCCAGCGTCGACGAAGTAGAACATGCCCACCACCTTCAGCAGGTTTTCGCTCGATTCGAGGAATATGGGGGTCGTCATTAACCCCAGCAAGTGCCAGTTTGGCGTCTCCAAACTGCAGTTCCTTGGTCATCACATCACCGGCAACGACATCTCCCCCAACCCCCACAAGGTCGATATCATCAAGGATTTTCCCTACCACCCAAAGAAAACTGCGGAAATTCTTAGGCATGGTAAACATTTACCGCAGATTCACCCACCTCCTACGCCTATGCAGGGGGGGCTCCTCTACGTCAATCCCATGGCCCGAAGAAGCCCAGCGAGCGTTCGAGTCGGCCAAATCAGCCCTCACAGACGCGACTCAGCTGTCTCACCCCCATCCTGACGCAGAGATCAGCCTCGTCGTGGATGCCTCCAACTCTGCGGCAGGCGCCGTTTTGCAACAAGCGTCCGGAGACGGTTGGCAGCCCTTAGCTTCCTTCTCACGTGCATTCAAACCAACGGAAACCAGGTATAGCACTTTCGATCGAGAATTGCTTGCGGTTTACCTGGCGACCAAACATTTTCGGCACTACCTCGAAGGAAGGGAATTCATCATCTTTATGGATCATCGCCCACTCACCTTCGCAATTACCTCACACCCCGACCGTTATTTCCCCAGAGAAATGAGACATTTGGACTAAGTTTCACAATTCACCAGCGACCTACGGCACATAAAAGGTCACAAAAATACCGCAGCTGACGCTTTATCACGAGTTACGATTAACGCTCCCTTTTTCCGGCCAGCGGTAACGTCATCAGTTACGAAGCCATAGCAGAAGCCCAACGCCGATATGATGAACTGCAGCACCTCCGTACTTCATCCACGTCATTACAGCTGGAAGAGATCCCCCTGCCTTCTACGATGACCCTCACGGTCGACGCTTCTACGGGATCGCCTCTTTCCTACGTCCCCGAAGAATTCCGGCGCGGAGTCTTTAATAGGTTGCATTCCCTTTCCCACGCCGGCGTTCGCGCTTCTCAATCCCTCCTCACCTCGCGTTTCGTCTGGCCCAGCATCAACCGTGACGTCAGACGTTGGGCCCGTGCCTGCATAAAATGAGAGAAGGCCAAAATTCACTGTCACACGACAGCACCTTTAACTGCTTTTCGCCCCCCCCCCTGACGCATGTTTCGACCATGTACATCCGAACCTCGTCGGCCCATTTCTCTACTCCGAAGATTACACGTACCTTCTCACCTGCATCGGTCGTTTCACGCGTTGGCCTGAAGCGATTCCCATAAAGGACATCACAGCAACATCCGCCGCCCGCGCCTTCGTTAGTGGTTGGGTCTCCCGTTTTGGAGTCCCATTGACAATCACCACTGACCGTGGTCGCCAATTCGAATCCACCCTATGGAAGAGCCTGACGCAGCTTTTAGGTTGTTCCCGGATCCGGCCTACTACATATAGGCCTAAGGCCAACTGCCTCGTCGAGCGGCTACACCGCCACCTGAAGGCGTCCCTAAGGATGACCACTGTCGGCCCACGTTGGACCGATGCCCTTCCCCCCTCGTTCTCTTTGGAATTCAGGCAGCTTTCAAGGCCGACCTACAGTGCACATCGGTCGAATTGGTGTACGGCACTCCCTTGCGGCTACTCGGCGAATTTTTCACTTCGTCAGGAGCACACCCTTCTGTGGGTGGAAGCACTTATGCCGACACCTTACGGACGACCATGCGCAACTTTCGTCCGGTTTCCCCTCGTCATCCCAATAATCGTCGCCCATTTGTCCTGCATCCACGTCTTCGTCAGGAACGACACCATCCGCCTTCCCCTACAACACCCATACGACGGGCCCTTCCCAGTGCTGCAGAGGGGTGACAAGACTTTCACCCTAGATTGCAAGGACGTAGTGTCGATCGATCGCCTGAAGCCGGCGTACCTCGAGGACGACCCCATTTCCCCAACAGTTACCCCACAACCTACTACAGCAGCCCCAACTCTGCCCGATTCCCTAGTCCAGGAAGATGTTTCGCACACTCCTGCCACAGCAGCACCGCCAAATGCAAGACCTGGCGTCCGTACTCGGAATGGCCGCGTCAGTTTTGCCCCGAAATGGTGATTCTCCTTATTGTCGCTCCTGTGCAATATCTGAGAGGGGACTACTTGTAGAGAACAGACAAAGAAATTCTTTCCTCTTCACCGTCTGCAGACATCTTAGAATCATCAGGAAGCGAAAAACACTTGTGGTGGACAAGGATACAGAAACAGGACGCGTTTTTTTCACCAAAAAGGCGTGCGAAAAGTTAGCGTCTTACGAGCTTATATAAAGCAGAGGTCACTAGCATTCGTCCTCTGCTTGTTACGTTCCCTCGTGATTCTACTCTCTCCACGCAACGCCATCATCGATCTTAGCCGGCATCACTCCAAGTCACACTTCAACCACATACAAGAACGAAGCAACACTTGAAGGCGACTCTATAATTCCTTCCTGCAAGAAAGAACATCACTGCTGTAGGCGTTCCGTGGCCTCTTACCAGTTCTTGACCGGCTTTCAACTTTTATCCTCAAGGACGCCGGCAAGGTTCACCACACTACAGAAGCACCTTTCGAGGCCTAGGTCAGGAAACCTCGTATTAAGCCACAAGCTACCAAACCATTTTGCTTCAATCATCCTTCACCACAATTTCGATCGGCGCCCGTTCAACAAGTAGTTTCAACAGGCTCCTACCATCTCCAAGGGTTATCCTCGACGGGCAAAACGCATACGGTCAACCTCATCTGGCATTCAGTCTCCAAGATCATTGCCCAGATATCGGTCAACCCAACAAGTAGGTCTTCAAGCTCCATAGTTCCATAATTTGCGGTAAGCCTCTTGTCGGCCTTCACTCGGCTTATCGTTGTTTTGTTACGTCTTGCTTCCACAAGCTCTGCCTAGTTGCGTAGGCCCCAAAAAGTGTTTTTAATACCGTTCAAACTAACTCTCCCGTTAAGACCAGTAGGCTTATTTCAAGTGTCGTACCAATATCGTAGTTTTGTCACCCTGTAGTTGTGATCACTAGTATAATTTACTTATCGTGCATCCTACTGTTTATATGTTCTTTTTTGCATTTCACTTGACGGCCTAATCCATTTACTGTACCTACCGTACGTGCATTATTTCAGTTGTCAATAGGCTTTCATTATTCTGTGTTCCATTTCAGCATAACTCATTAGCCTATCTAAATCAGTGTATTACGTAGTCCATCTACTGTACCTACCGTACGTGCATTATTTCATTTGTCAATAGGCTTTCATTATTTATTCTGTGTTCACGCGGCATATCTCATTAGCCTACCTACTACCTAAATTAGTGTTATTATAATTACTTAACAATTAGTCTATATAAACATTTTTTCTTATTGCTAATACTCAGTCATATTTAGCATAGTACAAATGCCGCTATATAATTGTTAATCACTATAAATACCGTTATTGAATTGTTAATCACTGTGAACAAATCATTGAATTATTATTTTCCTAATTAAACACACAAGGGAAATTTTCTCTATTTAAATAATTTGTTTGGATGTAGGCCAAGCTGGTGACCCCTAATCATTCATTCCAATATCATTATTCATAAATTATAGTAAGCCTATTTTCTTAGCCACATCAAATCGGTGATTCGTAGACCACTATAAGTTGGTGATCCTGGAGTGACTATAAATTGGTGACTCCAGCCTTATTAACAATCAATCATTAGCGGTCAATTAGCCATTATAATTATTATAGTGCTAACTTTACGCTATAAACCGGTAACATTAAAGTGGTTAAGATTAGGTAACTATATATATATATATCGAAACCTACGGTAAAATTATTGAATGCCGGGTTAGGTTGACTGTACGGCCTTGACGATTAAGTTGTGATATTTTCGTTAAAACTAACGAAAATATTACTTAACTTAACCAATCGTCAGGGGCGTACAATTAACCTAACAGGGCATTCAATTAACCTAACCTGGCATATATATATATATATATATATATATATATAGCCTAGGTCTTTGCGCGAACTAAGAATAAGATGGCCTATAGCCTACGTCCAATTTTCAACGCAAATTATTGTCAAATTTTTGAAGAAACTACAAATATTTTTTTTTATTTATGTTCATAGGTGTTAAATTAAATAAATTAAATTTCTCCCATTCAAAATGTACTGATTAATTATTAATAAAAAGTTAAAATAAGTTTAAAAAAATATTAATTTCTCATTTCAATGGTGCCCATAGAAGGAAAAGGTCCTTTTTTGTATTACGTTGTATTTCATTCATTCATGTATTTTATTGATTTGTATAATAATTACCATACTTATTGCCGTGAATCCAATATCGTACTTTATTATCTTGTTGTTTTCTTACTCATTATTGTAGTGTACAGTACCGTATATCTCGTTACCTACTGTAATTAGTGTTCTTGTCATTATCGTATTAACTTAACTCTATCCTGTATAAAAATCATTCCTTATTGCTAATAATCATTCATTGTAATATTGCTGAAATTCAGTACACACAATTGTTAATCGCTGTGAACAAATAATTTTTATTTTTCTAATTGAATAAAAACTACAAAATCATTTCTATCTCCTTATTAATTATTGTGTATTTGGTTAGCAGGCCAAATTGGTGACCTCATCCATTTTTATTTATTTATTGTAGTGAGCCGACACGTAGGCGACTATATAATTCGCGACTCTGGAGATTGAGTGGCCAAAAAGTGACTATACTAAGATTTACTTAAAATGTAAGCATGATGATATAGTGGTTTCTCGTTTGGGAAATGTAAGCTCGTCAGCCTCAAGGAAACTCGGCGCGTATAGAGGAACAAACAGTAACGTAAAGAATAGTTTAATAGTAGTGCTTTTTAATGCGAGGAATGTAAGGAATAAGTTTAACGAATTTAAAGGTTTAGTTCACGTTGAAAATTACATTATGGCAATGACTGAATCGTGGATTAAAAGTACAGATAGGGATTTTATAGGTGGAAGTAGTATAGCCGCAAAAGGGGAGAGTGCAAGAATGTTGCAAGTGATTACGTAATGTTGCAAAGGGGGTGGGGTGTTGCAAAGGGGTGGGGGGTGTTGCAAAAAAACAAAATTAAAAAAAGAAGAAAAAAAGAAAAAAAAAGAAAAAGAGTACTGGCCTTTGTTGCCAACCTAGGTTGCAAGGGGCATGCAACTTGGAGGCGGAGTTCTCCCCCAAGCTATTCCCCCCAAAGGGCCAGAAAGGAGAGAAAGGAGGAGAGGTGTTCACCTGGCAGGAGCCAAGTGCATATTAAGACCAGCCGAGTAGGCGTTGTTTTATAGGCTCCTAATCAGCCGGTTGGCTGAATCAGCCAGTTGGCTGAGCCAAGGGGGGAGGGGTACACCTGAAGGAGAGAGAGACACCTGAAGGAGAGAGAGAGTAGTGGCCTTTGATTGCAAGGCACGCAACTTGGAGGCGGAGTTCTCCCCCAAGTTATTTTCGTTTTCCTAACCTAAGAGGCCTCTAAGGGGTTTTCCCAAAGGGCCAGAAAGAGAAGGACCAGAGGTCCTTGCTCGGTTGGGAGCCGAGCTTGAATGACTCCGTCAGTCGTCTCTCGGTCTTTTATAAACCTCTATTCTGGCTGAGTTGCTAGATAGCGCAATGTATTCAGTTGCCAGATAGCGCCATGTGTCCCAGAAAACCATATATCAATCATCCATTTAAATAGTCTACCACAATATATATGACGGTAGTTAATCCAATTAAATTCTGTTTATTAAATAAATAATTTTACACACTCAATCTTTATTATAAATATTTAAGTCACGAATAACGAAAATTTATGAAACAATTCATTTAAAAGTTGAAATTAACCAAAACACAATCCGACGAAACAAATAACGTAGTTAGCCTATTCAGCCAACCATAGGAAACAGAATTATAGAAAACCAATTAGGTTTTTATGGATAACTAGTTTATCTTGACCTAAGTTTACTATAATTATATATATACAGTCTTTTAAACATCTTGTGATATGTGTGTATATATATATATATATATATATATATATATAATTTTTTATTTATTTAAAACAAGTTTGAATGTTTTAAACTTTCCAAACAACATGAGCAAAATTAAACGATAAATATTTTATAATTTTTTAAGATAGATAAATAGATACATATAGTGTTTCACTATAGATGTATATAGTGTTTTACAGTAGATGTATATAGTGTTTTACAATAGATGTATATAGTGTTTAACGATTAGAAGCAAACATAGCATTAACTTGAACTTCATTAAACTTGAAATTAGCCAAAACACAATCCGACGAAACAAATAACGTAGTTACCCTATTCAGCCAACCATAGAAAACAGAATTATAGAAAACCAATTAGGTTTTTATGGATAACTAGTTTATCTTGACCTAAGTTTACTATAATTATATATATACAGTCTTTTAAACATCTTGTGATATGTATATGTATATATACAGTATATATATATATATATATATATATTAATTTTTTCTTTATTTAAAACAAGTTTGAATGTTTTAAACTTTCCAAACATGAGCAAAATTAAACGAAAAATATTTTATAATTTTTTAAGATAGATAAATAGATATATATAGTGCTTCACATAGATGTATAGATGTATATAGTGTTTTACAATAGATGTATATAGTGTTTAACGATTAGAAGCAAATATAGCATTAACTTGAACTTCATTAAACTTGAAATTAGCCAAAACACAATCCGACGAAACAAATAACGTAGTTAGCCTATTCAGCCAACCATAGAAAACAGAATTATAGAAAACCAATTAGGTTTTTATGGATAACTAGTTTATCTTGACCTAAGTTTACTATAATTATATATATACAGTCTTTTAAACATCTTGTGATATGTATATGTGTGTGTATATATATATATAATATAATATATATATATATATATATATATATGTGTTACTCGTCCGGTCCCGTTATAGCGGATTGGTACACGTCATAGCTCCACCCAGCTACATCGGCAGCCAATCACTACGAACATCTGGTCTTTTGGGGCGGAGCTTGGCGATTGTGCATATAAAAGGGGCTATTTTTCAGTTGGGAGTAACAGTAGCTATTTTCGCGTCAGTGAATAATCATTCTCTCCACCATGGATCTGTACGTCTCCCCAGACTTGTATGAAGAAAGTGACGCTGCAGCATTAACGACAATTAGTCTTTTTAACGCGATTGACCGTGATGAATTATTCCCAACGCAAACCGTAGAAGATATTTGCAGTGACGCTCCTTACAATCCGACGCAAGGGACTACCATAGAAATGTAAGTGTCTATAAATCGATTTATATATATATATATATATATATATATATATATATGGAGAGTTGTATCTCGTCAAATAGATACTAGCCAAAAATTTTATGTCAATCAATGTTATTTGGTTATCCCCATTATGCTAAAATCGAAATTTTTTTATGGCAATCAATGTTATTCCTCGAACCAAAGATATCTTCACATAATGGGGATCTGTCTGTATACTCTGTATATGTTTTAAAAGAATGAACATTATTCCTTTAAGGTCCGATGAGGATTTGACACGTGTTATACAATCTTTTGAAGAATCTCGGAATACGGGGATATACTGAACAGTCAGCAATGTCACACATCCTCCACCATGGACCTGTACGTCTCCCCGGAATTGTATGAAGAAAGTGATACTGCAGCATTAACCGCAATTAGTCTTTTCAATGCGATTGACCGTGGCGAATTATTTCCAACGCAAACCGTAGAATATTTGCAGTGACGCTCCTTACAACCCGACGCAGGGACTACCATAGAAATGTAAGTGTCTATAATTCGTTTTTATATATATATGGAGAGTTGTAGTATCTCGTCAAATAGATACTCGCCAAAATTTTTTATGTCAATCAATGTTATTTGGTTATCCCCATTATGCTAAAATCGAAATTTTTTATGGCAATCAATGTTATTCCTCGAACCAAAGATATCTTCACATAATGGGGATCTGTCTGTATACTCTGTATATGTTTTAAAAGAATGAACATTATTCCTTTAAGGTCCGATGAGGATTTGACACGTGTTATACAATCTTTTGAAGAATCTCGGAATAGGAGGATATACTGATCAGTCAACAATGTCACACCGAAATAATGTAAGTGTTTTTCGATCTTTTTGGGATAAGAAGACAATATATTTTCATAAATTTATTAAATGAAAGAAATCAGTACAATAAACAACTACAGAATATATCGTTACAAATATACGAACAAAAACATTATAATATACAACGAGTACGTACAATTGGAAAACGGATTTTTATCTGTCTGCATACCATTTCATCGTTTCGGCGAGTGTGACACGGGTCAAATAAATTTAAAAATTTATAAATTCTTTATCACTTGACATATGCATGAGAAATGAGACGCAGTACATTCCGCAAACATTAGTAAAATATCCTTGCATGCGAAATGGGTTCCATACAACTTCGGGAATATGTAACTGAGCGAGAAATTTTACAATAATAGGGTCACTCCAGGGTTGAGTACCGAGTGAATCAAAATAGTACAGGCGCTGTCTATTTTTAAAATAGACAGCGATCCAGTGAATCCCTTCATTACCGATGATGTCTGTGTTCACAATAAGACTACCGCATTCTCGCGTACTTGGCAAACTCAATGTTTCATTCTTCGCAAACACGCCGATAAATTTGGAACGTGTGACTCGCTCCATTACTTTCTGAGTGTATTAGCATCCATTTTAAAAGTCAGTGATAACGCTCCTAAATCTATCTACTTCTATTAGGCTTGCGATTCGAGATATACTAGTACACTAATAGGAGCGTCTATAGGCTTGGCGAATTCCAGCCGCACTGAGATGTTTCCCTCTGCTGTGGGGTAAATGGGTATTTACGCTAGCAGATAAGTCTGGTGTAATGTCAAACGGATAAAGGTTAAATTGATCAATGAATTCTTCCTGCGTTACCCCATTACCAAGCTCATCACAATCACCTGCAATATGGGTCAGATTACTATAGGCTCTGGCACAAAGAGGTAACACAGCGTCTGATGAATAGTCCGTACCCATTGTTCCACCCAAAGCAGTGCCATTAACGTATAGAGTTATATTTTTAAGTCCGAAATTCTCGAATTTAAAGGCACTCTTTTTATATTTTCCATTCACCGAAGCATGGTCCTGCATGCCGATTAATATCCTTTTAGGAAGATTCCCAGGGCAATGTTTTCTATCTGCTTCGATGCCAACCTGCAGGAACCGATATAGTTTGATTTGCACTCTGTTAATAGGATATTTCACTGTAGCGTTTAGTAAATTTTCTCAATTTCTAGTTGTTTTGGTGAACTTAATTTCACTCGCCGTACGCGGAGGTATGTGTCCATAATGTGAACCACAACGGGCTTTGCACCCTCTTCTTGATCAGCATCCAGATTTAAGCAGATCTCAGGACTCGTGCGGGTGAGCTTTATTTTCATATCCACCCCGTTGACAAGCAACTTCTCCTGGAAAGTGAAATCTGTGTGCAACCGTCCAAGACACTCGTATATTTTCTTTTTAGAATTTTTAAATTTGTCCTTTATACTATTTTCATCTTTAGTTTGATAATATCCCTCGGCACTTAAAAAGGTAGCCTTCGCTTCTTTGGAAAAGTTGAGGACATTTTCCAGATAGGTCGTAGATGATAGTACCCCGTGCCTGCCGATATGTTGGTCTGATTTAAATATACGTCACACTGGTTGAATATGGAGTGCAGAAAGTTTGTTTCAGGGTATACAGCATATTTGTCATCGCAGACCGTTCCATCAGAATGGGCTATACGTAGCTTAGCGTACATGTGCACACAGCTTGGATCAAAAAAGTAAGGCCTGAGCTGGGTATCACGAATTCTATAGGTGCACTCGGGGAACTAATTGTGTTTAAAGGGTTAATTGTAATAAAGTCACTGTGCTCAATAGAAACTTGGGTTGGAGGTAGCTCAAAAAGGGACAGCTCCGATTTACAGCATTGTGAACTACATGGGTGGATGAAGCGTGCCATGGCGAAATAGTGACTCCTCTCTCGACAAGTGGTAAACAAACTATGATTCATGAGATCAATGTCCTTAGCTTATATCAGTCAAAAAAGTGGTCAACCATAGGTTTCATTCGCTTACAGCACTTCTTTTTTGATAGCCTTTTACGTTTAATACCACGTGACCCCTTCTTCTTCCGGGCAGCCCCTTCTTCTTCCCGCCACCACGCATTTTTCTCTTTGCATCTTTGATGATTTCGTCCCGTGTACGCTTTAAATGTTTTTTTAGAGCTTCTTTAGGTTTAGCCCCGGCCAATATGTCTTCTGCAGTGTTAAGGCCTGATTGTAGCGCTTTCCTTCCAAGGTATCTGGCACCCCTCTTCAGCAAAGGAACAGCCGTACGTAGTATGGATGAAAAAATGGACCCAAGTCCACTACCGCGCTGGTATCGCACCCTCGATAGACGGTGAAAGGCTTTCTATCCATTATAACTCAGTGCGTCGAAAGTGTAGCTTCACTGTTAAGCTCCCGTTACCGAATGGGAAGTTTTCACCCTCAATCGTTCTTATATATATTGAGATATTGGTTATTAAATTAGTTGCGACATTCACATAATGGGGTCTGTCATATGTAATACTCAAACTCCTTCCTCTATGGTTGGGGATGTGAGCAATGCGCAGCAGGCGTGCCTGGGTATCCCCAACAAACTGGTGCTCCACTATATTACTGTAAATATAGCACATGTCTGGGGACCTTTCAGCCAATTTCTCCATCTTCAATTGATACATTAATCTGGACAAGTCATGCTGTGTCTCGTGAAATGTGTCTCTTTGGAAGGCTGCGCTATATCGGCCATTGGCTAGAATTTGGAACTTTCTATGGTCTTTAATACGTCTGTTAGTCTTTGATTTTAGGATTAGTGTATGTGCAGGGTTGTTTACGATTTCGTATACTAAATCATTCGTAAGGTTTGAGTTTCTTAAACTTACGTTTAAGCCTCTCACAACATCCTCGGCCGAACCATATTGACCCGGTCCTAGTCTTACTTCTGTACTGTAATACCGTGCAATCTTAGTCCGAGCGATACGCATAGTTTCATCCATAGCTACCCCAGCTTTTTCACACTCGTCAATGTCTCTAAGAATCGTAAAAACGGTTTCTTTATGTTCAATATTTAAAAAGACGGTGTCCAGCTGAATTTCGCATATCCCCACCTCATACGAATCACGACCCAATTCAATGTGCCCATGGAGTTCTGTTACAAAGTTGGCTAGTGTGTTGTTAGGGTGTACAGACAGGGACGAGGAGGACGGGAGTGTGACGTAGAAATGGTTAGGAGCCATGTTGCATACTATTTAAGCTTCATTATTGCATCAGCTTTTATATAGGTGTTGAAGCTTTCTGGGTACCCTAGCCATTTCACCAGGTACATTTTTCTCTTCCTGAACCTTTGCTTCCTAAAATTTTCTCAATTTTAAACACATTTTTTCTAAATTAAACGCAACTTTCTGCAATTCCTCGCGGTAAAAGCCTCCTGAGATTTCTTCCCCATTCAAATCTTCAATGTAATACATCATTATCTCACCTTTAGGTCTCATAGCCCTAACTTTAAAAATCTCGCGTGTCCATCCTTGCTCAAAACCCTTTGCGAATTTATTCCCCGAACGCGACAGCCTTACATAATCATTGATTTTGAAGCGCGCAGAGTGTGGTGGTGGTGGTGATCCATCTCTTCTCGGGAGCGTACCTCTTTCTAAAACTTCGTTAGGTGTTGTCCCAATCGTGCGATGGTGTGAGCGGTTGTAGGATGATGCCAATGATTCCAGAATGTCTAGAAATCTGTATGTGTTTTTATGTGTAAAATAACGGTGCATGCGTTCCTTTATGGTGCGCTGAACTCTTTCAGCTAAAGAAGCCTTATGTATAGAATTGGTTGTGTAATAGCTGATATTAAACTCTGTCAACATGTTCTGAAAAGCACGGCCTATAAATTCCTTCCCCATATCCGTACAAAAATAGCCAGGAACCCTGTTTTCTTTTAACATTAGCGTTTTGGTGGCTTTAGCAACTGTTTCAGGTGATTTATTTTTCAGAGGAACTAGCCACAGATATCTAGAGAATACGTCTATTATGAATAGAATGTAGCGGTAACCATCGTTATACACAGAATATCTTTGCATGTCTGTTAAATCTGCTTGCCAAATAGAATCAATCGAGGAAGCCGTTGTCTTGGCTGTTTTAAACCTTTTTCTCACAGGCTTATGAAGCGTATAAGCGTCCTGCTCCCTCAAAAATCTTTCAACATCTTTTTTTCCTACTCCGTAAACACTTCTGTACAGTCTATCTACGCCGCCGTAAGAGGATGGGTAGAAATGTCATAATAGCGTTTAGTTAATACGTTAGCCATTTGCGTATTTTAGAGGCACGTGGGTAGGGTTGGTTTAACCTCTTCTTGCTCCTCTTCAAAGGTGTTACCGCCGGGGGTGACGGCGCCTTCAATTGTGTCACATGCGTTGCATGTTCCAAGTCTTTTAACCTGTTCAGATTTCCTATCAACGTTTTAGGGACATTTATTTGTTGTAGTCTTGCTTTAATATGCTTCCATCCTGATGGTGATGGCCTATCCCACTTTCTCACCAGATCATGGACAATGTCTACGATATTCGATCCCTGTACCTTTGATCCTTCCACAATGATCTCGCCTGTATCGGTCCATTGTATGGCGGGATCCTCATTCAATAGATTATAAAGACTTAAGCCTTTACTCCTCAATGTATGTGGGAGGGTGCTTTTTAATACATGTTCGATATGTTGTGTGGCTAATCTTTTTGGTTGGTCAGCTGTATCGTCGGGCTCAGATCCTATGTCGCCATGTCCATCGTCCCCCGTGCTGTGCCTAATAACCACAGGAATCTCTGTAGGGCTCTTATAATTTTCGTACTCGTGAAGAAATTTCTGCAGAGCTTCTTGGTATAAGATTCTTTTCTCATCAGGTGTTTTTTCACTGTTTAATAGGCTAGCAATTCGCTTTCCATTCTTTTAAGTCTGCTTTTACGGGGATCTAGATCCGTGTCTGGATTCCTTTGCAGTGAAGCGTACACCTCGTGGGGAATCACTACCACTTTCTTCATTATATTAATCTAGTCAGTAAAGGACCCAAAACTGAAAATAAGATGGGGAGAAATGACCCTCCTGTTTGTACAATAATTCGTTTTTTCTTCGCTACAGTTTGACTTTTACGAGCGAGTGCACGTATTATGTTCTTGTAGCGGCGTAGGCGAGCCTTCTGATGGGTTTTCATTGATACATTGCAATTTATAACGTTAAGACAGATTTCACAGATGCATTTTAAAAAGTCGGCGTCGATATTTTTAATAAACATCTGCTGCATTGCCCGGGGCAGTCGATGATAGATTTTTATTAATTCACGGTATTTCTTTAGTCTCTTTGTCATTCTGGAATATACACCGTTTCAGGCTCGTTTGGAAATATATTCGTTCGCAGAAGCACTCTAAACGTGTTTCGCGGATGAAGGTCGCAAAGCAAATATCCGTAACGCGTGCTTGTAGCTTCTTTATAAACTTCCAAAAACTCCTTACGCTGATTCGGGAACATTTGATTGGCTAATACCCCAATTTGTGATACATCTCTACGTTGCGCGAATAAGACTAGATATTGCGTATTTAACGACACATCGCGCATGTATCTATTTTTGAAAAATAGATTCTGATTGATGAAGAACACGCTTATGTTAAGATGGTGGGAGAATACTGTAAATGTCTCGGCAAACGTTTTATCCATCTCCAACATGAGATCGTCAATTACAATGATTGTATGTTCATTTCCCTTTAACGAATTAACGTCATATACGCCTTTGTGGAACAAAATATCATCTTGGTACTCGTTGAACACTGATTGATACGTCGAATAGCACCATATAACTTTATGCACAAATTTCGAGAACATCTCTCCCTTTTCTTTAATGATTTTAAGCATAAACACAGTTTTACCACATCCTGTAGGTCCAGATATAATACATGTGGATGGGCTCGTGAATCTGAATTTTTCTACAGAGTCCATTTCTAACACGTCACACTCCTAAGTGGGTCATTTACAAAATATTACAAATTTTGAGTGCTGTTCCTTATATTTTGCTTTCTTCTCCCACAGAACCGTGAATGACGATGAGGTAGAGCACCCATCATTGACATTACGGATGACCTCGACGACAGTGTAGTTGTGATCTCCTCCCCTGCCAACGAACCCTCACCAGCGATACCGGTAGCACGTCCAAAGCGGAGGTATGAGAACCCCACGTCAGGTATAAAGCGCCCGAAATACGCGCCTGTTGCAGCGGTAATAGATCCCCAACCCTCAACCTCTTACGCAACAAGCCCCCCAGCAGCACCTCCCGCTAATATATCCCCTTATTCATCCGCCGCCCCCCGTTCTGTTAAGTCTACAATAATAGATCCCCAACCTCAACCTCCTACGCAACAGGCCCCCCAGCAGCACCTTCCGCTAATATATCCCTAATTCATCCGCCGCCCCCGTTCTGTTGAGGATGTATAACGCTCGAATTGGTGCGATCCGCAGCCCCCACCCCAGCCTTGACTAGAAATCGGTATAGAGTCAGGGTCGACCCTAGAGCCATGTATAGCAATGGAATTGAGCGCGGGCTACGCCGGGTTGTACAGCATATTATAGAGTTTGCTCTTCAGAATCGCGACGAGCGTGAAGTCAGGACGAGTCTGTCCTTTGGATTCGGGTCAGATGACGGTGATGTAGACGATTATTGGGTGATAGTGCCATTTAGACGTTTGGCGGCTGAAGATGTAGAATATATATTAGGACGTATAATGCAAGCCGCCCAAAGTAGTATAGCCTTCAATATGGACAACTTCACGGTAAATATTGACCGTGTATTCCGTGTTGCGGGTCATAGTGCCATACCGTATACTCTTAACTTCAATTCTCCGACTATTTACCGAAAGCATATAAACGTCGATCGTGGTTGCGGCTTTATAGCAGTACTCTTAGCACGTATGTTTACTGTACAAAATACACGGACTCAAAAAATTTGGTTGCCTACGGTCGTGGAGCGTGCCCGTAAACTAGCTGTAGACTGTGAACTTGAATTTGACTGTAATATGGGTCCTGAAGAGCTGAGAAGGGTAGAACAGGAAATGAATGTCCGCATAGTTGTGTTTGGGTTGGATGATCGTCGTAGGACTGTGTATGTTTTTAAAAGCTGTGTGAGAGATCGTACAAGACCCCTACTTATTTTAGGATTGTCAGGGACAACGTATCTCCCCATCCGTAATATAAGGTGGCTTTACGCGAGTTATGACAAAAGTCGAAAATATGGGAGACATCATGATTTGTGTAAGGGGTGCCTCGAGTTTGCGGATGATATAGTGAGACATTGTAAAGAATGTCACATGGTATGTGAGCAGTGTAAAAGCACCAAATGTGAAAGCCGTGTAGTTGAAGCTGAGAAGAGAGACTGTGATGTGTGTAGACGCACATTTTTCAATAATAGCTGTTTTGATTTCCATAAATCAATTGGCACGTGCAGGAAAATGAGAATCTGTGAATGTGGTATGTTTCACACAATGGATAATTGGGGAAATTTAAGCACAAGTGTGACGTAATTCACTGTCCTACATGCCAGGAGGAATATAAGGCGGATGGAGTAAAGCATGTATGTTATATGAAAGATGCTAAGCCTAAAAATAACCCTTGTATAACTGTATACTACGATATAGAAACATATACGAACGCTGAAACCAAAGAGGTAATTCCACATTTACTTGTGAGCCAGACCATCTGTGATGAGTGTATGGGTATCGAATGTGACGAGTGCCCCAAATGTGGTAAACGGACAAACGTTTTTAAAACGAATGTCCGCGATAGTCCTGTGAAACTATTTGTGTCCTATATTGTCAAGTTAGCCGACAAGTTCAAAAAAATGACTGTGTATATTCTCGCCCATAACGGGGCAAAGTTTGACACGCAGTTCCTTTATAAGGAGTTGCTTGAACACGAATCCTCTGAGATATTTACAGGTGATCCATTGAAAAGAGGCAACAAATTAATACAGATGCAGATAAGAGGCAATGTACAATTTAAAGATACTTTATTATTCACACCTTGTAAATTAGCAAAGCTACCCAAGGTGATGGGAGTAGCAGCTGAAGTTTCCAAAGGATACTTCCCTTACACTTTCCTCACCAGCGAGACTTTAAACTACGTAGGCCCCCCCCCCCAAACATTATTTTGACTGTATGGATGAACGTGAAGACTTTGATCGATACTACGACAGTTTTAATGAAAGTAACCCTTATAATATAGCTGATGAATGTGAGCGTTATTGCGTGAATGATGTGCGCGTGCTTAGAGTATGTTTCCAGGCCTTTAGAAGGATGTACATAGCCCGTTTCAAATGCGATCCACTGCAAGTCGCAACCACCATCGCATCATTATGTTTTACGGTGTTCAAGAATAACTTCATGCCTAAAGACACCTTAGCCATTATTCACCGAAACAATCCCCGCAGTTACGGCACAAGGCTATTTACTGGCTCATACACCTACAGCAACAGACAGGTGTATACATAAAGCACGCCCGCAACACGGGTGAAGTACCCATTAAGATTAATGGACGTGTTTTTTGGGTTGATGGGTTAAGTGAAAACCGTGTCACTGGTGTGAAGACTGTGTACTCCTTTAACGGTTGCTGGTGGCATGGATGCCCCCGTCCTGAGTGCGGAATCACCGGAGATATCCACGGTAGGTCTCCTGCCGACTGTCTTGCATCGACCCGCACCCGCGATCAACTTATAGGATCACAGTTCACTCACAAAGTCTTGTGGGAGCATGAATATGATGCACGGATGGAGACAGACGAGGTGTACCGTGAGGAAATAAACACGATCAAGCGTTCAATGGTGCTGGATCCTCTCAAATGTGGTGATAGCTTGTTTGGAGGACGTACAAATCCTTTCAGACTATACTTTCCACCTACGGAGGGCGTGAAGCTCCATTACTACGATTTCTGTTCTTTATACCCATACGTGATGAA
The DNA here is from genome assembly GCA_023014485.1 of Bathynomus jamesi. Lineage (NCBI taxonomy): Eukaryota > Metazoa > Arthropoda > Malacostraca > Isopoda > Cirolanidae > Bathynomus > Bathynomus jamesi. The sequence continues at coordinate 1,064,444 of JAJOZX010000622.1, read as the reverse complement.
GAGCAATCCGTACCCCGTGGGCGCTCCTGAGAAACTGGTGGGACCTAGCCTACCCTCCATCAATGAATTTTCAAAAAATTTGAATGATCGTTACTTTGGGCTCTCTTTCGTAGACGTACTCCCCCCACGCAATTTATGGATGCCGATCTTACCTGTCGTTATCGACGACAAGCTCATGTTTCCCCTGTGCGTGAAGTGCGCGGAAGAGGATAACGGCGATGTAACCATATACCCCACCAGCGTAAGATCAGAGGCGTATATACAAGTCCTGAGCTGGCCCTAGCCGTACGCCATGGTTATAGAATACTGAAGATACATGAGGTGTGGAGGTTTCAGAAGCTACCCAACCTTTTCACACCATATATAAACGCCTTTTTGAAGGATAAGGTTGAGGCATCAGGGTATCCGCGAGGAGTTGATACCGAAGATGAAAAGTCTGCCTATATTCAACGTTACCGCGACCGCGAAGGTATACAACTTGATCGTGTCCAAATTGTAAAGAATCCTGGCAAGCGCTTTAGTGCAAAGTTGTGTCTAAACAGTCTATGGGGAAAATTTGCGCAGAATACCGGCAGAGGGAGCATTCATTTGGCACAAAGTTATAGCGATGTCTGGGATTATGCCAATGCTCCCGATAAAGAGGTCATGGAGATCGTGAATGTAGGTAATACTTACATAATAAAGTACAACAACACTGAATTTGCCACAGATACCTCAAGGGTTACAAACATACCTGTGGCCAGCTTCACAACAGCCTACGCCCGTATAAAACTTTGGGGTCTATTGCATTCTCTTGGGCGGAGAGTATTGTATGCCGATACAGATAGCGTGATATTCACAGAGAGGGAGGGTGAATACATGCCCGCTATTGGGGAGTTCCTCGGCGAGCTCACTGATGAGATCAAGGACGAGTATGGGGACAACGCTTACGCCGACTCTTTTGTCTCAACAGGACCTAAGACTTATGGGGTACGGGTCAGGGTGGGGGAGGAAATGAAATATATCGTGAAGGCAAAGGGTATTACGCTCAACCATGCGAATCGGCGGGTTGTTAACTTTGAATCGTTGAAGGATCTAGTATGTTTGGACGATGATGAGGGCGAACAACCTCCCCAACTAATTGTAGGCACCCACAATTTTCGGGCGCAGAAGCTGGGGGGCGTGAAGGAACTTAGGGGTACGAAGGTGTGCCGTAACACCTATAGGAAACGTTACCAGTTACCTGGTACCTATGATACCGTACCCTTTGGATACCAAACGTATGATGCTTCTATTGTTAACTCACACGTATTTGTCTTGTATATAATCGTATCTATTGATTTATTACACGTATTTGTAAATATATATATAACTTGAATATCTCGTTTATTAAATCGTATTTGTAAAGTATCTATTGATTTATTACACGTATTTGTAAATATATATATATAACTTGAATATCTCGTTTATTAAATATTTGTAAATATATATAACTTGAATATCTCGTTTATTAAATCGTATTTGTAAATATATAACTTGAATATCTCGTTTATTAAATAAATCATGTTTCAATTAGCGTTTCACTTTCTCCTGTGTGTGTGTGTGTGTGTGTGTGTGTGTGTGTGCAGGTGAAAGTTCTAAGCTCCGCCCACTGTAAGACCGTGAGTCATGCTACTATCTGGGAGTCCCTGCGTGGTCAGTCGACTGCAGTAAGCCCGAGAGATCAGACGTGTATTCAGATCAGACGTGTATTCAAATGGCTACCTTTAATATTGCTTGTACAACGTTTATGAAATGGTATTCAGCAAAGTGTCAGGATGTGGTGGATACCGAAAAACTTCCTATTCCTCCCTCCTATACCTCTTTTAAAAACACATTGGATTGTGCGAAGTTCCAAGATGTACAAATACTCTACGGATGTTCTGGTGAGACCGTTGAAGGCTTTCGTTGCACAGACGATGTGCTGAAGTATACTGCAGAGCTAAACTTTATAAAGTCTCACATACACCGTGAAGTAAAAGAAACAACGCGTGCAGAAGAGAAGCAGCAGGTATGGATAATGAGTCTTGCGGATGGGTGGTGTGACAAGCGGTATTACGTCATGCTACACCATGTCGATTACTCATACCCTACGACTGAAAATGTGAATCTCGTGATCATGGACAATCTTAAGTATTTTTATCACTATATTAACGTATATCATGATGAGGTTCGTAGTGAGGTTGTGGCTAGTGCCCTGCGTGAGTTTTTAACAGACTTTAGAGACGAGTATCGTTTGATGGGCAGAAAGGAAAAATATGAGCATATGTTCCTCTCAAATAGTGCGCCGGAGTGTGAAGATGTTTAGTAAAACATAAAATGTTCCTAGTTCTTATCCTGAGGTAAAATGTCTGGTGCGTAGGCTGGTAGTGATGAAATTAATTCTTGTACCAAAATATGTACAACAATTCGGTACGACTCGCGGATCATGAACAAGCCCATTCACGTATCATCGAGTCAGCCGCCCGTCGAACCGTTCCTGCCTACCTGCGTGCCTCACACGGCTCATAGTTATCTCAGAGCTTGAACCGAGTGGACGTGCGCTCCTCGAATACGATGGAACTTCCTTTGAGCAGCATTCTCAACGCCTCGTACGATGTGTCCGTGACGAAATCGTTGCGCGTGTTCAGGCGTAATTCCGGTACCATTAGCTATGTACTGGAAACGGAATGTAGACAAACAAACAAACGGGTTTATTTAAGTGTCGAGGAGATGAATAGAATCTTCGTGATAGTTGAGAAGTGGAGTGAAGATCGTTATAAAATACCTGCTAACGTAGGTACAAGAAGAGAGCAGATTAGTGACGCACCCTCATACGCCGTTGTATGTACGTTGTGTATAAATAACGATCGGCCGTGCATTGATATACGGCTGATGTGGAAGAATGCTTCTGATAATAACGCTCTTGTTCCTACGCGAAACCGTTTCATCCTCGACAGAATGTTTGAAATCGTCGGATTCCGCAAGCTGAAACCTATATTAGACGCGCGTGTTACGGACATGCTTTATTTTGATACAGTACTTGAATACGCATACACCGCTCTGCTCGATGGGTTTACCGAGTGTAGGGCTGGTGAGAATGGTCTAGTGCTGGACGTTTATTTAAAAAGTTTAGACTCTTTGAAATACCATGAACTTTGGTACAAAGCAATTGATCGGTACAAGGCTGAGCTCACCTACACCGTTCACCCTGAAGAACTATTTCTTTATATAACGCGCAGTTGTCGTAACGATTTAGAAGATTATTTCAATTGCCGCTATGTTGAGTGAGTTCACGATTGAAAAGCTCGAGTCGGTAGAAATAAACCCTCGATTGGAAAAGCGTGCTTATAAACTTGTGTTTAATAATGTAGCTAACGATGAACTCTTTGTGCGTGCTTTTGATTGTATTCTAGACGTATTTAAAGATGACTTACCAACCGGTTGTAAAGTGGGAACAAAAATAGTACTGAACGATATGAAAGCCCTTCATATCGAATACAGGTTTCCCTATACTTTAAGCGGTGAAATATTATTAAGCCGCATATACTGCGTAATGCAGAGCAATAATGATGTAATTGTAAACTCGATTAAGACCGAGTTTAGTATTTTGAAAAAAAAGTGAAATGTATTTATATATTTTGCTTGATATTTCTCCTGTACTGTTATGATTATATGCATATTTCTATTATTATTGAAATGTATTTATATATTTTGCGTGATATTTCTCCTGTACTGTTATGATTAATACATATTTCTATTATTATTGAAATGTATTTATATATTTTGCGTGATATTTCCCCTGTACTGTTATGATTATATGCATATTTCTATTATTATTGAAATGTATATTTATTTCTATTTGAAATGTATATTTATTTTATATATATCCATAATTGTGTGATTATATTTCCTGTATTGTTATGATTATATGCATATTCCTCAATTTAAATGTATATTTATTTTCTATATATTTATAATAAACAGATTGATGCAATGTTGTTTTACTTAATTATATCATGTTACGGCTTCTAAACCTACTACCGGTATTCTAAACCAACTTTTAAGAAATATAATAATGTATACAATGGTATCGCTAAAAAGTGGTATCTGGCAACATTTACGCCTTCAAAGCCAACTGGCTGATTAGGAGTCTATAATAGTGTATACAATGGTATCGCTAAAAAGTGGTATCTGGCAACATTTACACCTTCTAAGCCAACTGGCTGATTAGGAGTCTATAATAATGTATACAATGGTATCGCTAGAAAGTGGTATCTGGCAACTCAGTCTTCGATTAGAATTAAATGAATACATGGCGCTATCTGGCAACTCAAGCCATTTACGCCTTCTAAGCCAACTGGCTGATTAGGAGCCTATAAAACAACGCCTACTCGGCTGAAGTCTTAATATGCACTTGGCTCCTGCCAGGTGAACACCTCTCCTCCTTTCTCTCCTCCTTTCTCTCCTTTCTCTTGGGGGATAACGCCGCCTCCAAGTTTTCCTTGTTGCACCTGCAGCACCCCCCCCTTTGGGGGAATTTTTTTTTCCTTTTTTTTTCTTTTTTTTAATTTCTTTGCAACACCCCACCCCCTTTGCAACAACCCCCAGCCCCTTTGCAACATTACATAATCACTTGCAACATTCTTGCACTCTACCCTTTTTCGGCTATACTACTGGTGAATAACATATTAAAGGTTATAAACTTTTGGATCAACTGAAGATCCTTATAAAGCTAACTAAAGAAGGCTGGGGGCTCTGATCTTCAGGTGATCCAAACTTTTTAATAAGGATAGAAGTGTACAATATTTTTAGTAGTATAGTTATTGCATAAGGAATCAATCATTGTCGGGGACTTTAACTGCCAAATATTAATTTCATTACCTTAAACAGTGATGCTATGGGTTCACGTTTGGTAGATTTTCTATACGATAATATCCTTTTTCAAAAACTATTACAACCGAACCGCAAGAGAATATTTTGGACTTCGTTTCAACGACAAATAATAATTTAGTTCAGAATGTAAACGTTGGAGAAAGTTTATGCAGTAGTGATCATGGTAGGATACGCTTTTCTGTTAATGCTAAAACTTCTACAGAATTAAATAACTTCATGATGCCTAATTTTAGAAGAGCAAATTTCGATGACTTTAGAGTTTAATTAACTTTAATAAGTTAGGATGAACTGTTAGCGGTAGATAGAGTTCTTAGCAAGTGGGATAATTTCAAGAATATATTCATAAATTTAAACGATCGCTGTGTACAGTTGCCCGCATATGTCATGCTCCTCGCCTCACGGGCAATTCCGTACATGTGGCAACGCCGCAGCGATAGTCAAGGTACCCCAACTGGGGAAAGGTAGGGTTGGAGGAGGGACGAAACTAGTCCAACAACATATAACACTGACATACAGGTAAGGCGCTGTTCAAAAATTACGTAACACTATTTTTGTTAAAACCTGACCCCCCCACCCCTGTAACATTCCGTAACGTGTGGAGTACATAACATCTTAGGGGCTACCTGATCTAGCGTTACAGAACGTTCCTTGGAAATCTGGGGCGTCAAGTTTGAGCAAAAATAGTGTTACGTAATTTTTGAACGGCCCCCCTAATTATAATGTAATGTCCGTATTCATAAAGATAAACGATTAATATGATCGTGAACAGCGTTGAACTCCATGTTTACTAGTCTTATATAGTAATAAGGTTCCATTATGATTACTGCAAGTCTATATGAACAGATACCACAATACAACTTTTTTATATACTAGTGAATTTGAACCAAAAATAGACATTACACAACCATCCCCCACACTCCCTCATTCCCTTTCCCCACCCACCAGTCTCGCGTATATTAAATCAATATGTAACAATACTAATAAAGCTGTTTGTAGAGTCCGTGTGCAGCTTTAAACCTTTACTAACTTACGAACCTACATGATTATATATATATATATATATATATATATATATATAGAGTGTCCCAGAATTAACTATCTATTTCAATGAAATCGGACAATTTTTTTAAAAACACACTTTTATTTATGTTTATCATGTTTAATATGTGTTAAAAACGTATAAATTTCTAAATTTTTTTCATAATTTTATTTTCATAATTTTTTCATTATCTGGTCCAATGAAAGACCGTCTGAAGTCATAGAATGGCAAAGAGAGACTCCAAAAGTTAACGTGTGGCTTGGAATGACCAAATCCAAAATTTATGGCCCATTCTTCTTTGCGGAAGCAACTGTAACAGGTACCGTCTACCTTGATATGCTTCAGCAGTTTCTCGAACCACAGCTTCTTGATGATGGCATTCTTGCTAATAATGTGTTTCAACAAGATGGAGCACCATAAATTTTGGATTTGGTCATTCCAAGCCACACGTTAACTTTTGGAGAGTCTCTTTGCCATTCTATGACTTCAGACGGTCTTTCATTGGACCAGATAATGAAAAAATTATGAAATTAAAATTATGAAACAAATTTAGAAATTTATAAATTTTTAACACATATTAAACATGATAAACATAAATAAAAGTGTTTTTAAAAAATTTGTCCGATTTCATTGAAATAGATAGTTAATTCTGGGACACCCTGTATATATATATATATATAATATTATATTATATATATATATATATATATATTTATATATATATATATTTATATATATATATATATATTATATATAATATATATAATATATATATATATATATATATATATATAAATAAAATATTGACACAGCGAGAAAAAGATTGAGACAGTGTGAGAGAAAGCGAGGTAGAGGGCAGAGAGAGTTAGTGGGAAATGGCTTATCGATTGTTACACAAAGAACTTGTTAACGGTTTCGATCTGAATAACAGTAACTAATTATGAAAATCACAAAAGAATAATCCACGGTTATACTAGCATATACATATTTATATATACTTATAAATTCATACAATATTATACTAATGTTTGTGAAATGACGTTGATGGGCCAAACGGTGGTATTGACATGGTTATTTGCTGTCGCCGTCTAGGAGACTACATATGGGCGTGTCAGTGGAAACCGTAAGGTGACGGTTGCATGAAGCAGGATATCACCACCGGTTTGTGGCTGATGCCTATTATATTAATAGTGTTTTCCAACGTAACTGAAGCTCTCCACGCTGAAACCTATTCATGCTAAATGGATTGTCTCTGCATGGGATAACCTACACAAAATGAGGGAGACCATTCGGAAGGGTTGGGAAATTAGCGGCATTCATGACAGTCTTCTTATACAGTAATATTACAGTATAATTTAAAATGTTTTTACTGCTTTTACTTTACAATGTTTTATTACAATATAGTGAATTTACTTTTCAAATAAAGTATTTTAATGATCTAAGTTTTATTTTCTTACTATCTTCCTAAGATTAGTTTAAGTGGTCAAATTTTCGCCTGCTGGATATTTTCACGTAAACTATATAGCCTACGCGAAAAACACTAAAATTTCCTGCAGGCGAACATTTCGCATTCACTAGTATATAAAAAGTTCTATTGTAGTAGCTGTTCATAAAGATTTCCAGTAATCATAACGGAACCTTATTACTGTATAAGACTAGTAAACTACATGGAGTTCAATGCTGTTCACGATCATATTAATTGTTTATCTTTATGAACACGGACATTACATTATAATTACCTGTATGTCAATGACTGCGCATTCAATTGTCCTTTAGATATACAGGGTGTTTATAGTCCCTATCTATTTCAGTGAAAACGTAGCAAAAAGGGTAAAATTCAACAACAATATAATAGAAGGTATACATTTAATGAATACTTAAGCATATGATTCTACATGAGCACCATCAATATCTCTGTAGAGTTCGAGTCTGTCAGCAGCATTGCGGAACACATTTTGGAGCATGACAGGGGTTATTTTTGTAATTGCTGTTACGATACGAGCACGTAAATCTTGCAGATCTGTAACCCTCGTTTGATAGACGTTTGATTGATAAAGCCCCATGCAAAGAAATCCAAAGGGGTTAATTAAGGAGATCGAGACGCCCAGGACCTTTTGCCTCCACGTCCCATCCACCGATTTGGAAATCGTTCATTTAGGTACTCCCGAACAATGTTTGCGTAATGACAAGGTGCCCCATCTTGTTGAAAGACAACGCTGTTTAAAATGCCATCTGAATGAAGCTGGGACATTTATGTGCTCATATCGTAACAGCAGTTACAAAAATAACCCCTGTCATGCTCCAAAATGTGTTCCGCAATGCTGCTGACAGACTCAAACTCTACAGATATTGATGGTGCTCATGTAGAATCATATGCTTAAGTACTCATTAAATGTATACCTTCTATTATATAGTTAAATTTTACCCTTTTTGCTACGTTTTCACTGAAATAGATAGGGACTTTATAAACACCCTGTATATGTCTGTGTTATATGTTGTTGGACTCGGTTGTCGCCCCTCCACCTCACCTTCCCCCAGTTGGGATACCTTGACTAACTGCGGCGTTTCCACATGTACAGAGTCGCCTGTGAGGCGAAGAACATTACATATGCGGGCAACTGTATCTAGCAGAGTTAAGAGGTGAATTAAATGTGCAACCTAAATGGTGGAATAGAAATATAGGAAAAGATGCTTATAGAAATGTAGCCTACAAGATTTATAAAAGGGGCCATGCAGCAGCACTTTCAGACTTAGAGGTATATACACATAGATTTACGTAATGTTAAACGTTTAATTAGACCTGCTCGACGCGATTTTGAAATTCAAATAGCTCGTGAATGTAAAGAAAATCCTAGGGAATTTTACGATTATGCTAGAAGTAAAAATCCCTTGAGGTGGATTTGTTTGGTTGACCGTATTTCCTGTGTATTTTTCATTAATGATTACTTTTCAAATGTTTGTGTTTAACTATGTTTTCATCTACTTTTCTTTTCAGATTTGATGACAATATGTGCGTCTAGACTAGAAGTTGCAGCAATAAACCTGATTCATTCTGCTACATTTGTGGTTTATTCACTACATCTTCACAATGCAGGAACATTACGCCACTCATTAAAACAGCCTACTATCACTACTTTGGTTGTCAATTTGGAGACCAAGAGAAAAGCTGTGCACTACATGTTTGCTGCACTTTCTGTTCAAACCAGATAAGAGACGCTGAATGGTAAGCGAAAAAGCATGCCATTTGCAGTGCCAATGATTTGGCGTGAGCCAAAAAATCATGTGAATGACTGCTACTTCTGCCAAACCAAAATAACTGGGTTTACTTCCAAAACCAGGCATAAGATTATTTATCCTGTGGTTGACTCAGCTATCAAATCAGTACCTCAGTGATGAACTGCCAGTTCCAGCACCATCAAAAGACAAAAAAAGTGCTTCATTTATCTTCAGAACACAGTGCTGGCCGCGCTGGTGATGCAGAGTTTTGTCCTTCTGGTAATGAAAATGAACCCCACTTCGTCACACAAGATGACTTGACTGACTTAGTAAGAGGTTTGTATCTCTCTAAATCGCAGTCTGAAATTTTGGCATCAAGACTGAAACAATGGAATTTGGTTGATGGAGATGTTCAGATAACATCCTTTCGAAAAAGAAGTTCCGATGTTTCATGCTGTTTCAAACTGTGAATCACTTATGCTTCTGCTCTGATATAGAAGGTTTATTTTCATTCTTTGATATACTGTACAGCATGATCCCAGACGGCGTCTTTTTATTGATTCACCTAAGCTCAGTTTAAAAGCGGTTCTTTTGCACAATGGTAACAACTAGCCAAGCGTACCAATTGGACATTCTGTTCACCTGAAAGAGTCATATGAAAACATGGTGATTTTTCTTAATGCTGTTGGTTATGAAAACTACCAGTGGAATATCTGTGGTGATTTGAAAGTGATTGGACTGCTCCTTGGCATGCAAAGTGGATACACGAAATATTGATGCTTTCTTTGCTTGTGGGACAGCAGGGCTACACAACAACATTACATCAAGGCTAACTGGACTCCTCGTGAAACTTTTGTTCCTGGACAGCACAGTGTGAAGTATCAACCATTGGTTGATCCAAATAAGATCTATCTACCACCACTTCACATAAAGCTCGGTATCATGAAAAATTTTGTGAAAGCCCTGAACAATGACTCGTGGATTTCAGTATTTGTGTGACAAATTTCCCAATATTACTGATGTTAAATTGAAAAAAGAAATTTTCATTGGGCCTCAGATAAGAACTCTTCTAAATGATGATAAATTTCTGGAACACCTTGAAGAAAATGAATTATGTGCTTGGAATTCCTTCGAGAGTGTGTGCCAGAATTTTCTTGGCAGTCATAAGGCTGGTAACTATAAAATACTCATCTAAGAACTTCTAGATGCTTATAAAGACCTGGGAGCTCGTATGTCTCTAAAGATTCACTGTTTGCACATTCATCTTGATTTTTTCCATGAAAATCTTGATGTGTCTCATGAGCACTGAGAAAGATTCCACCAGGATATATTAAAGATGGAAGAAAACTTTAAGGTACGATGGAATCCTCACATGGTGGCTGACTTTTGTTGGATGCTGAGAAGAGATAAACCAGGTGCTGAATTCAAACGAAAATCCAAAAAAACTCATTTCTGAACATCCAGTGTATAATCATTGTGAAATATGCATGTAATGAAATTCACACATTGTAATTGTTCCATTATAAAGTAAATAGTAACTGAAATGCTTTGAAAATTCATAAGAATCTTTTACGTAATGAGCCAAATTTTGGACTATATGTGCAAAACATTTCCTCCGTAGGGTGGTCAGAATTCCAAAAATTGAATTGAATTGAATAACCTTTATCAATAATAAAATAAATACAGTAGTCTTTTTACACTTTACAATTTTTACAATGACATGAATAATTGTGAAGCTCGACTATTTATTTTTTTTATTTAATTTGGCCCTTAAGCTTTACTGGGCTCTTATTAAAAATAAGCAGCTAGCTGTTCTAAATTAATAATAATAAATAAGTAAATAAGTATTATTAATAGTTAAAACCTGTATTACAATCTTAAACAATATTAATGGACAATATTAAACATTATTAGTGGACATTAATCCAAGATTTTTGTTAGTATGCCATTATTAATCGGGATTTCAACTTGGTTTTAAACAAATTTACGTTCGCAATATTTTTTATATCGGCATGCAAGTCATTCCGTAGTTTCAATCCAATGAAAATGGGTAGTTTTTGAGATGAAGACAATCTAAATTGAGGTATAACAAGCTTTGCTCTATTTCTGGTCTGATACGAGTGGATTTCTTGACGAGTTACAAAATATCTATTTACCCATTGCAAATTAATGATTTTGCTCTTACACTTGTAAATAAAAATAAAATGTGCCAGTTTGGTTATATCGTTGAGCTTTAGTAGGTTTAGCTCTTTAAATAATGCACTAGAGTGATCAAGGAAATCAGCATCAGATAATAACCTTATTGCTCATTTTTGGATGACAAAGATACCATTTAATGCGTTGTTAGCGGAGTTTCCCCAAACAAGGGTGCAGTATGTTATATAAGGAAGAACAAGAGTATGATAAAAGAGTCAATAAAACTTGTTTAGGGACTACATTTCTAAGTTTAAACATTATAGCAACGCTCCTTGAGATCTTTTTCGCGATATAATTTACATGATCACTCCATTGCAAATTCTTATCTAGCATTACACCAAGAAATTTTGTTACAGTACACTCCTTTATGGCGATTTCATTAACATTAGTAGTATAGCGGCAAAAGGTTAGAGTGCAGGAATGTTGCAAGAGATAACGAACAAATGTTGCAAAGTGGGTAGAGGTACGCACCAACAATGTTGCAAGGGGGGATATGCAACAACTCAATGTTGCAAAGGGGTGGGGGATGCTGCAGGTGCAACAAGGGGTCATGAAACTTGGAGGCGGCGTTATCCCCCAAGAGAAAGACAGGAGAAGGAGAGAAAGGAAGAGAGGTGTTCACCTGGCAGGAGCCAAGTGCATAATAACGCTTCAGCCGAGTGGCCGTTGTCTTATAGACTCCTAATCAGCCATTTGGCTTAGAAGGCGTAAATGGCTTGTTCAGGTTGAGTTGTCACATACCACTTTTTATTTTAATTATTCAGGTATACATTATTAGGGCGAGTTGCCAGATACCATTTTATTTGTTCAGGTATACATTATTAAGTTGCCAGATTATACCATTTATTTAATTAATTCTTAAAAGTTGGCTTAGAATTCCGCTAGTAGGTTTAGAAGGCGTAACCAGCCATTTGATATAATTGTCTACAACCAAAAGAATTAAAAAACATTACATCATTCTGTTTATTATAAATATATAGAAAATAAATATACATTTGAATGATCAATTAAAAATAATAATAGTTTAAGAAATATGAACGAGGAATATGCATATAATCAAAAAATATATCCGTCAATATATCAGTACAGGAGAAATATATATATACACACACACACAATTATATTATTAAAACTAAAACGCACACACAAAACACCCACCATCCCTGACTTCACGGCAACCCGTCAAGATCGTACTGGGGGTAACGGGGGAGGACTCACCACTTACATACGTAAAAGCATTAGCTACACTGATACTACCCAAAACATTACAAACACAATCCAAGCAGATAACACGATAGAAATACAGGCAGTTAACATTAAAACACGCGCAAAACACAACACCACAATAATCAACATTTACATCCCACCATATAGTTCACCTCAGGTGCCAGCCAATTACAATCCACAGTTACACAATCTGGCCTCTCTCACTAATGTCATCTTAGGAGGAGACTTCAACGCCAAAGACACTAGTTGGTACCTGCACAACCAAAGCAACACCAGAGGCGCCAACATAGCCACACAACTAAACAGCCTCTTCATTCTTAACAATACAGAAGAACATACACACATACCACATCAAGCAGGATACTCAAACTCCTCCCCAGACATAACGTTCTGTTCCCCCTCACTAGCAACACATACACAATGGAGAACAGAAAAACAACTGTCATCAGACCACCTGCCCATCATCATTACAACACATTCTACACTCTGCCCCAACAGCCTTACGCACACTTACAGAAATTACAAGAAAGCTGATTGGGAACAGTTCAAAATACAGACTGAGGAACAATTCACCACATTAAACAGCACACTCATCATAAACATCAATACAACACTCAAGACATTTAATCAGATCATCAATAATGCAAACAAATACATACCGAAGGGCAACATTAGGAAATACAACCCAAATTACACTAGAGAAATAGCCCACCTCATAAGGCAACGTAACAACCTCAAATATAACACACAAACCCCACACACACAAGCCATAAAACAGCAGATACAACAGCTCAACACAGAAATAAACAACAAACTCAAAGAAAAACAAACAGAAACATTCAGGGAATTCATAACAACATTAAACCACTCCATCGATGCATCCAACTATACAAGACTATAAACGGCATTACCCACTCTAACAGCGGCATTACCCACTCTAACAGCGGCTATCTGTCGCAGCCAAAATAATATCCCAACATACACACAACAAGCTAACATTCTAGTTAATCACTACGCAAAGATAAGTTACTTAAACAGAGACAACAACCAGAAACATGCAGACAGACAAACAGGCAGACACAAGAAAACCTACAGACTCGACACAACCATTACACCCTTCAATACAGACCAGACCACAAGATCATCAAAAACATTAAGAATTCGAATGCTACTGGACCAGACAACATATCTAACATACACCTTAAACACTTGGGCCCACAAGGAATACTAGCTCTCACAAATATCAGCACATATTCATACCAACACTGTATTATTCCTGACATATGGAAACAAGGTAAAATTATTACACTACTCAAACCAAACAAAAATCCAACAGAACCAGCTTCCTATAGACCCATTACTTTACTATGCACACCTTCCAAAGTAACAGAAAGACCAATCTTACAAATCACCAACCCACACATTCCACTATCGCCTACTCAACATGGATACAGACCTCACCACTCAACCACGACATTACTCACTAACCTCACGCAGCACATCATGGATGGCATCAACTCCAGACGACCAGCTCAACGTACACTATTAGCAACAATAGACATTAGTAAGCATTTGATGCTATCCCACGCTTCCCTCATAAACAAAATACTCAACACAAACCTGCACAATAACACCAAAAGGTGGCTGAGCAACTATCTTTCAGGAAGATACTCACATGTCACATTTAATGGCAAGTCATCCAAAAACAAGCTTTTCCGAACGGGGTCCCTCAAGGCTCTGTTCTCTCACCAACACTCTTCAACTTATACATGCATGACATTCCAACACCCATAGATAACAAGCTTACCTTATCATCATATGCAGATGACATCACTCTAACATCCACCCACAACAACATCGACACCGCTACAAATAACCTACAAACATACATACAGTATACAAGACTGGCTCACACACAATAGACTCAAAGTAGCGCCCACAAAATCAACCATCACCTTGCTTACAAGCAACACAAAAGAACACCAGGTAATTCCACAGCTTACACTAAACAACATCAACATTCCACACAATCACAGGACCAAAATACTTGGGGTCACATACAACACATCATTATCTTTTGCGAACCACATTCAGGATATTAAAAACAAATGTACGTCAAGACTTAACACGCTTAGGGTACTAACAGGCACAAACTTTGGACACCAGCAGGAAACAACATCACTCATATACAAACAATATATTCGCTCAGTTATGGACTATGCTAGCCCATGCTGGGCACCCATTATCTCAAACACACACATAAACACCTTACAGACAATACAAAACAACGCACTTCGTATCATTACAGGATGCACTCAAACAACACCAATAGAACACCTGCACACAGAAACAAAAATACTGAAAGTTAGGGAACATTTAGACATGAGAGGAACACAATTCATGGCAGCAGCGACAACTAACCCACAACACCCTTGCCACTATTTGTACATTGTACAATCACGCACCGACACCTCGCACCATTAAGGTAACACCAGAGAGACATTATAACCAAATACTCCATTCCATACCACGCCCCACAGACATCACACAGTACAGAAAACACATACACACACACCTAACCCACAAAGTACTGACACGACTCGGTCCGAATGCGGTCCTAGGTGCGAAGCCGCCACCCATTAACAGGTCAGAGATCAGCCTGAGCAGATCTGATCGAGTTAACTTAGCACGATTCTGATGTGGACATCACCCCAACTTACTAACATATAAACACAGATTAGACAACTCCATAGACGACACCTGCCACCTGTGCCAGGACACACCACAAACAATTGAACACATTATGACAGACTGTACCGCTCTAGCACAACAACGAACACAACACAACATCACTAGTGCGCTGAACCTCTGGTCCACTCCGAAGAGGGCGATCGGTTACCTGCGTGCCGCCGGCTTGCTCGATCAGGGTGGGCTGATCGGCTAAACAACAACAACAATTATATTATGGAGATATATAGAAATAAATATAAATTGGAATGATCAAAAATAAAAAATAAGAAATAATATAACCATCAACATAACAGAAATATATACACACAACTAAATAAATAAATACATACACTTTATCTTCTACCGCGCAACATAAGAAATAATATAGCCATCAATATAGCAGAAATATATATATATACACACACACACACACACAAATATGTTAAATATATAAATACATTTCACTTTTTTTCAAAATACTAAACTCGCACTTAATCGAGTTTACAATTACATCATTATTGCTCTGCATTACGCAGTATACGCGGTTTAATAATATTTCACCGCTTAAAGTATAGGGAAACCTGTACTCGATATGAAAGGGCCTTCATATCGTTCAGTACTATTTTTGTTCCCACTTTACAACCGGTTGGTAAGTTATCTTTAAATACGTCTAGAATACAATCAAAAGCACGCACAAAGAGTTCATCGTTAGCTACATTATTAAACACAAGTTTATAAACACGCCTTTCCAATCGAGGGTTTATTTCTACCGACGCGAGCTTTTCAATTGTGAACTCATCTTCACTCAACATAGCGGCAATTGAAATAATCTTCTAAGTCGTTACGACAACTGCTCGTTATATAAAGAAATACTTCTTCAGGGTGAACGGTGTAGGTGAGCTCAGCCTTGTATCGATCAATTGCTTTGTACCAAAGTTCATGATATTTCAAAGAGTCTAAACTTTTTAAATAAACGTCCAGCTCTAGACCATTCTCACCTTGTTCAGCCCTACACTCGGTAAACCCATCGAGCAGAGCGGTGTATGCGTATTCAAGTACTGTATCAAAATAAAGCATATCCGTAACACGCGCGTCTAATATAGGTTTCAGCTTGCGGAATCCGACGATTTCAAACATTCTGTCGAGGATGAAACAGTTTCGCGTAGGAACAAGAGCATTAACAGAAGCATTCTTCCACATCAGCCGTATATCAATGCATGGCCGATCGTTATTTATACACAACGTACATACAACGGCGTATGAGGGTGCGTCACTAATCTGCTCTCTTCTTGTACCTACGTTAGGTATTTTATAACGATCTTCACTCCACTTCTCAACTATCACGAAGATTCTGTTCATCTCCTCGACACTTAAATAAACAACATTCCGTTTGTCTACATTCTGTTTCCAGTACATAGCTAACGGCACCGGATTTACGCCTGAACACGCGCAACGATTTCGTCACGGACACATCGTACGAGGCGTTGAGAATGCTGCTCAAAGGAAGTTCCATCGTGTTCGAGGAGCGCACGTCCACTCGGTTCAAGCTCTGAGATAACTATGAGCCGCGTGAGGCACGCAGGTAGGTAGAAACGGTTCGATGGGCGGTTGACTCACCCTGATGATACGTGAATGGGTTTGTTCGAACTCGTATGATCCCTGAGGTGCGAGTCGCACCATAATCTAATGAAAAGTGTGCGGCGCTGATCGAATTTTTGTACCCCATTATATTGGGTGTGTTTTTTTCCGGTACAAGAATTAATTACGATTTTAACGTTTTATCACTACCAGAGTACGCACCAGACAGTTTCCCTCAGGATAATTTTCACGAACTAGGCACATTTTATAATGTTTTATCTCTCCTAAACATCTTCACACTCCGGCGCACTATTTGAGAGGAACATATGCCCATATTTTTCCTTTTTGCCTAGCAAACGATACTCGTCTCTAAAGTCTGCTAAAAAGTCACGCAGGGCACTAGCCACAACTTCACTACGGACCTCATCATGATATACATTAATATAGTGGTAAAAATACTTAAGATTGTCCATGATGACGAGATTCACATTTTCAGTCGTAGGGTATGAGTAATCGACATGGTGTAACATGACATAATACCGCTTGTCATACCACTCATCCGCAAGACTCATTATCCATATCTGCTGCTTCTCTTCTGCACGCGTTGTTTCTTTTACTTCACGGTATATGTGAGACTTTATAAAGCTTAGGTCTACAGCATACTTCAATACATCGTCTGTGCAACGAAAGCCTACAACGGTCTCACCAGAATATCCATAAAGTATTTGTACATCTTGCTCCTTCGCACGATCCAATGTGGTTTTAAAAGAGGCAAAGGAGGGGGGAATAGGAAGTTTTACGGTATCCACCACATCTTGACACTGCTGAATACCATTTCATAAACGTTGAACAAGCAATATTAAAGGTAACCATTTTCTTTACCATGTCAATATTTGCGACAATACTTGGTTTTCCCCCCACTATTCCCGGGTCAATAATCACTAATGTAATCGAGAGGATTTTATAATAAAGAAATTATAAATATATCCATTCCTTTAATTATATTTTTTAAAAAAGAAAAGAGTATTCGGTTTCCACGTTAAACTGTGGGTCTAAGGCGGAGTGAAAAGCTTAACCATTGTTACAATTCGGCGAAGAGTTAGTTATTATTATTATTATTACTAAAGAGAAAAATCTACATTGTTTTTGTACATATCACATTTTGCAGCCATACTATTCCCGGATCAATAAACAAATGATCCTGTTATTTTAAATGTTGAAATTATGATGTGAAAGAGTGAGCAATGATTCCCTGACGAGATGTATTTCTGATTCGGCTTCCACGTTAAACTGTAGGTCTAAGGTCGGAGTGAAAAGCTTAACCATTGTCAAAATGAACAAATCAGCGAGATGATGTGAAAGAGTGAGCAATGATTCCCTGACGAGATGTATTTCTGATTCGGCTTCCACGTTAAACTGTAGGTCTAAGGCCGGAGTGAAAAGCTTAACCATTGTCAAAATGAACAAATCAACGAGATGATGTGAAAGAGTGAGCAATCATTCCCTGACGAGATGTATTTCTGACTCGGTTTCCACATTAAACTGTAGGTCTAATGCGGGGTGAAAAGCTTAATCTTTGCAATTCGGCGAAAAGGAGTTAATTATTATTATTACTACTGTAATTTGTACCACCTTATATATATATAATATATATATATATATATATATATACATATATATAATATAGTGTGTGCGCGTGTGCGTGATCCTCACTTTCTCTGACAAAAATCTCTGTGTGTGCGTGTGCGTGATCCTCACTTTCTCTGACAAAAATCTGTGTGTGTGTGTGTGTAATTTTGAAAAAACTTTGTTGATTTCTGATAATTATGATTTTGATAACTAAGTTGATAAAATATAAAACATTTTTTATTTACAAGGAAGACATTCGCTTCGAGAGTGAAGTGTGTATTTCAGTGAGTACTGAGTAGTAATAAGCATAATATTTTTAACATTTGGAGTCAAGCGAGGTTTTGTGATTTGAGTCTAAGGAATTTGGCCAAAAGGAAACTTAGTGGTCATTTTTGCGGTTAGCGTAAGACCCATCTGCTCAGAATTTTTTTTTCCAGAGAAGCTGAAAGTAAATGAGATGAGTGAAATGATATGAGATTAGTGAAATAAAGTGAAATGACATGAAAATGAAATGATATGAAAAGGCTTAATATTTTTTCTGTTTTTGATACATAAAAATAGACACAGTTAATGTGTTTATTTCTTTTGCTGTTTATTATTAAATATAATTGTGACGTGTGTGTGTGTGTGTGTGTGTAGATTTGAGAATATGTTAATGGAACGATTTCTTTTGCTAAGCCAATTGTTTAGTGAATTGTTAATATTGTTTTAATTCACTTTAAGGTGAAAATCCGTTTATATATATATGTTAACCCCCCCTTTATGGCCCTTTGTCGGTTCGGATTCGAAGGGGGTTCTAGTTAGGAGGCTGCAACGGATGCTTCTTCTTTATACTTTTCTATAATTCCTTTCGGTCGCCTTAGGGGGTCGACACTCTGTTAATTCTTTTCTTTCTGCTTATTAATTCTTCTCTTTTTATAATTATCGACTTTTCTGACTAAGTTCTGAAGCGAGCACGGCTCGAAGGAAAAAAAGATAAAAACTTCTTAAAGTGTAGTTTACTTCTTAAAAATTACAGGTACTTCTCTGAATTTACAGGGGTAGAGGTTCGACCTCTTTCGACCATGGCTCAGGCCGGAATCTAAAAATATTAAGGAGGCAAGGGGCCTCCGCCCCTCCCCGCAGCGAAGCTGCTAACAAGGGGAGTCTCTTAGCAGTGCCCAAAGCAGAGTCTCGTAATGAAGTGTCCTTCATTTTACAAATACATGTATAAAATATGCCTGAATGTTGGGGGATGGCAGTTGGAGGTTAAGTTTCCCCCCTTTTAAACACGATCAGGTGTTTGAAAGTTTCCAAAAAAAAAATAAAAAAAAATTAAAAAAAACTAATCTTATTTTTTTTGCCATGTCTTCATTTCTGAAGGCGATATCATTTTTGTTTGGGTTTATTACAATTATGATTTCGATTATGGATTACTTCCCATTCGCTTATGATTGTCCCTTACAATTCTATTAAAGTACATTCTTACATTATATATAAAGTCATTACATTCAATTATAGTTTCATTGAAGTACATTACGTCGTTACCATTCTTACAGTGTTTTTATATATATATATATGGTTAGATTATATGGTTAGATTATATGGTTAGATTATATGGTCAGATTATATGGTTAGATTATATGGTTAGATTATATGGTCAGATTATATGGTCAGATTATATGGTCAGATTATATATGGTTATTATATATATGGTTATTAGTACAACACAAGTACATGAGACATGACAAGATAATTTATATACAACATATGTTATATTACATTATATGTTATAAATTTGGATCAGAGCGAAAGATGTTTTATCTTAGAAACGTTCGGTTATGCTGATTCGCGTATTTGAGCATTTAACTACTGTAAGCCTAATGAATGCCTTGTGAGAGTTGAACGCACTTAAAGAAAAAATAATAAAAAAAAAATATATGTGGACGTATTTTACATGTACATAATCCAATAGGTTGTGTGCGTAATATAGAGACGCGTAAAATATGGACTGATAGGTTGATAGGTATCAGTAGACAATAGGTAGGAAACAACATAACTAATGATGTATAGAGAATGGTTTCTTTTTTTCTTTTTCTTTTTTATTATTATTATTATTAAGGAATTTACCATACATTCAATACGGAAGATGTCCAAATACTAAACACGTGATTCAGTGTTCAAGTATGGAAAACGTGAAGAGAATTAAGTTACTTTATGACGTCATAGTTATTAAATTTTGTACGTATAATACAAATCATTATTAGGAAGATTTACAAGAACGAATTAGAGGCAAAGAGTTATATGCAATGTGTATGCATAATCTAGGGACGAGGGTGAGATGCAAGACAATCATAATTAATTAATAACTTCTATAACAAATAAAAATGGATACGACTAAACCATAGGTATGGTAGATCGTAGGGTTTTGACACGATCAAGAATAGGAAGCCACAAGTAAAATTATTATCCAAACTCGCGTTAAGCGATTTTGGTTCTTATGTAAAAATGAATATTGATTATTCATTTCATTTTTACATTGCTCTCCCCTTTTTAAAAAAAAACGATATTTATACAATAATCTAATAGGGTACCATTAATACAATACAAAATGAGAAAATAACATCCTAACTACTTCAAGTTAGATGACGAATTTTTTTTTCTTTACATTACAAATTTTTATACAGAACAAGTGAGTTATTATATAATATAAAAAATTCAAAGATTAATACTTCAATTTTAGACAAACAATTACGCTAGACAAAGAAAGATATTGTTAATTTTTTTTTACAAAATTTTTATTTTTCTGTGGGAAAAAATTATGTACATAATGAATAGTAGGTAAAAGGAAAAAAATATAAATTATTTTCCAAAGTTACCCTGATCGTGCAGTCTATAACTAATTTTATTGACTATTGTAGGTAAAAAATCGAATTACGTAATGGATGATGTATAGACCTGTGGTCTAGTGTGTATTTGTGTGTATTAGATACAAAGTGTGTATCATAACTTTGAGGGACAGACTAGCGGAGAGGATTCTTAAATTAACTGAATAAATGCCTGAGCAAAAATTTATATATAGTAAGCAAAAAGGCTTAGGACTATATAAATAGCAGAGTTAGCACCTACACGCTATGAAATAGTTTGTGATATCGAATGATTTTAGAATAAGGTTTGTATATATAGTATATATAGTGTGCATACATGCGTGTGTATGTGTAGAGATTTGGAAGGTTTTTGAATTAACAAAGTTTAAAAATAATGTATAATAATTTAAGATGGGTTTTAGGGTTCTAAAATCTTTTGAGTCAATTATTGTTGTTATTATTATTATTATCATTATTATTATAAAATCCTTTAAGTTCAAGGTAGTATTTAAATATTTAATTAAATCAGTTCCACGTATTAAGGTAATACAAAGAAATGTACTTAGAGGACTTACAATTGATGAAAGTAAATCTCACGGTTTAAAAATTGAATTTTTGAAGATGGAATTAAATTCGACTAGTAACATTCCTAG
Source organism: Bathynomus jamesi (assembly GCA_023014485.1). Classification (NCBI taxonomy): domain Eukaryota; kingdom Metazoa; phylum Arthropoda; class Malacostraca; order Isopoda; family Cirolanidae; genus Bathynomus; species Bathynomus jamesi. The sequence continues at coordinate 1,042,437 of JAJOZX010000622.1, read as the reverse complement.
CTATATATGAACTATATAACCATTAACATTAACCAGAAGTATCGTACGATAATTGAATTAAGAAAATTAAGAATACAAATTAAAAATATAAATCAATTTATGCATTTTAATGAGCTAAACATAATTTTATAATATTATTAAAAATAAAAGTAAATCGAACCTTAGATGAGTTTCGGCCAAGAATAAAAAGTGTTATTGAAATGGAAGGAAAGCATTTCGAACAATCTTTTCTTTTAATAATTTCAGGTAAATTTTACATTAAAAATTATTTTTTTATATACTAAAAAAAAATATTAAAAAGGTTTAATAATTTTTGCAGGTTAAGTAGAAAAATCATACTCTTTCGTTGAATGTTGATAGAATTTTGAATTATTTGATATTTTTAGTCTGAAAACTTGTTTGCATATAGACAAATACATCTGTTTTATTGCGTAGAAGTTTTATTAAAAATTAAATGACTGAAATTTCATACGGGTAAATTTCCCGATCGTACAGAGCAGGATAAATTAGGTACATGATCGATTAATTGTTACACAACTATTATTATCACATATACATTACAATGATTACCAAATCGTTACATACAATTGTAAAAACTGTTTTGGGTTACAAACAACCAAATGTCATTTCACCTATATATTTTTATACGCAACAATGGCATAAAAAAGAAAAGACAAATCGGTCCATTTCCCTCTTACAACAAAACAAAGAAAGGTTCTCTTTACAACACAAAAAAAGGTTGAATTAAATTCTTAAATTACATTTTCTTAAATTAAATTCTCTTAACTTACAAAGAAAAAGTTGAATTCAATTGACTGCATTGAAATGACTTGGGACTTAAAAACTGACTTCTTCAAAACTAACTTCTTCAAAACTAACTTCTTCAAAACTAACTTCTTCAAAACTAACTTCTTCAAAACTAACTTCTTCAAAACTGGCTTCTTCAAAACTGGCTTCTTCAAAACTGGCTTCTTCAAAACTGGCTTCTTCAAAACTGGCTTCTTCAAAACTGGGGCGGTTGTCCCTCTTGGATGCAACCTATTGACTTGAACTCTTATCAAGTATTTCTATAAATCTCTGGGGCGGTTGTCCCTTTTGGCGCAACCTTCTGACTTGACCTCTTATCAAGTATTTCTATAAATCTCTGGGGCGGTTGTCCCTTTTGGCGCAACCTTCTGACTTGACCTCTTATCAAGTATTTCTATAAATCTCTGGGGCGGTTGTCCCTTTTGGCGCAACCTTCTGACTTGACCTCTTGTCAAGTATTTCTATAAATCTCTGGGGCGGTTGTCCATCTTGGCGCAACCTTCTGACTTGACCTCTTGTCAAGTATTTCTATAAATCTCTGGGGCGGTTGTCCATCTGGCGCAACCTTCTGACTTGACCTCTTGTCAAGTATTTCTATAAATCTCTGGGGCGGTTGTCCCTTTTGGCGCAACCTTCTGACTTGACCTCTTGTCAAGTATTTCTTGAAACTTAACTATCTAACTTGAATGCTTGTCAAGTATCTTTATAAATCTCTGGGGTTTGGTTATCCCTTTTGGATGCAACCAACTGGAAACTGATTTGCAACTTATTTGCAAATAAAACTGACTCGAAACTACTTCGAGTATCTTTATAAATCTCTGGGGTTTGGTTGTCCCTTTTGGATGCAACCAACTGAAAACTGATTTGCAACTTATTTGCAACGAAAACTGACTTCAAAACTGACTTGCAACTTATTTGCAACGAAAACTGACTTCAAAACTGACTTGCAACTTATTTGCAACGAAAACTGACTTGCAACTTATTTGCAACGAAAACTGACTTCAAAACTGACTTGCAACTTATTTGCAACGAAAACTGACTTCAAAACTGACTTGCAACTTATTTGCAACGAAAACTGACTTGCAACTTATTTGCAACGAAAACTTACTTCAAACTGACTTGCAACTTATTTGCAACGAAAACTTACTTCAAAACTGACTTGCAACTTATTTGCAACGAAAACTGACTTCAAATATCTCTCTAAATCTATAACTCTCTGTAAACTCTCTCTCTTAATTTGCAAGTCAATTCAATTCAGTAATTGAAAAAAATTTGCAAACAAAAATATAAAATGTAAACAACATTTCACTCTGGTATTATTATGTTTGGTACATAAAATAAAATTATTCTATACTGAATATAACAGTGAAAATAACTCTGAAATTAACTCTCTTTTGAAATTAACTCTCTTTTGAAATTAACTCTCTTTTTGAAATTAACTCTCTTTTGAAATTAACTCTCTTTTGAAATTAACTCTCTTTTTGAAATTAACTCTCTTTTTGAAATTAACTCTCTTTTTGAAATTAACTCTCTTTTGAAATTAACTCTCTTTTTGAAATTAACTCTCTTTTGAAATTAACTCTCTTTTTGAAATTAACTCTCTTTCGAAATTAACTCTTCTTTCGAAATTAACTCTTCTTTTGAAATTAACTCTTCTTTTGCAATTAACTCTCTTTTGCAATTAACTCTCTTTTGCAATTAACTCTCTGTTACACTAAGAAAAATGTATCACTAGTGTCTGAAGTGTTCACTGTGTTTCTTGTAAATTCTGACTTAATACTCATTATTAACTGTTAATAATACTGACTTTTCAAGTGTTTATAAATTACTTAAAAAAACAAAATGTACTTAACAAAAGTTCTACTGGCAAAATCCTCAGAGACGTGTCCTGAAGACGTGTCTTGCTGGCCACTTGTTCTTGGATGAAAACTAGGCGTAGAGAACTTGGAGTCGTGACACACCGGTCAAGGGTGGATGTTACGAACTAGAAGTCGTGACACGCCGGTCAAATGGTTTTATCCTGATAAATCTTCTTTTATAAATCTTCTTTTATAAGTCTTCTTCTTTTATAAGTCTTCTTCTTTTATAAGTCTTCTTCTTTTATAAGTCTTCTTCTTTTATAAATCTTCTTCTTTTATAAATCTTCTTCTTTTATAAATCTTCTTCTTTTATAAATCTTCTTCTTTTATAAATCTTCTTTTATAAATCTTCTTATCCTGGTAAAGGGTCGCCAGCTGTTAGACCCTTCCTTCTTCTATGTGTTTATCCTGGCTATAGGGTCGCCAACTGTTAACCCCCCCCTTTATGGCCCTTTGTCGGTTCGGATTCGAAGGGGGTTCTAGTTAGGAGGCTGCAACGGATGCTTCTTCTTTATACTTTTCTATAATTCCTTTCGGTCGCCTTAGGGGGTCGACACTCTGTTAATTCTTTTCTTTCTGCTTATTAATTCTTCTTTTTATAATTATCGACTTTTCTGACTAAGTTCTGAAGCGAGCACGGCTCGAAGGAAAAAAAGATAAAAACTTCTTAAAGTGTAGTTTACTTCTTAAAAATTACAGGTACTTCTCTGAATTTACAGGGGTAGAGGTTCGACCTCTTTCGACCATGGCTCAGGCCGGAATCTAAAAATATTAAGGAGGCAAGGGGCCTCCGCCCCTCCCCGCAGCGAAGCTGCTAACAAGGGGAGTCTCTTAGCAGTGCCCAAAGCAGAGTCTCGTAATGAAGTGTCCTTCATTTTACAAATACATGTATAAAATATGCCTGAATGTTGGGGGATGGCAGTTGGAGGTTAAGTTTCCCCCCTTTTAAACACGATCAGGTGTTTGAAAGTTTCCAAATAAAAATAAAAAAAAACTTAAAAAAAAAACTAATCTTATTTTTTTTTGCCATGTCTTCATTTCTGAAGGCGATATCATTTTTGTTTGGGTTTATTACAATTATGATTTCGATTATGGATTACTTCCCATTCGCTTATGATTGTCCCTTACAATTCTATTAAAGTACATTCTTACATTATATATAAAGTCATTACATTCAATTATAGTTTCATTGAAGTACATTACGTCGTTACCATTCTTACAGTGTTTTTATATATATATATATGGTTAGATTATATGGTTAGATTATATGGTTAGATTATATGGTTAGATTATATGGTCAGATTATATGGTTAGATTATATGGTCAGATTATATGGTCAGATTATATGGTCAGATTATATGGTCAGATTATATATGGTTATTATATATATGGTTATTAGTACAACACAAGTACATGAGACATGACAAGATAATTTATATACAACATATGTTATATTACATTATATGTTATAAATTTGGATCAGAGCGAAAGATGTTGTTTATCTTAGAAACGTTCGGTTATGCTGATTCGCGTATTTGAGCATTTAACTACTGTAAGCCTAATGAATGCCTTGTGAGAGTTGAACGCACTTAAAGAAAAAATAATAATAAAAAAATATATGTGGACGTATTTTACATGTACATAATCCAATAGGTTGTGTGCGTAATATAGAGACGCGTAAAATATGGACTGATAGGTTGATAGGTATCAGTAGACAATAGGTAGGAAACAACATAACTAATGATGTATAGAGAATGGTTTCTTTTTTTCTTTTTCTTTTTATTATTATTATTATTAAGGAATTTACCATACATTCAATACGGAAGATGTCCAAATACTAAACACGTGATTCAGTGTTCAAGGTATGGAAAACGTGAAGAGAATTAAGTTACTTTATGACGTCATAGTTATTAAATTTTGTACGTATAATACAAATCATTATTAGGAAGATTTACAAGAACGAATTAGAGGCAAAGAGTTATATGCAATGTGTATGCATAATCTAGGGACGAGGGTGAGATGCAAGACAATCATAATTAATTAATAACTTCTATAACAAATAAAAATGGATACGACTAAACCATAGGTATGGTAGATCGTAGGGTTTTGACACGATCAAGAATAGGAAGCCACAAGTAAAATTATTATCCAAACTCGCGTTAAGCGATTTTGGTTCTTATGTAAAAATGAATATTGATTATTCATTTCATTTTTACATTGCTCTCCCCTTTTTAAAAAAAAAACGATATTTATACAATAATCTAATAGGGTACCATTAATACAATACAAAATGAGAAAATAACATCCTAACTACTTCAAGTTAGATGACGAATTTTTTTTTCTTTACATTACAAATTTTTATACAGAACAAGTGAGTTATTATATAATATAAAAAATTCAAAGATTAATACTTCAATTTTAGACAAACAATTACGCTAGACAAAGAAAGATATTGTTAATTTTTTTTTTACAAAATTTTTATTTTTCTGTGGGAAAAAATTATGTACATAATGAATAGTAGGTAAAAGGAAAAAAATATAAATTATTTTCCAAAGTTACCCTGATCGTGCAGTCTATAACTAATTTTATTGACTATTGTAGGTAAAAAATCGAATTACGTAATGGATGATGTATAGACCTGTGGTCTAGTGTGTATTTGTGTGTATTAGATACAAAGTGTGTATCATAACTTTGAGGGACAGACTAGCGGAGAGGATTCTTAAATTAACTGAATAAATGCCTGAGCAAAAATTTATATATAGTAAGCAAAAAGGCTTAGGACTATATAAATAGCAGAGTTAGCACCTACACGCTATGAAATAGTTTGTGATATCGAATGATTTTAGAATAAGGTTTGTGTATATAGTATATATAGTGTGCATACATGCGTGTGTATGTGTAGAGATTTGGAAGGTTTTTGAATTAACAAAGTTTAAAAATAATGTATAATAATTTAAGATGGGTTTTAGGGTTCTAAAATCTTTTGAGTCAATTATTGTTGTTATTTTATTATTATCATTATTATTATAAAATCCTTTAAGTTCAAGGTAGTATTTAAATATTTAATTAAATCAGTTCCACGTATTAAGGTAATACAAAGAAATGTACTTAGAGGACTTACAATTGATGAAAGTAAATCTCACGGTTTAAAAATTGAATTTTTGAAGATGGAATTAAATTCGACTAGTAACATTCCTAGCTATATATGAACTATATAACCATTAACATTAACCAGAAGTATCCGTACGATAATTGAATTAAGAAAATTAAGAATACAAATTAAAAATATAAATCAATTTATGCATTTTAATGAGCTAAACATAATTTTATAATATTATTAAAAATAAAAGTAAATCGAACCTTAGATGAGTTCGGCCAAGAATAAAAAGTGTTATTGAAATGGAAGGAAAGCATTTCGAACAATCTTTTCTTTTAATAATTTCAGGTAAATTTTACATTAAAAATTATTTTTTTATATACTAAAAAAAAATATTAAAAAGGTTTAATAATTTTGCAGGTTAAGTAGAAAAATCATACTCTTTCGTTGAATGTTGATAGAATTTTGAATTATTTGATATTTTTAGTCTGAAAACTTGTTTGCATATAGACAAATACATCTGTTTTATTGCGTAGAAGTTTTATTAAAATTAAATGACTGAAATTTCATACGGGTAAATTTCCCGATCGTACAGAGCAGGATAAATTAGGTACATGATCGATTAATTGTTACACAACTATTATTATCACATATACATTACAATGATTACCAAATCGTTACATACAATTGTAAAAACTGTTTTGGGTTACAAACAACCAAATGTCATTTCACCTATATATTTTTATACGCAACAATGGCATAAAAAAGAAAAGACAAATCGGTCCATTTCCCTCTTACAACAAAACAAGAAAGGTTCTCTTTACAACACAAAAAAAGGTTGAATTAAATTCTTAAATTACATTTTCTTAAATTAAATTCTCTTAACTTACAAAAAAAAGTTGAATTCAATTGACTGCATTGAAATGACTTGGGACTTAAAAACTGACTTCTTCAAAACTAACTTCTTCAAAACTAACTTCTTCAAAACTAACTTCTTCAAAACTAACTTCTTCAAAACTAACTTCTTCAAAACTAACTTCTTCAAAACTGGCTTCTTCAAAACTGGCTTCTTCAAAACTGGCTTCTTCAAAACTGGCTTCTTCAAAACTGGCTTCTTCAAAACTGGGGCGGTTGTCCCTCTTGGATGCAACCTATTGACTTGAACTCTTATCAAGTATTTCTATAAATCTCTGGGGCGGTTGTCCCTTTTGGCGCAACCTTCTGACTTGACCTCTTATCAAGTATTTCTATAAATCTCTGGGGGCGGTTGTCCCTTTTGGCGCAACCTTCTGACTTGACCTCTTATCAAGTATTTCTATAAATCTCTGGGGCGGTTGTCCCTTTTGGCGCAACCTTCTGACTTGACCTCTTGTCAAGTATTTCTATAAATCTCTGGGGCGGTTGTCCATCTTGGCGCAACCTTCTGACTTGACCTCTTGTCAAGTATTTCTATAAATCTCTGGGGCGGTTGTCCATCTTGGCGCAACCTTCTGACTTGACCTCTTGTCAAGTATTTCTATAAATCTCTGGGGCGGTTGTCCCTTTTGGCGCAACCTTCTGACTTGACCTCTTGTCAAGTATTTCTTGAAACTTAACTATCTAACTTGAATGCTTGTCAAGTATCTTTATAAATCTCTGGGGTTTGGTTATCCCTTTTGGATGCAACCAACTGGAAACTGATTTGCAACTTATTTGCAAATAAAACTGACTCGAAACTACTTCGAGTATCTTTATAAATCTCTGGGGTTTGGTTGTCCCTTTTGGATGCAACCAACTGAAAACTGATTTGCAACTTATTTGCAACGAAAACTGACTTCAAAACTGACTTGCAACTTATTTGCAACGAAAACTGACTTCAAAACTGACTTGCAACTTATTTGCAACGAAAACTGACTTCAAAACTGACTTGCAACTTATTTGCAACGAAAACTGACTTGCAACTTATTTGCAACGAAAACTTACTTCAAAACTGACTTGCAACTTATTTGCAACGAAAACTTACTTCAAAACTGACTTGCAACTTATTTGCAACGAAAACTGACTTCAAATATCTCTCTAAATCTATAACTCTCTGTAAACTCTCTCTCTCTTAATTTGCAAGTCAATTCAATTCAGTAATTGAAAAAAATTTGCAAACAAAAATATAAAATGTAAACAACATTTCACTCTGGTATTATTATGTTTGGTACATAAAATAAAATTATTCTATACTGAATATAACAGTGAAAATAACTCTGAAATTAACTCTCTTTTGAAATTAACTCTCTTTTTGAAATTACCTCTCTTTTTGAAATTAACTCTCTTTTTGAAATTACTCTCTTTTTGAAATTAACTCTCTTTTTGAAATTAACTCTCTTTTTGAAATTAACTCTCTTTTGAAATTAACTCTCTTTTTGAAATTAACTCTCTTTTTGAAATTAACTCTCTTTTGAAATTAACTCTCTTTCGAAATTAACTCTCTTTCGAAATTAACTCTTCTTTCGAAATTAACTCTTCTTTCGAAATTAACTCTTCTTTTGAAATTAACTCCTTTTGCAATTAACTCTCTTTTGCAATTAACTCTCTTTTGCAATTAACTGTCTGTAAGAAAAATGTATAACTAGTGTCTGAAGTGTTCACTGTGTTTCTTGTAAATTCTGACTTAATACTCATTATTAACTGTTAATAATACTGACTTTTCAAGTGTTTATAAATTACTTAAAAAAAACAAAATGTACTTAACAAAAGTTCTACTGGCAAAATCCTCAGAGACGTGTCCTGAAGACGTGTCTTGCTGGCCACTTGTTCTTGGATGAAAACTAGGCGTAGAGAACTTGGAGTCGTGACACACCGGTCAAGGGTGGATGTTACGAACTAGAAGTCGTGACACGCCGGTCAAATGGTTTTATCCTGATAAATCTTCTTTTATAAATCTTCTTTTATAAGTCTTCTTCTTTTATAAGTCTTCTTCTTTTATAAGTCTTCTTCTTTATAAGTCTTCTTCTTTTATAAATCTTCTTCTTTTATAAATCTCTTCTTTTATAAATCTTCTTCTTTTATAAATCTTCTTCTTTTATAAATCTTCTTTTATAAATCTTCTTCTTATCCTGGTAAAGGGTCGCCAGCTGTTAGACCCTTCCTTCTTCTATGTGTTTATCCTGGCTATAGGGTCGCCAACTGTTAACCCCCCCTTTATGGCCCTTTGTCGGTTCGGATTCGAAGGGGGTTCTAGTTAGGAGGCTGCAACGGATGCTTCTTCTTTATACTTTTCTATAATTCCTTTCGGTCGCCTTAGGGGGTCGACACTCTGTTAATTCTTTTTTCTTTCTGCTTATTAATTCTTCTCTTTTTATAATTATCGACTTTTCTGACTAAGTTCTGAAGCGAGCACGGCTCGAAGGAAAAAAAGATAAAAACTTCTTAAAGTGTAGTTTACTTCTTAAAAATTACAGGTACTTCTCTGAATTTACAGGGGTAGAGGTTCGACCTCTTTCGACCATGGCTCAGGCCGGAATCTAAAAATATTAAGGAGGCAAGGGGCCTCCGCCCCTCCCCGCAGCGAAGCTGCTAACAAGGGGAGTCTCTTAGCAGTGCCCAAAGCAGAGTCTCGTAATGAAGTGTCCTTCATTTTACAAATACATGTATAAAATATGCCTGAATGTTGGGGGATGGCAGTTGGAGGTTAAGTTTCCCCCCTTTTAAACACGATCAGGTGTTTGAAAGTTTCCAAATAAAAATAAAAAAAAAATTAAAAAAAAAACTAATCTTATTTTTTTTTGCCATGTCTTCATTTCTGAAGGCGATATCATTTTTGTTTGGGTTTATTACAATTATGATTTCGATTATGGATTACTTCCCATTCGCTTATGATTGTCCCTTACAATTCTATTAAAGTACATTCTTACATTATATATAAAGTCATTACATTCAATTATAGTTTCATTGAAGTACATTACGTCGTTACCATTCTTACAGTGTTTTTATATATATATATATGGTTAGATTATATGGTTAGATTATATGGTTAGATTATATGGTTAGATTATATGGTCAGATTATATGGTTAGATTATATGGTCAGATTATATGGTCAGATTATATATGGTTATTATATATATGGTTATTAGTACAACACAAGTACATGAGACATGACAAGATAATTTATATACAACATATGTTATATTACATTATATGTTATAAATTTGGATCAGAGCGAAAGATGTTGTTTATCTTAGAAACGTTCGGTTATGCTGATTCGCGTATTTGAGCATTTAACTACTGTAAGCCTAATGAATGCCTTGTGAGAGTTGAACGCACTTAAAGAAAAAATAATAATAAAAAAAATATATGTGGACGTATTTTACATGTACATAATCCAATAGGTTGTGTGCGTAATATAGAGACGCGTAAAATATGGACTGATAGGTGATAGGTATCAGTAGACAATAGGTAGGAAACAACATAACTAATGATGTATAGAGAATGGTTTCTTTTTTTCTTTTTCTTTTTTATTATTATTATTATTAAGGAATTTACCATACATTCAATATGGAAGATGTCCAAATACTAAACACGTGATTCAGTGTTCAAGGTATGGAAAACGTGAAGAGAATTAAGTTACTTTATGACGTCATAGTTATTAAATTTTGTACGTATAATACAAATCATTATTAGGAAGATTTACAAGAACGAATTAGAGGCAAAGAGTTATATGCAATGTGTATGCATAATCTAGGGACGAGGGTGAGATGCAAGACAATCATAATTAATTAATAACTTCTATAACAAATAAAAATGGATACGACTAAACCATAGGTATGGTAGATCGTAGGGTTTTGACACGATCAAGAATAGGAAGCCACAAGTAAAATTATTATCCAAACTCGCGTTAAGCGATTTTGGTTCTTATGTAAAAATGAATATTGATTATTCATTTCATTTTTACATTATATATATATATATATATATAAGGAATGGCAAAATCAAAGACAGTTAATATGATTGATTCTATATATATATATATATATATATATATATATATAAGGTAAGGAGAACGTGAAAAGTGTGCAATGATATTTTTCTGTTTTTTATACAAAAGAAAGGTTTGCCAAAAGAAAATAAACACAGTTAATGTGTTTATTTCTTTTGCTGTTTATTATTTAATATCAGTGTGTGTGTGTGTGTGTGTGTGTGTGTAGATTTGAGAATATGTTAATGGAACGAATTCTTTTGCTAAGCCATCTGTTTAGTGATTTTTTTAATGTTAATATTGTTTTAATTCACATTAAGGTGAAAATCCGTTTTATATATATATATATATATATATATATATATATATATATATAATATATATATATATATATAAGGAATGACAAAATTAAATAGACACGGTTATTATGATTCTTTCTATAAGGAATGACAAAATTAAATAGACACAGTTAATATGATCTCTTTCTATATATATATATATATATATATAATATATATATATATATATATATATATATATAGGTAAGGAGAAAGTTGTTCAATTGTGTGTGTATTTCGTCTGAACTATTATTTTGACGATTGTACGTATTATATTATTTTTGTGCAGTAGAAGGCAAATTCTATTTATTTAATTAATAATCATTTTCTTTTTGTCAATTTCAAGAGAAAGTCTGTATGCTTTGGTAACGAATTAAAATGGTATCTAGCAACTCACCCTAATAATGTATACCTGTACAATTAAAATAAAAAATGGTATCTGGCAACTCAACCATCATCTATATAAGACCCGCTTGGCTTCGGAGCTGGTAGTTTGATGCAAACTTCGGCCGAATAAAGATCTCTCTCCTTCCCTTCTTAGGTTAAGACTTAGCTTAGTTTCCCTTTGGAGGGTTAGGACATCCCACCTTGTCCCCCCAAAGTCCTCCTCCGTCTATCCTTTCACTCCTAGGCTATGGCAACCCCTTTGGGGGGAGGTCATCCTTCCTTCTCCCCCCGAAGATCCCTCCCTCTCCCCCCTTGGCTCCTTCTAAGCCAACTGGCTGATTAAGCAAACTGGTGATTAGGAGTCTATAAGACAACATCGGCCACTCGGCTGAAGTCTTATTATGCACTTGGCTCCTGCCAGGTGAACACTCTCTCTTCCTTTCTCTCCTTCTCCTGTCTTTCTCTTGGGAGATAACGCCGCCTCCAAGTTTCATGACCCCTTGTTGCACCTGGAGCATCCCCCACCCCCTTTGCAACATTGAGTTGTTGCATACCCCCATCCGCCTTTGCAACCCCTACCCCCCTTTGCACATTTGATCATTATCTCTTGCAACATTGCAACATTCCTGCACTCTAACCTTTTGCGGTTATACTACTAACATTAAGTTCATCAAGATATACATTTATTTTATTAGTAAAAATCATGAAATTTGTTTTACTGGTATTTCGGAAGAGTTTATTGGTGGTCAACCATTTCATTACACTGATGAATTCTGAATGAAATATATTCTTAGCTGTATTAACATCTTTGCAAGAAAAAGAGAGAGTTGTATCATCTGCAAACATTATGAAGTTCAGTATATCAGATGAACGTGGAAGGTCATTTATATATAATAAAAATAACAGTGGACCCAGAACTGAGCCCTGTGGCACACCATGTTTGAAAAGCGCTTTAGTGGAGCAAACCTTATTTACTGATACAAAATTATATCTATTGGACAAATAACTTTTAAACCAATCACTGATTGCTCCTCTAAAGCCGTAACAATACAATTTATTAAGTAGAATATTATGGTCTATTACATCAAACGCCTTACTCAAATCCATAAATACTGATATCATTATTTCTTTGTTCTCCTTAGCTGTATTTACATTTTCCATAAGATTTAAAATACCCATTTCCGTTGTTCTATTATTACGGAAGCCATATTGATTTGGAGATAATATATTGTAGGATTCTAAATATCGCTGCATTCTACGTTTTACAATTTTTTCAAAAACTTTGCTGAACACAGATAATGAACACACCGGCCTGTAATTTGTTGCTAGTGTAGGATCACCCCCTTTAAAAAGGAGTTTTATACAACCAGTTTTTAGCATTGATGGGAATATTCCTTTGGAAATACTTTGATTGATAATTTTAGCTAAAGTTACAGATATCTTATCTTTAACAAGTTTCAGTATAGGTACAGGAATGTTATGAATGTTATTTTTTGTATTTTTTAATTTACCAATAATATTCTGGACCTCAGTAGAGGTAGCAGGAACAAAAGAAAATTAATTTAGTGGGCTAGGTGGCATATATTCTAGAGGTAAGTGATCATTATTTATTAATTGTGAGCGAAGCTTATCCGCTATTGAAGTAAAATGTGCATTTAAAGAGTCTGCAATAGCAGTATCATCAGTGATTTCTTTATTATCAACATTTAATTTCTCCATTGATTTTTTCTTAATTTGTTTTCCGAGAAGATTGTTTATGGTTGTCCAAATGTTTTTCATGTCTCCTTTATGTTTGGAAAATTGATTGTTATAATAGTTATATTTTGCAATTTTGATTATTTTAGTTAATTTGTTTCTGTATTGAGGATATTGTATTTTAGGAATTTTACTCTGCAATTGCAATTTGAATAATTTCTCTCTGTTCTTTATTGAAGTGATAATTCCTGGAGTGATCCATGGATTTGCGACCCTTTTGGGCGAAACTGTTTTTCTCCTTAAAGGAAAGCAAATATTAAAAATATGGAATAAGGTGTCATAGAAGAACTGAAACATATGAGCTGGGTCATTTAAAGGTTCGTCACAGTCAAGTCGAGTATTTTCTACAGCCCCAATAAATTTTCTTTTGTTAACCTCTGAGAATATTCTGTAATCAATAGTTGTTTTGTCCGCAACCCGCAACCCGAACAATGTTATTGAATATAGCGTAAGTAGGAAAATGATCACTGATGTTAGTGGTTATAATTCCGGAGTTTACAAGGGCATTGCTATTTACAAATATATTATAATTGTGATCTGATACAGCAAAAACATTGCCATATTCGCAATAAGCACCCAAAAATTGGTTCCAAAAAAGGTATTGAAGTACTTGAAGCAGAAAAAAAAGTTATGTTTTGTTAACCAGTGTTATGGGGAGATAATGATAATTTTAAATATTTTTTTTATCAGGTCATCCCATAAGTAATGTCGTTAAGTTTAAACTAGTCCTTCTCGGTTTAAGCATAAATTTTCCGAAGGTTATATCTAAGAGATCATCTATCGTGTTTCGCTACATACTTTACAGACCTTGACCAGTGAAGACGTGTGTTTTGCTTTATGTGAACCCCTCATAAACATGGCGGTATCAGAAGAGCATATCAGGCATATAATGCTTTACGAGTTCAAAACAGGGAATAGTGCTACTGAAGCAACGCGAAACATTCAGGAAGTTTATGGCAACGATATTCTGCATGTGAGGAAATGTCAAAGATGGTTTCAAAAGTTTAAGAATGGTGACTGCTGTTTGACAGATGCAACACGCTCTGGACGCCCTGCTGAGTTTGATGATGACCTGCTGTTAGCCGCACTTGAAGAAGACTGTTCAACAACTGTCGAAGAATTGGCCCAGAAACTCAATTCATCCCTATCCACCATCCATCGACATTTGCAACAACTCGGGAAAGTGCCTAAGTTAGGAAAATGGGTGCCACATGAATTGTCGGTCGACAATCTGAGGGTGCGGGTAAACATTAGCACAGCTCTTCATTCCCGTGAACTCCAAGATCCGTTTTTGCACCGTTTAGTGACTGGTGATGAAAAGTGGATACTGTACCAGAATGTTAAGCGCCGTCGACAGTGGGTTTGTGCCGGAGAACCAGCGACACCACAGCCAAAACCAAATCTTCACCCTCGGAAGGTGTTGCTTAATGTTTGGTGGGATAAAGGTGGTGTAATACACTGAAACCTTACCACACAACCAAACAATCACCTCTCAAGTCTACTGTCAACAACTGGATCGATTGAACACTGCACTAAAAGAAAAGAGACCTTCTTTGGTTAATCGGAAAGGAATCGTGTTCCACCACGACAACGCACGTCCTCATACCGCTCGGATCACTTCTGCAAAAATTGAGGAGCTTGGGTGGGAAAAACTTCCACATCCTCCATATTCTCCAGACCTTGTGCCTTCAGATTATCGTCTCTTCAGGAGTCTGCAAAACTATCTTGACGAGAAACAGTATACTTCTTTAGATGACTTGCACACCAGTCTTTGTATGTTTTTTGCCTCAAAACCGCTGAATTTTATAAACATGGCATTGAAAAGCTTGTAGGACGTTGGCAGAGTGTCATTGATTCCGATGGAAAATATATACAAGAATAAAAAGTTTCAGTCGAGTTTTTTTTTGTCCTTCAAATTCCGATCTAAAAAACGCATTACTTATGGGATGACCTGATACATCAGTTTTTACAATTGAAGATACTTCTTTTATTCCGGATGCTAGTAATATACTTAGTGATGTAAATGGGACTTTTTCATTGCTTGCTGACATAACGGTTTACACTGAAGAGATTTCTCATTATATGCAGGGTGGCCACAAAGTTCCCTTGAATGAAAAACAAGGGCAACATACAGATATGCTGTAATTTCACTTCAAAGAGACTTTGTGGCTACTTTGTAGATAAGTTAAAAAATTAACAAATCGCCAGTTCCAGACCAATTTACCCAAAGCACCTAAACGAATTAAAGAATGAAATACTTCATCCTTTAGTTCAAATATTTAATAAATCTTTATCGCAGGGGGTTGTTCCCTTGGATTTTAAATTGGCTAACGTTACGTCAATCTTTAAAAAAGGAGATAAACAACAGGCCGGTAACTATATTAGTCTAACTTCTATAATTGGAAAGCTTTTAGAAACAGTTATTAGGGATTCTACAGTCGAGCACCTTGAAAGCAATAAGCTTATAAAACAAAGCCAACATGGGTTTGTTTCACAAATTTGTTGGAATTTTTTCATGAAGTCATCGGTATTTATGATTGTAGTAGAGCGGTAGATATAATATATTTAGATTTCCAAAAGGCGTTTGACAAAGTTCCGCATATAAACGATTATTTGAAAAACTTAACGCTCACGAAAGAAAGGGTCAAATTCTTAATTGAATAGACAATTGGTTAACTAGTAGAAAACAGAGGGTAGTAACTAGCGATGTTCCGCAAGGGTCCGTTTTGGGACCAGTCCTTTTCATAATATACGTTAACGATCTTGATGTGAATTTAGTGAGTAAAATTTCTAAATTTTCCGACGATACTAAAATTGCAAGTAAAGTAATTAGTTTATTGGATAGAAAGAATCTACAGCGCGATCTTAATAATTTAACGTAAATAAATTTAAAGTCATGCATATAGGTTATCACAACAGTAAATTTAACTACACTATGGGAAATAGTGTGTTAAATAAAGCCTATGGGAAAAAAGATTTAGGTGTCATTGTTACTAAAAATTTGAAGAGAGCCTTGTCTGTTCCATACTCTACTATTACTACTATTTCTGTGTGAAAGCTTTACACTTCTATAGGTTTTCAGTATCCTTTTATCATTGCTATTTCAAATTTTTCTACTTCCTTCTTAGGCTAGCCTTGAGTGGATCTTACGGTCAAAATTCTCCCTTTCAAAATTCATGATTTTCACAAATAAAAGAAATGGGATCACTTGAAGATCAGGGCCCCCCCAGCCTCAATTACCAAATGATATCTTCGTTAAAACTAACGAAAATATCACGACTTAACCTAACCAATCGTTAAGGGCGTACAGTTGACCTAACCGGGCATTCAATTTAATTTATTATTATATTTGGTACTGTAAAGCAAAACACAAGAATACATGGGCGCCCTGATCTTCAGCTGATCCAAGAAATGTATATCTTGATGAACTTAATGTTAATGAAATTGCTATAAAGGAGTGTACCGTAACAAAATTTCTTGGTGTAATGCTAGATAAGAATTTGCAATGGAGTGACCATGTAAATTATATTGCGAAAAAGAGTTCAAGGAGCGTTGTTATAATGTTTAAACTTAGAAATGTAGTCCCTAAACAGGTTTTATTGACTCTTTATCATACTCTTTTTCTTCCTTATATAACGTACTGCGCCCTTGTTTGGGGAAACTCCGCTAACAACGCATTAAACGGTATCTTTGTCATCCAAAAAAGAGCAATAAGGTTATTATCTGATGCTGATTTCTTTGATCACTCTAGTGCATTATTTGAAGAGCTAAACCTACTAAAGCTCAACATTTTATTTTTCTTTACAAGTGTGAGAACAAAATCATTAATTTACAATGGGTAAATAGATATTTTGTAACTCATCATAAAATCCACTCGTATCAGACCAGAAATAGATCAAAGCATGTTATACCTCAATTTAGATCGTCTTCATCTCAAAAACTACCCATTTTCATTGGATTGAAACTATGGAATGATTTAAATGCTGGTATAAAAAATATTGTGAATGTAAATTCGTTTAAAACCAAGTTGAAATCCAAATTAATAATGGGATACTAATAAAAATCTAGGGTAAATGTCCATTACTATTGTTTATTAATTTCTCGTATGTAGTCTACTATTAAAGACATTTCTCGTAAGTGTTCAGTTCTTATCTCTCGTGTATAATATTGGTTTCTTTGTATGGTATTGGTATAGTACCTTCGATGGTGATCTTGCAGTTGTCATATCAGTAATGATAATTTAAGATTAATACATACTTTAACTATTAATAATACTTATTTATTATTTATTTATTATTAATTAATAATAACTATGTTTATTTTTAATAAGAGCCCAGTAAAGCCTAAAGCTTAAGGGCCAAGTTAAATAAAACAAATATCCCAGCTTCACAATTACTTATGTCGTAAAACTAATCTATTATTTTATTATTAGTAGTATAGCCGCAAAAGGGTAGAGTGCAGGAATGTTGCAAGAGATAATGGTCAAATGTTGCAAAGGGGATGGGGTGTTGCAAAGTGGGTAGGATGTTGCAAAGGGGGGTATGGGTTGCAAAATGGGGTGGGGGTGCAACAACTCAATGTTGCAAAGGGGGGTATGCAACACCTCAATGTAGGCCTGTTCAAAAATCAACTTTTTCTTATTTTCATAGGTTTCTGTACATTTTCCCATGCTTTTCGACCTGGAAAAGCCGAAAATCACAACTATTTTTACCTAGGATGTTGGGAAGCATTGCCGCATGGAGCTTTAAATTTTCTGCCTTGAAATCGGCCAAAGCGCCAATTCCGGGGTCCCTTGAATTATGTTTTGCACTTTAACTTTTGATCTAAACAAGATAGAGCAACAAATTAGGTATCAAATGAAAGAGCATAAAATTAATAAATAATAATAATAATAATAATAATAATAATAAATAAATAATAATTAATAATAATAATAATTATCTATCATTTTTCAGGAAACAACAGAAACTCAATCAGAATCTAGAAAACCATCTACAAGTTACAACTTCACAATGGCATTAAGCAAGGAGCTGAGGGAGCTCCGTGGGCGCACAGTTGATATCTCAGAACCTCCACGTACTGTCCACAGGCAGGTGTCAACTGGGCCATCTACCAGATCTCTCACTGAAACTTTCCTGGTTGGATACCCTTCAGCTTTATCAGTGGTTCCCAGCTTCCCACCAACAGACAGGCGTTCCAGTATTTCCTTAATCTTCAGAATTTACCGGAAAATGCAGGAAGGCCCATGGTTCAAGACCTTGCATATGAAACAGTTGAATCTATCATCCCATTCTGGCAGATGGCTAGGATCAAGACAATGACCAAGTACAACGCAATGAAGCTCTTCATGAAACTACATGAGAAACATCGTGCTCTGGTGAAAAGCAAAGGAAGAGCAAGTAACCCTGGAGGAAAAAGAGGAGCATTTGTGCTGGAATTAGACAGCCTGTTCGATATAGGAGCTCCAGATGCAATCCAGGAAATACAGAACAACAGACTGTTATCCAGAGAGAAGAAAGATGAGGATATCAGGTTCTACGAAGACCAAAAGACTGAGAGGAAAGGTCATATGTCTGGTCATGACAAGATTTTTGAGACAAGATCCCTGCAGCAAGCAGCGAGGAATGAAAGACTGCAGCATAGACAGAACAAGGTAAAACTAATTACTTTGAACGTCACAAAAAGTTTTAAGTTTTACTCCATTGCGATATTTAGCATGTACTTAACAATTACTGTCTTAACATGTTGTACTATTTTACAGCTGCAGCAGAACAAGAGGCAGTTGTTCATGTGGATGACATTACCTGGGGTTACTCAACTGACAACGACGCTAACACAGAGGACATGGATTACCATCAGCCTCGTCCTGGATGTTCTCACCATCAAGACACTGTGACTAGTGTGACTTTGACGTTTCCAAGGAAGGTCATGGAATGTGATGTCATCTGCAATACAGCTGATCGTCTTGGTTTATCAGACAATCAAGTTACTGCCATGGTTTCTGCCACCTTGAAAGCTGAGGGGCTGATCTGGATAACTTCGTCATCTCAACCTCAACAACACGTCGCAACAGAATGCTGTCCAGTATAATATCAGCCAGAGTCACATGTCCAAGTTTTGTGAAAAACCCCCACAGTACGCTGCCTTACACTGGGATGGAAAGTTGCTCAAAGATGTCTTGGGCAGTGAACCTGGAAGTACCTCAGAGACTTTAGCTGTGCTAGTGTCTGGTCCACCTTCATACACTGAAGGAAAGTTATTGGGAGTACCTGTCATCGACAATTCTTCTGGCACAGCTCAGGCTGAGGCTTCAATGGATTTACTGGAGACGGGAACTTACGGATAATGTTACTGCCCTTGTTTTTGACACTACATCCAGTAACAGTGGAGTTCACAGAGGAGCTCCAAACTGCTAGAGAAAATGCTGAACAAAAAGGTGTTTTATCTGGCCTGTCGACATCACATCCTGGAAATCCTAGTAGGAGCAGTTTGGGAGAAGCTGTTTGGGAAGGGGAAGGGGCCAGATAATCCCTGGTTTGAGCATCTGAAGGATGTTTGGACGGACTTGTCCAAGGAAAACCCAAAGATGCTGGCTATCAACAGCAAATGGCTGAAGGAAAAGAAGAACAGTGAAGAAATACTCCAAGACATTCTAACAGCAGAAAGGCTTCCAAGAGCCGACTACAGGGAAATGGCTGAACTGACAGTCATTGTTCTTGGAGGAACGCCTCCTCGAGGTATTCACTGGAGTCGACCAGGCGCCATTCATCAGGCCAGATGGATGGCCAGAAACCTGTACTCCATGAAAATGCTGATGTTTGCAGATCAACTTGAGTACGACGAAGACACTGTATCAAAGCTGGAAAGACTCAACACCTTCCTTGCGCTGTTCTACACTCCTGTATGGATGATGTCAATGTCTGCTGCAGATGCTCCCGTGAATGATCTAAGTCTAATCCAGGACATGTTGAAGTACAAGAAAACTGACCCAGAGCTTGCTGATGCAGTACTTAATAAGATGGAAAACCACAAATGGTACCTGACGCAGGAAGTCGTGCCATTTGCCCTGTTCAGCAGTAGATTGAGTGACACATTGAAGCACGACATTGCTGCCCAGTTACATGCCACTGAGAAGCCAGACAGCTTCAGAACAGGAAAGCCTCTATTCCAGAGAGTCACAGCTAAGACCACCCTGGTTGATCTCATTGGCCCAGAATCACATTTCCTGCTGGACACACTGAACATTGGATCCGAGTGGCTTCTGGAACCTGTCACGTCTTGGCCACAGAATGAGGACTACAGAAAAGCGTTGGACTATGTTAAGAATCTGAAAGCGGTGAATGACATTGCTGAACGTGGTGTCAAGATGATGAGCGACTTTGCAAATGTCATAACAACAGATGCCAAGCAAAGGGACTATCTCCTTCAAGCTGTGGAGTTCAACAGACGCCGCTTTGACAGCTTCAAGAAACAAACTCTCAACAACTGACTGTGTAAATGTCATTATGAAATTAATCATCATGTAATGCTTTCACTTCTTGATCGATTAGACTTGTGACAAAATGTTAATCTCAAATTTGTGTCATGAATAAGGCGCCTTGTCTGCCTTGAGTGTGAGAAAACGAATTTTGTGATATTTCTGAAATCTTTGTATGTACCAATGTGCCATTTCTTGTTCCAAGACTATCATAATTGTATAAGTTAGAAAGAGGATTAAAAACACTTTAATTTGGTGCCTATTTTGTTGCTCTATCTTGTTTAGATAAAAAGTTATAGTGCAAAACATGGTTCAAGGGACCCCGGAACTGGTGCTTTTGGCCGATTTCAAGGCAGAAAACGTAAAGCTCCATGCGGCAATGCTTCCCAACAACCTAGGTCAAAATGGTTGTGATTTTCGGCCTTTTCAGGTCAGAAAGCATGGGAAAAAGTACAGAAACCTATGAAAATAAGAAAAAGTTGATTTTTGAACAGGGCTAACCTCAATGTTGCAAAGGGGGTGGGGGATGCTGCAGGTGCAACAAGGGGTCATGAAACTTGGAGGTGGCGTTATCCCCCAAGAGAAAGAAAGGAGAGAAAGGAGGAGAGGTGTTCACCTGGCAGGAGCCAAATGCATATTAAGACTTCAGCCGAGTAGGCGTTGTCTTATAGGCTCCTAATCAGCCAGTTGGCTTAGAAGACGTAACTGGCTTTTCAGGTTGAGTTGCCAGATACCACTTTTAATTGTTCAGGTATACATTATTATGGAGAGTTGCCAGATACCATTTTAATTGTTCAGGTATACATTATTAAGTTGCCAATTGTACCATTTATTTAATTAATTCTTAAAAGTTGGTTTAGAATTCCGCTAGTAGGTTCAGAAGGTGTAACATGATATAATTAACCAAAAGAATTAAGTAAAACAACACTGCATCATTCTATTTATTATAAATATATAGAAAATAAATATACATTTGAATGATCAATTAAAAATAATAATAGTTTAAGAAATATGAATGAGGAATATGCATATAATCATATATCCTTCAATATAACAGTACAGGAGAAATATATACACACACACAATTATGGAGATATATAGAAAATAAATATACATTTGAATGATCGATAATAATAGTTTAAGAAATATGAACGAGGAATATGCATATAATCATATATCCTTCAATATAACAGTACAGGAGAAATACACACACACACACACACACACACACACACACACAATTACGGATACATAGAAATAAATATAAATTGGAATGATCAAAATCCATCAATATAGCAATATATATATACACACACACACAAATATGTTAAATATATAAATACATTTCACTTTTTTTTTTTAAAATACTAAACTCGCACTTAATCGAGTCTACAATTACATCATTATTGCTCTGCACTACGCAGTATATGCGGTTTAATAATATTTCACCGCTTAAAGTATAGGGAAACCTGTACTCGATATGAAGGGCTTTCATATCGTTCAGTACTATTTTTGTTCCCACTTTACAACCGGTTGGTAAGTCATCTTTAAATACGTCTAGAATACAATCAAAAGCACGCACAAAGAGTTCATCGTTAGCTACATTATTAAACACAAGTTTATAAACACGCCTTTCCAATCGAGGGTTTATTTCTACCGACCCGAGCTTTTCAATCGTGAACTCATCTTCACTCAACATAGCGGCAATTGAAATAATTTCCTAAGTCGTTACGACAACTGCTCGTTATATAAAGAAATAGTTCTTCAGGGTGAACGGTGTAGGTGAGCTCAGCCTTGTACCGATCAATTGCTTTGTACCAAAGTTCATGGTATTTCAAAGAGTAAACTTTTTAAATAAACGTCCAGTTCTAGACCATTCTCACCTTGTTCAGCCTACACTCGGTAAGCCCATCGAGCAGAGCGGTGTATGCGTATTCAAGTACTGTATCAAAATAAAGCATATCCGTAACACGCGCGTCTAATATAGGTTTCAGCTTGCGGAATCCAACGATTTCAAACATTCTGTCGAGGATGAAATGGTTTCGCGTAGGAACAAGAGCGTTATTATCAGAAGCATTCTTCCACGTCAGCCGTATATCAATGCATGGCCGATCGTTATTTATACACAACGTACATACAACGGCGTATGAGGGTGCGTCACTAATCTGCTCTCTTCTTGTACCTACGTTAGCAGGTATTTTATAACGATCTTCACTCCACTTCTCAACTATCACGAAGATTCTATTCATCTCTCGACACTTAAATAAACAACATTCCGTTTGTTTGTTTGTCTACATTCCGTTTCCAGTACATAGCTAACGGTACCGGATTTACGCCTGAACACGCGCAACGATTTCGTCACGGACACATCGTACGAGGCGTTGAGAATGCTGCTCAAAGGAAGTTCCATCGTATTCGAGGAGCGCGCGTCCACTCGGTTCAAGCTCTGAGATAACTATGAGCCGTGTGAGGCACGCAGGTAGGCAGGAACGGTTCGATGGGCGGCTGACTCACCCTGATGATACGTGAATGGGCTTGTTCGAACTCGTATGATCCGTGAGGTGCGAGTCGCACCATAATCAACGTGTGCGGCGAATTGTTGTACACCATTATATTGGGTAGGTTTTTTTCCGGTACAAGAATTAATTTCGGTTTTAACGCGTTTTATCACTACCAGACTACGCACCAGACAGTTTCCCTCAGGATAATTTTCACGAACTAGGCACATTTTATAATGTTTTATCTCTCCTAAACATCTTCACACTCCGGCGCACTATTTGAGAGGAACATATGCTCATATTTTTCCTTTCTGCCCAGCAAACGATACTCGTCTCTAAAGTCTGTTAAAAACTCACGCAGGGCACTAGCCACAACCTCACTACGAACCTCATCATGATATACATTAATAGAGTGATAAAAATACTTAAGATTGTCCATGATGACGAGATTCACATTTTCAGTCGTAGGGTATGAGTAATCGACATGGTGTAACATGACATAATACGGCTTGTCAAACCACCCATCCACAAGACTCATTATCCATACCTGCTGCTTCTCTTCTGCACGCGTTGTTTCTTTTACTTCACGGTATATGTGAGACTTTATAAAGTTTAGCTCTACAGCATACTTCAGCACATCGTCTGTGCAACGAAAGCCTTCAACGGTCTCACCAGAACATCCGTAGAGTATGTGTACATCTTGGAACTTCACACAATCCAATGTGGTTTTAAAAGAGGCATAGGAGGGGGGAATAGGAAGTTTTTCGGTATCCACCACATCTTCACACTTTGCTGAATACCATTTCATAAACGTTGTACAAGCAATATTAAAGGTAGCCATTTTCTTCTACGCTGGCGAATACAAGTCTGATCTCAAGGGCTTTTTTTCTTCTACGCTGGCGAATGCACGTCTGATCTCAAGGGCTTACTGCAGTCGAATGACCACTCAGGGAATCCCAGATAGTAGCATGACTCACGTTGCTGGTCTTACAGTGGGCGGAGCTTAGAACTTTCACCTGTGCACACACACACACACACACACACACACACACACAAAGGTGAAAGTGAAACGCTAATTGAAACGATTTATTTAATAAACGAGATATTCAACTTTTATATATATTTACAAATACGTGTAATAAATAAGTTAACAATAGATACATCAAAGATTATATACAAGACATACATATTTACAAACACGTGTCATAAGTTAACAATAGACGCATCAAAAGTTATGGTATCCAAAGGGTACGGTATCATAGGTACCAGGTAACTGGTAACGTTACCTATAGGTGTTACGGCACACCTTCGTACCCCTAAGTTCCTTCACGCCCCCCAGCTTCTGCGCCCGAAAATTGTGGGTGCCTACAGTTAGTTGGGGAGGTCGTTCGCCCTCATCATCATCGTCCAAGCACACTAGATCCTTCAACGATTCAAAGTTAACAACCCGCCGATTCGCATGGTTGAGCGTAATACCCTTTGCCTTCACGGTATCAACTCCTCGCGGATAACCTGATGCCTCAACCTTATCCTTCAAAAATGCGTTTATATATGGTGTGAAAAGGTTGGATAGCTTCTGAAACCTCCACACCTCATGTATCTTCAGTATTCTGTACCCATGGCGTACGGCTAGGGCCAGCTCAGGACTTGTATATACGCCTCTGATCTTACGCTGGTGGGGTATATGGTTACAATCGCCGTTATTCTCTTCCGCGCACTTCACGCACAGTGGGAACATGAGCTTGTGGTCGATAACGACGGGTAAGATTGGCATCCATAAATTGCGTGGGGGGAGTACGTCTACGAAAGAGAGCCCAAAGTAACGATCATTCAAATTTCTTGAAAATTCAATGATGGAGGGCAGGTTAGGTCCCACCAGTTTCTCAGGAGCGCCCACGGGGTACGGATTGTTCTTCATCACGTATGGGTATAAAGAACAGAAATCGTAGTAATGGAGCTTCACGCCTTCCGTAGATGGAAAGTATAGTCTGAATGGATTTGTACGTCCTCCAAACAAGCTATCACCACATTTGAGAGGATCCAGCACCATTGAACGCTTGATCGTGTTTATTTCCTCACGGTACACCTCGTCTGTCTCCATCCGTGCATCATATTCATGCTCCCACAAGACATTGTGAGTGAACTGTGATCCTATAAGTTGATCGCGGGTGCGGGTCCATGCAAGACAGTCGGCAGGAGATCTACCGTGGATATCTCCGGCGATTCCGCACTCAGGACGGGGGCATCCATGCCACCAGCATCCGTTAAAGGAGTACACAGTCTTCACACCAGTGACACGGTTTTCACTTAACCCATCAACCAAAAAAACACGTCCATTAATCTTAATGGGTACTTCACCCGTGTTGCGGGCGTGCTTTATGTATACACCTGTCTGTTGCTGTAGGTGTATGAGCCAGTAAATAGCCTTGTGTCCGTAACTGCGGGGTTTGTTTCGGTGAATAATGGCTAAGGTGGCTTTAGGCATGAAGTTATTCTTGAACACCGTAAAACATAATGACGCGATGGTGGTTGCGACTTGCAGCGGATCGCATTTGAAACGGCCTATGTACATCCTTCTAAAGGCCTGGAAACATACTCTAAGCACGCGCACATCATTCACGAAATAACGCTCACATTCATCAGCTATATTATAAGGGTTACTTTCATTAAAACTGTTGTAGTATCGATCAAAGTCTTCACGTTCATCTACACTCATACAGTCATAGTTAAAATAATGTTTGGGTGGTGGTGGGCCTACGTAGTTTAAAGTCTCGCTGGTGAGGAAAGTGTAAGGGAAGTATCCTTTGGAAACTTCAGCTGCTACCCCCATCACCTTGGGTAGCTTTGCTAATTTACAAGGTGTGAATAATAAAGTGTCTTTAAATTGTACATTGCCTCTTATTTGCATCTGTATTAATTTGTTGCCTCTTTTCAATGGATCACCTGTAAATATCTCAGAGGATTCGTGTTCAAGCAACTCCTTATAAAGGAACTGCGTGTCAAACTTTGCCCATTGTGTGAAACATACCACATTCACAGATTCTCATTTTCCTGCACGTGCCAGTTGATTTATGGAGCTCAGAGCAGTTATTATTGAAGAATGTGCGTCTACACACATCAGTCTCTTTTCTCAGCTTCAACTACACGGCTTTCACATTTAGTGCTTTTACACTGCTCACATACCATGTGACATTCTTTACAATGTCTCACTATATCATCCGCAAACTCGAGGCACCCCTTACACAAATCATGTCTCCCATATTTTCGACTTTTGTCATAACTCGCGTAAAGCCACCTTATATTACGGATGGGGAGATACGTTGTCCCCGACAATCCTAAAATAAGTAGGGGTCTTGTACGATCTCACACAGCTTTTAAAAACATACACAGTCCTACGACGATCATCCAACCCAAATACAGCTATACGGACATTCATTTCCTGTTCTACCATTCTCAGCTCTTCAGGCCCCATATTACAGTCAAATTCAAGTTCACAGTCTACAGCTAGTTTATGGGCACGTTCCACGACAGTAGGCAGCCAAATTTTTTGAGCCCCTGTATTTTGTACAGTAAACATGTTAGCCAAGACTACTGCTATAAAGCCGCAACCACGATCGACGTTTATATGCCGTCTATAAATAGCTTGAGAATTGAAGTTAAGATATACGGTATGGCACTATGTCCCGCAACACGGAATACACGGTCAATATTTATCGTGAAGGTGTCCATATTAAAGGCTATACTACTTTGGGCGGCTTGCATTATACGTTCTAATATATATTCTACATCTTCAGTCGCCAAACGTCTAAATGGCACTACTACCCAATAATCATCTACATCACCGTCATCTGACCCGAATCCGAAGGACAGACTCGTTCTGACTTCACGCTCGTCGCGGTTCTGAAGAGCAAACTCTACAATACGCTGTACAACCCGGCGTAGCCCGCGCTCAATTCCATTGCTATACATGGCTCTAGGGTCGACCCTGACTCTATACCGATTTCTAGTCAAGGCTGGGGTGGGGGCTGCGGAGCGCACCAACTCAAACGTTATATCATCCTCAACAGAACGGGGGCCGAATATGCAGTTGAATAAGGGGATATATTAGCGGAAGGTGCTGCTGGGGGGGCCTGTTGCGTAAGACGTTGAGGGCCTGGAGTCTATTATTGTAGACTTAACAGAACGGGGGGCAACTGTGGCGGATGAATAAGGGGATATATTAACGGGAGGTGCTGGTGGGGGGATTGTTGCGTAAGTGGTTGAGGGGTGGGGATCTATTACTGGTGGTGGTTGGCTAACAGGCCCGTATTTCGCTCGCTTTATACCTGACGTGGGGTTCTCTTCATCATACCTTCGCTTTGGATGTGCTACCGGTATCGCTGGTGAGGGTTCGCTGGCAGGGGAGGATTCTGTGATCACAACTACACTGTCGTCGGGGTCATCCGTAATGTCGATGATGGGGTGCTGTACCTCATCGTCATTCACGGTTCTGTCGGGAGAAAAACAAATATAAGGAACAGCACTCAAAATTTGTAATATTTTGTAAATGACCCACTTAGGAGTGTGACGTGTTAGAAATGGACTCTGTAGAAAAATTCAGATTCACTAGCCCATCCACATGTATTATATCTGGACCTACAGGATGTGGTAAAACTGTGTTTATGCTTAAAATCATTAAAGTAAAGGGAGAGATGTTCTCGAAATTTGTGCATAAAGTTATATGGTGCTATTCGACGTATCAATCAGTGTTCAACGAGTACCAAGATGCTATTTTGTTCCAAAAAGGCGTATATGACGTTAATTCGTTAAAGGGAAATGAACATACAGTCATTGTAATTGACGATCTCATGTTGGAGATGGATAAAACGTTTGCCGAGACATTTACAGTATTCTCCCACCATCTTAACATAAGCGTGTTCTTCATCAATCAGAATCTATTTTTCAAAAATAGATACATGCGCGATGTATCGTTAAATACACAATATCTAGTCTTATTCGCACAACGTAGAGATGTATCAGAAATTGGGGTATTAGCCAATCAAATGTTCCCGAATCAGCGTAAGGAGTTTTTGGAAGTTTATGAAGAAGCTACAAGCACGCGTTACGGATATTTGCTTTGCGACCTTCATCCGCGAAACACGTTTAGGGTGCTTCTAAGAACGAATATATTTCCAAACGAGCCTGAAACGGTGTATGTTCCAGAATGACAAAGAGACTAAAGAAATACCGTGAATTAATAAAAATCTATCATCGACTGCCCCGGGCAATGCCGCAGATGTTTATTAAAAATATCGACGCCGACTTTTTAAAATGCATCTGTGAAATCTGTCTTAACGTTATAAATTGCAATGTATCAATGAAACCCCCTCAGAAGGCTCGCCTACGCCGTTACAAGAACATAATACGTGCACTCGCTCGTAAAAGTCAAACTGTAGCGAAGAAAAAACGAATTATTGTACAAACAGGAGAGTCATTTCTCCCCATCTTATTTTCAGTTTTGGGTCCTTTACTGACTAGATTAATATAATGAAGAAAGTGGTAGTGATTCCTCACGAGGTGTACGCTTCACTGCAAAGGAATCCAGACACGGATCTAGATCCCCGTAAAAGCAGACTTAAAAGAATGGAAAGCGAATTGCTAGCTCTATTAAACAGTGAAAAAAAACCTGATGAGAAAAGAATCTTATACCAAGAAGCTCTGCAGAAATTTCTTCACGAGTACGAAAATTATAAGAACCCGACAGAGATTCCTGTGGTTATTAGGCACAGCACGGGGGACGATGGACATGGCGACATAGGATCTGTGCCCGACGATACAGCTGACCAACCAAAAATTAAGGGATTAGCCACACAACATATCGAGCATGTATTAAAAAGCACCCTCCCACATACATTGAGGAGTAAAGGCTTGTCTTTATAATCTATTGAATGAGGATCCAGCCATACAATGGACCGATACAGGCGAGATCATTGTGGAAGGATCAAAGGTACAGGGATCGAATATCGTAGACATTGTCCATGATCTGGTGAGAAATTGGGATAGGCCATCATCTTTATAATCTATTGAATGAGGATACAGCCATACAATGGACCGATACAGGCGAGATCATTGTGGAAGGATCAAAGGTACAGGGATCGAATATCGTAGACATTGTCCATGATCTGGTGAGAAAGTGGGATAGGCCATCACCATCAGGATGGAAGCATATTAAAGCAAGACTACAACAAATAAATGTCCCTAAAACGTTGATAGGAAATCTGAACAGGTTAAAAGACTTGGAACATGCAACGCATGTGGAACAATTGAAGACGCCGTCACCCCCGGCGGTAACACCTTTGAAGAGGAGAAAGAAGAGGTTAAACAACGGTCAACCCTACCCACGTGCCTCTAAAAAATGGCTAACGTATTAACTAAACGCTATTATGACATTTCTAACCCATCCTCTTACAGCGGCGTAGATAGACTGTACAGAAGTGTTTACGGAGTAGGAAAAAAAGATGTTGAAAGATTTTTGAGGGAGCAGGACGCTTATACGCTTCATAAGCCTGTGAGAAAAAGGTTTAAAACAGCCAAGACAACGGCTTCCTCGATTGATTCTATTTGGCAAGCAGATTTAACAGACATGCAAAGATATTATGTGTATAATGATGGTTACCGCTACATTCTATTCATAATAGACGTATTCTCTAGATATCTGTGGCTAGTTCCTCTGAAAAATAAATCACCTGAACCAGTTGCTAAAGCCACCAAAACGCAAATGTTAAAAGAAAACAGGGTTCCTGGCTATTTTTGTACGGATATGGGGAAGGAATTTATAGGCCGTGCTTTTCAGAACATGTTGACAGAGTTTAATATCAGCTATTACACAACCAATTCTATACATAAGGCTTCTTTAGCTGAAAGAGTTCAGCGCACCATAAAGGAACGCATGCACCGATTTTACACATAAAAACACAAACAGATTTCTAGACATTCTGGAATCATTGGCATCATCCTACAACCGCTCACACCATCGCACGATTGGGACAACACCTAACGAAGTTTTAGAAAGAGGTACGCTCCCGAGAAGAGATGGATCACCAACACCACACTCGGCGCGCTTCAAAATCAATGATTATGTAAGGCTGTCGCGTTCGGGGAATAAATTCGCAAAGGGTTTTGAGCAAGGATGGACACGCGAGATTTTTAAAGTTAGGGCTATGAGACCTAAAGGTGAGATAATGATGTATTACATTGAAGATTTGAATGGGGAAGAAATCTCAGGAGGCTTTTACCGCGAGGAATTGCAGAAAGTTGCATTTAATTTAGGAAAAAATGTGTTTAAAATTGAGAAAATTTTAGGAAGCAAAGGTTCAGGAAGGAGAAAAATGTACCTGGTGAAATGGCTAGGGTACCCAGAAAGCTTCAACACCTATAAAAGCTGATGCAATAATGAAGCTTAAATAGTATGCAACATGGCTCCTAACCATTTCTACGTCACACTCCCGTCCTCCTCGTCCCTGTCTGTACACCCTAACAGCACACTAGCCAACTTTGTAACAGAACTCCACGGGCACATTGAATTGGGTTGTGATTTGTATGAGGTGGGGATATGCGAAATTCAGCTGGAAACCATCTTTTTAAATATTGAACATAAAGAAACCGTTTTTACGATTCTTAGAGACATTGACGAGTGTGAAAAAGCTGGGGTAGCTATGGATGAAACTATACGTATCGCTCGGACTAAGTTTGCACGGTATTACAGTACAGAAGTAAGACTAGGACCGGGTCAATATGGTTCGGTCGAGGATGTTGTGAGAGAATTAAACGTAAGTTTAAGAAACTCAAACCTTACGAATGATTTAATATACGAAATCGTAAACAAAGGAAACCCTGCACATACACTAATCCTAAAATCAAAGACTAACAGACGTATTAAAGATCGTAGACTGTTCAAAATTCTAACCAATGGCGATATAGCGCAGCCTTCCAAAGAGACACATTTCACGAGACACAGCATGACTTGTCCAGATTAATGTATCAATTGAAGATGGAGAAATTGGCTGAAAGCTCTCAGTCCCCAGACATGTGCTATATTTACAGTAATATAGTGGAGCACCAGTTTGTTGGGGATATCCAGGCACGCCTGCTGCGCATTGCCCACATCCCCAACCATAGAGGAAGGAGTTTGAGTATTACATATGACCGACCCCATTATGTGAATGTCGCAACTAATTTAATAACCAATATCTCAATATATATATAAGAACGATTGAGGGTAAAAACTTCCCATTCGGTAACGGGAGCTTAACAGTGAAGCTACACTTTCGACGCACTGAGTTATAATGGATAGAAAGCCTTTCACCGTCTATCGAGGGGTGAGATACCAGCGCGGTAGTGGACTTGGATCCATTTTTTCATCCATACTACGTACGGCTGTTCCTTTGCTGAAGAGGGGTGCCAGATACCTCGGAAGGAAAGCGCTACAATCAGGTCTTAACACTGCAGAAGACATATTGCCGGGGCTAACCTAAAGAAGCTCTAAAAAACATTTAAAGCGTACACGGGACGAAATCATCAAAGATGCAAAGAGAAAAATGCGTGGTGGCGGGAAGAAGAAGAAGAGGGCTGTCCGGAAGAAGGGGTCACGTGGTATTAAACGTAAAAGGATATCAAAAAAGAAGTGCTGTAAGCGAATGAAACCTATGGTTGACCACTTTTTTGACTGATATAAGCTAAGGACATTGATCTCATGAATCATAGTTTGTTTACTACTTGTCGAGAGAGGAGGCACTATTTCTAACTCGTCATGGGACCAAAGCTGGTACTTGCTTGCGTTTTTTTTGCGGTACTGCGGTACTGCGGTACTACCGCACTACCAAACCGGTACCGCATAACGCAGTACCGCAAAGGATCGCTGAAAGTACAGCAGTACCGCTACCGCATTTTTTGCGGTACTGCGTTATGCGGTACCGGTTTGGTAGTGCGGTAGTACCGCAGTACCGCAGTACCGCAAAAAAAACGCAAGTGCCCAGCTTTGCATGGGACGCTTCATCCACCCATGTAGTTCACAGTGCTGTAAATCGGAGCTGTCCCTTTTTGAGATGCCTCCAACTCAAGTTTCTATTGAGCACAGTGATTTTATTACAATTAACCCTTTAAACACAATTAGTTCCCCGAGTGCACCTATAGAATTCGTGATACCCAGCTCAGGCCCTTACTTTTTTGATCCAAGCTGTGTGCACATGTACGCTAAGCTACGTATAGCCCATTCTGATGGAACGGTCTGCGATGACAAATATGCTGTATACCCTGAAACCAACTTTCTGCACTCCATATTCAACCAGTGTGACGTATATTTAAATCAGACCAACATATCGGCAGGCACGGGGTACTATCATCTACGAGCCTATCTGGAAAATGTCCTCAACTTTTTCAAAGAAGCGAAGGCTACCTTTTAAGTGCCGAGGGATATTATCAAACTAAAGATGAAAGTAGTATAAAGGACAAATTTAAAAATTCTAAAAAGAAAATATAAGAGTGTTTTGGACGTCTGCACACAGATTTCACATTCCAGGAGAAGTTGCTTGTCAGCGGGGTGGATATGAAAATAAAGCTCACCCGCACGAGTCTTGAGATCTGCTTAAATCTGGATGCTGATCAAGAAGAGGGTGCAAAGCCCGTTGTGGTTCACATTATGGACACCAATTTCACCAAAACAACTAGAAATTGAGAAAAATTTACTAAACGCTACAGTGAAATATCCTATTAACAGAGTACAAATCAAACTATATACGGTGCCTGCAGGGTTGACGTCGAAGCAGATAGAAAACATTGCCCTGGGAAATCTTCCTAAAAGGATATTAATCGGAATGCAGGACCATGCTTCGGTGAATAGAAAATATAAAAAGAGTGCCTTTAATTCGAGAATTTCGGACTTAAAAATATAACTCTATACGTTAATGGCATTGCTTTGGGTGGAACAATGGATACGGACTATTCATCAGACGCTGTGCTACCTCTTTGCGCCAGAGCCTATAGTAATCTGACCCATATTGCAGGTGATTGTGATGAGCTTGGTAATGGGGTAACGCAGGAAGAATTCATTGATCAATTTAACCTTTATCCGTTTGACATTACACCTGACTTATCTGCTAGCGTAAATACGCATTTAAGCCCACAGCAGAGCGGAAACATCTCAGTGAGGCTCGAATTCACCAAGCCTATAGGCGCGCCTATTAGTGTACTAGTATATCTCGAATCGCAAGCCCTAATAGAAGTAGATAGATTTAGGAGTGTTATCACTGACTTTTAAAATGGATGCTAATACACTTCAGAAAGTAATGAATAGTGAACGAGTCACACGTTCCAAATTTATCGGCGTGTTTGCGAAGAATGAAACAGTGAGTTTGCCAAGTACGCGAGAATGCGGTAGGCTTATTGTGAACACAGATGTCATCGGTAATGAATGGATTCATTGGATAGCTGTCTATTTTAAAAATAGACAGCGCCTGTACTATTTTGATTCACTCGGTACTCAACCCTGGAGTGACCCTATTATTGTAAAATTTCTCGCGCAGTTACATATTCCCGAAGTTGTATGGAACCCGTTTCGTATACAAGGATATTTTAGTAATACTTGCGGAATGTACTGCATCTCATTTCTCATGCATATGTCGTGATAATAAATTTATAAATTTTTAAAATTTATTTGACCCGTGTCACACTCGACGAAACGATGAAATGGTATGCAGACAGATAAAAATCCGTTTTCCAATTGTGCGTACTCGTTGTATAGTATAATGTTTTTGTTCGTGTCTATATTTGTAACGTTAGTTTGTATATTCTGTAGTTTAAGATGGTTATTGAACTGATTTCTTTCATTTAATAAATTTATGAAAATATATTGTCTTCTTCCCCCAAAAAGATCGGAAAACATTTACATTATTTCGGTGTGACATTCATTATGCTGACTGATCAGTATATCCTCCGTATTCATGACACGAGATTCTTCAAAAGATTGTATAACACGTGTCAAATCCTCATCGGACCTTAAAGGAGAAAGAATAATGTTCATATTGATTCTTTTTTAATAAAAACATATACAGAGTATACATATTGTAAGACAGACCCCATTATGTGAAGATATCGCTGGTTCGCTCAGAGAAACTCATTTAAGAGGTAAATCTGCATAACATTTATAAAAAAAAACACGCAAAAGATTGCCATAAAAATTTCGGTTTTAGCATAATGGTGAGTATCTAAATGAAGTATTTGACGAGATACTACATCCCTCCATATATATAAAATCATGTTTCTTGTGAATAAAAATTAAAATTAAAATTATAGACACTTACATTTCTATGGTAGTCCCTTGCGTCGGATTGTAAGGAGCGTCATTGCAAATATCATCAACGGTTTGCGTTAGAAATAATCCATCACGGTCAATCGCATTAAAAAGATTAATTGCAGTCAATGCTGCAGTGTCACCTTTTTGATACAAATCCTGAAAAGTGTAAAGTTCGTAATCCATGGCGGAGGGAATGCTTATTCACTGGCAGAAGGAATGTTTATTCAGGCGCGAAAATAGCTACTGTTACTCCCAACTGAAAAATATTTCCTTTTCTATGCACAATCACCAAGCTCCGCCCAAAAGATCAAGAGCAGATGTTCGTAATGATTGGTTGTCAGTATAGCTGGGTGGAGCTATGATAAGTTTGTGTACCAATCGTAACACCGCTATAACGGGTCCATGCTTTGGACGACTAATGCCATCTTTATATTTTCTCCAATAGATTTAATGCTCGTATTACCCCTTGCTGTCTTTACCATGTCAATATTTGCGACAATACTTGGTTTTCCCCCCACTATTCCTGGATCAATAATCACTATTGTAATCGAGAGGATTTTATAATAAAGAAATTATAAATATATCCATTCCTTTAATTATATTTTTTAAAAAAGAAGAGTATTCGGTTTCCACGTTAAACTGTAGGTCTAAGGCCGGAGTGAAAAGCTTAACCATTGTCAAAATGAACAAATCAGCGAGATGATGTGAAAGAGTGAGCAATCATTCCCTGACGAGATGTATTTCTGATTCGGTTTCCACATTAAACTGTAGGTGTAGTGCTGGGTGAAAAGCTTAATCTTTGCAATTCGGCGAAAAGGAGTTTATTATTTTTACTACTGTAATTTGTACCACCCTATATATATATATATATATATATATATATATATATATATAGTGTGTGCGTGATCCTCACTTTCTCTGACAAAAATCTCTGTGTGCGTGTGCGTGATCCTCACTTTCTCTGACAAAAATCTGTGTGTGTGTGTGTGTGTGTGTGTGTGTGGTGTGTGTGTTAATTTTGAAAAAACTTTGTTGATTTCTGATAATTATGATTTTAATAACTAAGTTGATAAAATATAAAACATTTTTTATTTACAAGGAAGACATTCGCTTCGAGAGTGAAGTGGGTATTTCAGTGAGTAGTAATAAGTATAATATTTTTAACATTTGGAGTCAAGCGAGGTTTTCTGATTTGAGTGGAAGGAATTTGGTCAAAAGGAAACTTAGTGGTCATTTTTGCGGTTAGCAAAGGCTTAATATGAAAAGGCTTAATATTTTTTCTGTTTTTGATACATAAAAATAGACACAGTTAATGTGTTTATTTCTTTTGCTGTTTATTATTAAATATAATTGTGTGTGTGTGTGTGTGTGTGTGTGTGTGTGTAGATTTGAGAGTATGTTAATGCAACGATTTCTTTTGCTAAGCCAATTGTTTAGTGAATTGTTAATATTGTTTTAATTCACTTTAAGGTGAAAATCCGTTTATATATATAATATATATATATATATATATATATATATATATATATAAGGAATGACAAAATTAAATACAGTTAATATGATTCTTTCTATATATATATATATATATATATATATATAAGGTAAGGAGAACGTGAAAAGTGTGTAATGATATTTTTCTGTTTTTGATACAAAAGAAAGGTTTGCCAAAAGAAAATAAACACTGTTAATGTGTTTATTTCTTTTGCTGTTTATTATTTAATATAAGTGTGTGTGTGTGTGTGTAGATTTGAGAATATGTTAATGGAACGAATTCTTTTGCTAAGCCATCTGTTTAGTGATTTTTTTAATGTTAATATTGTTTTAATTCACATTAAGGTGACAATCCGTTTATATATATATATATATATATATATATATATATATATATATATATAAGGAATGACAAAATTAAATAGACACGGTTATTATGATTCTTTCTCTAAGGAATGACAAAATTAAATAGACAGTTAATATGATTCTTTCTATATATATATATATATATATATATATATATATATATATTATATATATATATAAAGTAAGGGGAAAGTTGTTCAGTTGTGGTGTGTATTTCGTCTGAACTATTATTTTGACGATTGTACGTATTATATTATTTTTGTGCAGTAGAAGGCAAATTCTATTTATTTAATTAATAATCATTTTCTTTTTGTCAATTTCAAGAGAAAGTCTATGCTTTGGTAACGAATTAAAATGGTATCTAGCAACTCACCCTAATAATGTATACCTGTACAATTAAAATAAAAAATGGTATCTGGCAACTCAACCATCATCTATATAAGACCCGCTTGGCTTCGGAGCTGGTAGTTTGATGCAAACTTCGGCCGAATAAAGATCTCTCTCCTTCCCTTCTTAGGTTAAGACTTAGCTTAGTTTCCCTTTGGAGGGTTAGGACATCCCACATTGTCCCCCCAAAGTCCTCCTCCGTCTATCCTTTCACTCTTAGGCTAAGGCAACCCCTTTGGGGGGAGGTCATCCTTCCTTCTCCCCCCGAAGATCCTTCCCTCAACCCCCCTTGGCTCCTTCTAAGCCTACTGGCTGATTAAGGAAACTGGCTGATTAGGAGTCTATAAGACAACGGCCACTCGGCTGAAGTCTTATTATGCACTTGGCTCCTGCCAGGTGAACACCTCTCTTCCTTTCTCTCCTTCTCCTGTCTTTCTCTTGGGGGATAACGCCGCCTCCAAGTTTCATGACCCCTTGTTGCACCTGGAGCATCCCCCACCCCCTTTGCAACATTGAGTTGTTGCATACCCCCACCCCCCTTTGTAACATTGAGTTGTTGCATACCCCACCCGCCTTTGCAACCCCTACCCTCCTTTGCAACCCCCACCCCCCTTTGCACCATTTGATCATTATCTCTTGCAACATTCCTGCGCTCTAAAATTTTGCGGCTATACTACTAACATTAAGTTCATCAAGATATACATTTATTTTATTAGTAAAAATCATGAAATTTGTTTTACTGGTATTTAGGAAGAGCTTATTGGTGGTCAACCATTTCATTACACTGATGAATTCTGAATGAAATATATTCTTAGCTGTATTAACATCGTGTTCGTGTTCCATGGCGGAGGGAATGTTTATGCACTGGCAGAGGGAATGATTATTCACTGACGCGAAAATAGCTACTGTTACTCCCAACTGAAAAATATTTCCTTTTATATGCACAATCGCCAAGCTCCGCCCCAAAAGATCAAGAGCAGATGTTCGTAGTGATTGGTTGTCAGTGTAGCTGGGTGGAGCTATGATAAGTTTGTGTGCCAATCGTAACACCGCTATAACGGGTCCATACTTTGGGCGACTAATGGCATCTTTATATTTTCTCCAATAGATTTAATGCTCGTATTACGCCTTGCTATCTTTACCATGTCAATATTTTTCCCCCACTATTCCCTGATCATTAGTCACTAATGTATTCAAGAGGATTTTATAATAAAGAAATTATAAATATATCCATTCCTTTAATTATATTTTTAGAAAAGAAAAGAGCATTCGGTTTCCACGTTAAACTGTGGGTCTAAGGCGGAGTGAAAACCTTAACCGTTGTTACAATTCGGGGAAGAGCTAGTTATTATTATTATTATTATTATTATTACTAAAGAGAAAAATCGTGCATTACCATGTTTTGCAGCCATACTACCCCCGGATCAATAATCAAATGATCCTGTTATTTTAAATCCGGTTCAATAATCAAATGTTCCTGTTATGTTGAAATTATGATGTGGAAGAGTGAGCAACGATTCCCTGACGAGATGCATTTCTTGAACTGATCCACAGAGCAGATGTTCACATCTTCTGAAGACTGCATGTTCCATGCGCCACAGATCTTATAGACAATGCAGGTCCTGTATATGAGCTTTAATTATCTCGATGAAATTATGATGTGAAATAGTGAGCAATCATTCCCTGACGAGATGTATTTCTGAATCCACGTTAAACTGTAGGTCTAATGAGGGGAACAAATCGGCGAGAAAGAGTTAATTATTATTATTATTATTACTACATAGAAAAAATCGTGTATTACGATGTTTTGCAGCCATACTATCCACGGATCATTAATCAAATGATCCTGTTATTTTAAATCCGGTTCAATAATCAAATGTTCCTGTTATGTTGAAATTATGATGTGGAAGAGTGAGCAACGATTCCCTGACGAGATATTTCTGAATCCACGTTAAACTGTAGGTCTAATGAGGGGAACAAATCGGCGAGAAAGAGTTAATTATTACTACTACTGTAATTTGTACCACCCTATATATGTATATCCATTCCTTTATTTATTTAAAAAAAAGAAAAGAATGAACAAAACTCTCTCTCTCTCTCTTTCTTCCTATATATATATATATATATATATATATATATATATATATATATAGTTAATTATTACTACTACTGTAATTTGTACCACCCTATATATGTATATCCATTCCTTATTTATTTAAAAAAAAGAAAAGAATGAACAAAACTCTCTCTCTCTCTCTTTCTTCCTATATATATATATATATATATATATATATATATATATATATATATATATATATATATATATTATATTAGGGTGGTCCAAAAGTTAAAGCATCGACTAAGTTCTCTCCACAAGGTTGGTTTTATGCCTCTTGGTGTGGACAGTATTTGTGCAAAGTTTCACGTTATTCGTTTAATATTTAGGGGTCGCCCCACTTGCCCCCTTTTTGAAAATTTGGGAAAATATATAAACTGAATAACTAAATTTTTTTTTGGTTCTCAAAGAATATGAAAGAAAACAGTAAGACAATAGGACATGATAATGGGTGTATCTTCATTATTTCTTCTGCATCAGAGTCGCCTTGGATGGTATTGGTATCTGTTTTCGGTGGGCGGCTACGAGTTGTAGGAGGTACTGCTTCTGGTCCTCGTTTCGTGTCAAAGTGTCATTGTAGCGTTGTGCGAGAGCAATACCTCGCTCGGCAGCATCATTGACGACTTTCATCTTTAAGGCGCGATCTCTAAGTTCCCTGTAGTTCTTGTCATTTGGCCATTCCCGTGGATCTTTTTGAAGTAACTGGCGCGCTTCCTCCTTACCTCCAACTTTCAAGGCATCAAAGAGGGTCAATGTCCTTTTCGTGACGAAGGATGCCATATCATTTTCAACACCAGCTTCCGCCATGTCGATTCGTCGGGGGCAGCCATTCTTTTGGGGATGTTGGAGTGTTGAACCATTCTCCTTTTGGTATCAGGATCGATCCTATTATCGAAGAAGGCCAGTCCAATCAGATGCTCCGACAAGTACCACAGGTGGCGTCTTAGAGCTGTCTTCGCCGCTTGTGCAGCTCCTCCGTGTGGATATTTTTCCAGAAGATGCAGCATTTTGAGATCATTGAGAGGAGCTTGTGTCCCCATTGGCGCTTCATGCCAGTACTTGACGTAAATCAGACTGACAAATAAAGCCAGCTGAGTCACGTTTCGTTCTTCGCGTGCTGTGAGCTTGAATTGATTAAAGAGGTAGATTTTGAGCGCATAAATCGCCTTCGCCATCCATCTCGCGTGGTGCATGGGACCCGGAGCTCGGATAAAGAGTTGACCACCAGTCTTTCCCCCAGGAAGAGCAAAGATAGTTCAAGGAACTCCTTGTAGTCGTCACGAGGTTGGCTTGCCTGAAGAGCGTTAGGTAA
Organism: Bathynomus jamesi; assembly: GCA_023014485.1. Taxonomy (NCBI): domain Eukaryota; kingdom Metazoa; phylum Arthropoda; class Malacostraca; order Isopoda; family Cirolanidae; genus Bathynomus; species Bathynomus jamesi. Next base: position 1,002,271 of record JAJOZX010000622.1, on the reverse strand, counting down.
GTAAGTGAGCATCTCTTTTCTCATCTCTTGGAGTTGAGGGTTCTCGAACAAGCTGTCCGATGCTGAGACAAATGCTTCGTGGGAGAGAGATGGCCATTCCTTTTGAAATCGCTTAAAAAGGCCTGTTTCAGGACTTCCTGTTGAGCCAAATATTGAGGCAAAGACATCAGCAAGTACGACTTCAAGTATATGATGTCGACAACCGATCCAAACTAGCTCGTGATCCAATGCTTCTTCAATCCTGACACAGGCTCCGCGATGTAAACCCGTGTTTGACGCAGTGGTATCGAAGACGAGACCTCTCACATGCTGTTCCACGTTCCATAATTTCATAGTTTGAAGGCATGCCTGGGCCTGTGCTTCTCCAGTTCCTTGTTTCATCTTTGGGACACCAAGCAGCTTCTCCTGTCCATTGAATGTTATAAGGATTGCTATCCGATGCACATTCGTCTTCTTCCCTTCAATGCCGGGGAGAAGCTTTCCGTCCCAATGGAGAAGGACAGGGTCTTCTAGAGAGAATGATTCTAGGTCTTCTCGAGCTGCCTGTTCTCGCCCACTTTCTCTGTAGCGATGAATAGAGCTCGAGAGCACGTCATCCCAGACAGATCATGCCCCGCGGCCTGTAATACAGCTCCAGTTACGAAAACAGCATTCCGGTCAGAAAGATTGGTGCGATCCATTGCTCCAATGACTTCTGGAGATTGGAAAATGTTCGTAACCTTGTTCTTGGGACGCTTTGGTGCCGGAGCTTCAGACGAAGAAGGAATCGGAACCGATGGTCTATAGTCGTCGTCGTCTTGCGAGAAAAGGGAAGAAGAAGAAGAGGAAAGATCAATTGATGACACTCCTGCTTCTTCCAAATCTTTCTGTGTTGCTTCATGCCTTGCCTTCCTCTTGGCTTCCTTCTCCATTCTGGATCGCTTTCTGTCCTCTTGTGTAGTCGTTTCCTTATCAATGCCAGCCATGCTGCAAGAATTGACGTCCTTGCGCTGCATGGACAGGAAATTTCGGTCCTCAACGTTGACGATTGTGCTCATGGCATCACTGGTTGCGATGTCAAACAGTTCCTGGATGTCCGCTTTGAAGATGTCTTCATTCATTCTATCGCTGGCACGTTGCCTGGTCCTGTGCTTCTTGAGTGTTTTGTAGCGGTCTAAAAGCTTTGAAAGCTTACGGTACGGACACAGGAGTCGATCCGTTGAGTTGGGATCCGCGCTCGGGTCCAGACTTCAATCACCCTCTGGCATGCCTGGTTTAGACTGTCGGAGGTGGTTTGCTTTTGATTGATGTGGTGGTATTGCCCCAAGAGGAGGGCGTCAAGGCATGTAGGGAGCCTTGACGTGGATAAAGTTCCAGTTGCCATCCCTAGAAGCCAAACTTTTGGAATTGATCGAGTTTGAGCCATCGGACCTACGGAAGAAAAAGTACATTATATAATATATATTCAGAGTGGGGCGACCTCTAAATATTCACCAATCACGCTGCAATTTTGCACAGACCATGTGGACACTAAATGGACAAAAACCAGACTTGTGGAGACTATCTAAGACAATTTTGAAATTTCCCCCTATGGATTTGGACCACCCTAATATATATACGAGATCGGTGTACGCCTGGTGTGAATGAATTCTGTATTTAAAATGATTCTATAGTTTCATTGGTACGTTTTTATTCCCCACTAACTGTGTACACGAGATAAGTGTACGCATGGTGTAAATGAACTCTGAAGCTGTTCTTTTTGCAGATGTTTATACAGAAAACATGTAATTACATCATTGAAAACATTAACTGGGAATCGTGAGAGATACGCTTCTGGTAATCGGGAGTCGAACCCACGATCTCATATCTTTCGTTTATACAGAAAATAAGTAATTACATCATTGAAAACATTAAATAGGAATCATGAGAGATACGCGTCTGGTAATCGGGAGTCGAACCCACGATCTCATAGCTTTCGTTTATGCAGAAAATAAGTAATTACATCATTGAAAACATTAACTAGGAATCGTGAGAGATACGCGTCTGGTAATCGGGAGTCGAACCTACGATCTCATATCTTTCGTTTATGCAGAAAACACGTAATTACATTCAATTGTTAGTACTTTCAGGTTTGCTCCCGACCCACCTCATGCACCCGCATGTTTATTTCTTTTGCTGTTTATTATTTAATATAATTGTGTGTGTATCTTTCCCATTAAATAACAGATGTTATCTAAGAATATGACACCATACAAATTACGTGTAAATAAAAATATAAAACATTTTTTATATAAAAGGTATACGTTTGCTTCGAGAGCTAGGAGGAATTGAGAGAGAGAGGAAGTTCGAACCAAATTCCTTCGCGTCCGATCGTACCTTTCAAAAAGGCCTCGGGGTAAACACGTGTGATTCGTTTCTGCTCCACTCACTCGTGAAAGAAAGTAAATAAAACAGCGTTTAATAATTAATTTCTTATATTGTTAATATCGGTTTTAATAATTGATTCTCTTAAAAGGAGAAAATTTATTTGCTTTAAATTAATATATTTTTGGCATGATGCCACACAAATTTGCAAGTAAAGAGAAATAATCAACGCATTTAATAAAATATAATTTTATATACATTAGTATCAAGGGACCAAATTGAAGGAGTCGAGTGAAGGATTTGCCGAGACAGAGAGAACAAGTTGACCTAGAATCCTTTCAAAAAGGCCTCAGGGTAAACAGGTGTGATTCGAGTTGACCCAGATTCTCGGGAATCCTTCGCTCGACTCCTCGTGAAAGAAAGTAAATAAAACAGCGTTTAATAATTAATTTCTTATATTGTTAATATTGGTTTTAATAATTGATTCTCTTAAAAGGAGAAAATGTATTTGCTTTAAATTAATATATTTTTGGCATTTTTCTGATTTTCATTCACATAATATGTACAGAGGTGTGTGTGTTTGTTGTGTGTGTAGATTTGAGAATATGTTAATGGAACGAATTCTTTTGCTAAGCCAATTGTTTAGTGATTTTTTTTAATGTTAATATTGTTTTAATTCACTTTAAGGTGAAAATCCGTTTTTATATATATATATATATATATATATATATATATATATATATATATATATAAGGACTGACAAAATTAAATAGACACGGTTATTATGATTCTTTCTATAGGGAATGACAAAATTAAATAGACACAGTTAATATGATTTATATATATATATATATTATATATATAAGGTAAGGAGAAAGTTGTTCATTTGTGTGTATTTCGTCTGAACTAATATTTTGACGATTGTACGTATTATATTATTTTTGTGCAGTAGAAGACAAATTATTTAATTAATAATCATTTTCTTTTTGTCAATTTTAAGACTTAGCTTAGTTTCCCTTTGGGGGGTTAGGACCTCCCACCTTGTCTCCCCAAAGTCCTCCTCCGTCTATCCTTTCACTCTTAGGCTAAGGCAACCCCTTTGGGGGGAGGTCATCCTTCCTTCTCCCCCCGAAGATCCCTCCCCTCTCCCCCTTCAGGTGTACCCCTCCCCCCTTGGCTCCTTCTAAGCCAACTGGCTGATTAGGAGCCTATAAGACAACGCCTACTCGGCTGAAGTCTTAATATGCACTTGGCTCCTGCCAGGTGAACACCTCTCCTCCTTTCTCTCCTCCTTTCTTTCTCTTGGGGGATAACGCCGCCTCCAAGTTTCATGACCCCTTGTTACACCTGCAGCACCCCCCCTTTGCAACATTGAGTTGTTGCATACCCCCTTTGCAGCATTGTGTTGTTGCATACCCCCTTTGCAACATTTAGTTGGTGCATACCCCACCCCCCTTTGCAACACCCCATCCCCTTTGCAACACATACCCCTTTTGCAACACCCCACCCCTTTGCAACATTTGATCATTATCTCTTGCAACATTGCACCATTCCTGCACTCTACCCTTTTGCGGCTATACTACTAAGTGCAGTATATTATAAATAAGGACTTTCCCCACTAAACCTGATAAAAACGAAAAGCAAACGAGTTTTTAGTTATCAGAGCGCGCATGCGCAAAACATTTACGTATCTAATTGATAACAATTATTGAAATCCTTTACAAAGTTTATTAGCAACAATGCCGTTAGCATTATTATTATTATTGGGTCTATGTATAGTAAATGTATGGATGAGGCCGTATATCCCAAGTTCTGAAGCTTGGAATATGTTTATACATTTTTCACCTATATTGCTCTGGGAATCTTTACAGTGAATTTTATAAATACCAAATATTAGTGTTGTCAGATCTGTAAGGAAAAAGGGGATAAACTATGTACAGTGTATATTATGGTATCCCAGAAATATTTTGAAAGTCGTTAGGCAAATTATTTATTTTTTGTGTTTGAAGAGTAAATAGCGAGTCCTGCGCATCAGTTCTGTTAAATTGGTTTCTCATTTTGGGTATAAAGCATGTATTGAGCATTTAAAGTAACACTATAATAAAGTTTTTAGAATACCCCAACCATGCAAACGATGTTTGTATGTAGTCAATTTCGGAATCTGGCGATTGTAGAGTGCAAATTTTCAAGGCTCTCAAAATATTAGAGTTACTAAGTTAGTCTTTTAGATTCATTCAACTGTAATTTTGTTTTAATTAAGTGACATAAATCCTTATATATATATATACAGTATATACGTGTGTGTGTGTGTGTATTTCCAGATGCATTATAAGTAGACTATTAAATCCATAGGGCTGAACTCGTTGAAAGCTTTCGCTAAACAGACGTTTTCTTCATGAAACTGTCTATCTCTGCAAAAACTTATCCCTGTGCGTGGTTTTTTAAATGGTTTACCAGTATACCCAAATAAGAGGAATGTACGCTTTAATTTCACATTTTTCAATGCATCGCTGTCATTTTAAACCTATTTTAATACACACACACACACACACACACACACACACACACATATATATTATATATTATATATATATATATATATATATATATTTACAGAGAGGAGGGGTGACAAGCTTGACCTTCGTGAAATGAGGAATCAGCGCACGGAACATGTGAAAGGTTGAAAGTTATATATATATATATAATATCCTCTGGTTGCAATTATAAAGAAAATACGTTCACATCACAAGCAAACACGAGCTTACAACAATCTTTAATTCATATTGGTTATGAAAAGAATTTTAATTTATTAATGCACTTATTTAATTCTCGTCGAACACGATATGGAAGTGTTTATATATAGGGTGTTCAAAAATAAATGCAACCCATCGTAGAATGCATATATCATTGTAACCTAACCTTTCTTTTCTATTTTGGGTTGTGTTTCTTTTTGAACACCCTGTATAAAATCTAGGTAAAACTTTACTATCCAGGCAGTATTTAGAAACAGAGTTTCCCGGGGCCCGTGGCAGCTCTCGGCGGCCCTGGGTATTGGTATAATACCTTCAATAATGATCTTGCATTTGTCATATCGATAATAATAATTTAAAATTAATACATACTTTAACTATTAATGATACTTATTTATTTATTTACTTACTTACTTACTTACTTATTAATTAATAAGTAGGTTTTATTTTTAATAAGCGCCCAGTAAAGGGTGCTACTGTAGTATGCGGTCTACCTACGATTCGGCGGTCTACCTTTGAAGTATAGTTTCTGATCTTGTTCGCTAATTGCTTGTTTACATCCCAATGTTAATCGCCCTTGACGATTGGTTAGGTTTAGTCATGATATTTTCGTTAGTTTTAACGAAAATATCATGATTAAACCTAACCAATCGTAGGTAGACCGCATACTACAGTAGCACCCAGTAAAGCCTAAAGCTAAGGGTCAAATTAAATAAAATAAATAGTCCAACTTCACAATTATTTATGTCATTGTAAATTGTAAAACCAATTTATTTATTTTATAATTAATAAAGGTTATTCAATTCAATAATAATAATTTTTCAAGGTACAACTTTAAGCTTACCTATAATAAAGTCATACTCCTCCAGAAGCCTCTTCCGGTTGGGAGGATGACCTTCAACGTTAACTTTATCATAAAACTTGTAGATAATGGATAATATGAGACCAGGAATAAAAAATAGTACGGGGGAACTTAGAAGGGGTCCCAAAGGTTGATATATTATTACCTCAGGCATTCTTATATAACTTATTTTTTAATTTTAGTTATTTTGGTTATCACTAGTTTTCGATTTTAGTTTTTAGTTTAAATTGTGATATTCTGTCTTGCTCAATTTATTAATTCTTTTGAATTTTTGGATTACCTGAAGATCAGGGCCCCCAGCCTTATTTAGTTAGCTTTATAAGGCTAACTAACGAAAATATCACGACCTAACCTAACCAATCGTCAAGGGCGTACAGTTGACCTAACGAATGGTTAGGTTAGGTCGTGATATTTTTGTTAGTTAGCCTTATAAGGTTAACTAAAGAAGGCTGGGGGCGCTGATCTTCAGGTGATCCGAATTTTTTGCTATATAGTATATAACAAACCACTCCATGACACCGTTACTAAAACCATTACTAAATTTGATTATATATATATATATATATATATATATATACACACCACACACATATATATATATATATATATATATATATATATATATATATATATATGGTGCTCTTCCAATATGTGCTCTACCTTAAAATTTACATTCCAATACGTGATCTACCTTAGATTATTCGGATTAGCAGCAGGTACGTTAGTTAGCCTTATAAGGCTAACTAACGAAAATATCACGACTTAACCTAACCAATCGTCAAGGGCGTATAGTTGACCTAACGATTGGTTAGGTTAAGTCATGATATTTTCGTTAGTTAGCCTTATAAGGCTAGTTTCACGGTAGAGCACGTATTGGAATATGGTAGATCACAGTTTCGCGGTAGAGCACATATTGGAAGAGCATATATATATATATATATATATATTGGACACAGACACGGAGAGAATTCGAGAACTCCTCACGTGTGAAAGTCGAGATGAATACTGACTTTCCCATGCGTATTTTGCTTATTAAATTCTCGTATCTAATCTAGGATTAAATGTACATTAATTGTTTATTACTTGTTCATCTCTTAATATTGGTTTCTTTGTATAGTATTGATATCATATCTTCAATAATGTCTTTGTATTTGCTTTATATCTATAATAATAATAATAATAATATTAATAATAACTTAAGATTAATATAGCACTGGAATTAATAATTCTTATTTATTATTTATATATTATTATTAATAATAATAATAACTATCTATTTATTTTTTAATTGAGAGCCCAGTAAAGCCGAAAGCTTAAGGGCCAAATAAAATATATAGTCCAAATTCACAATTATTTATATTAAAATTATCGTAACAACAAAATTTGTAAAATTGTATTAATTTTATTAATAAAGATTATTCAATTATATATATATATATATATATATATATATATATATATATATATATATATATATAAAGATAATTCTAACATTCACTTTTGCATATAAAGTCCAAACTCGCGTGACACTCTAACTGTATATAAAATGCAAATTTGGAAAAATAATTGACATTTTAATTTTCTTTTCTCTTTTATTATTTTGGATCACTTCAACATATTGCTTCCCAGGAACCTCTCTTTAACATATTGCTTCCCAGTGTATATCACTTTAACATATTGCTTCCCAAAAATAGACATCACACAACCAATTACAGTTACATTACAATAGTTTATAATATATTTAGAGATTAGCTAGTCGAGAAAATGTAAATTTATGGACAACTTAATTTATTATGCTTTGCTATTTTTTGTGAATGTAAAATATTTAGATCACCTGAAGATCAGGGCCCCCAGCCTTCTTTATAACGAAAATATCACGACCTAACCTAACCAATCGTTAGGTCAACTGTACGCCCTTGACGATTGGTTAGGTTAGGTCGTGATATTTTCGTTAGTTAGCCTAAATTACCAACCTCTTTCTAACCAACCAACCTTTCTCTTTTTAACATATTGCTTCCCAGTGTTAATCACTTTAACATATTGCTTCCCGAATGCTTTGGGAAGCAATATGTTAAAGCGATCCATTATTTTTGCTAAATAATTCATGAATTATTTCTTTTTTTAATTACCTAATCATTTTTTAGATTAAGCTTAATCACGTATTCGTGTTAAATTCTGCAATGTTCATTTTTTATTCTCAATTAAATCATAAAAGATGAAGTCATATCGTGAATCAGCATTTAATTTTAAATTTTAAACATTTAATTTTAATAAAATGCATATCTTAATTTCCATTTTTCTGCTGGGAGCCCTGATCTTCAAATGATCCAACTTAACTTTTTGCCAATTAATTAATTATGTTAATTAACTAGTTAAATTTTAAAATAGGGATTAATTTAACTTAATTGAAATTTCTCCAAATTAATTGAGGCGTATAGAATAGAAAGGGCGTACGCCCGAAAATCAAGTTATTACTCGTTAACGTTATTATGCGTTATTACTCGTTAACGACTGAACCGAGTTAATGGTTTTGGTCTCAAGCCCGTATGGGGCGCGTCACACACCCACGGAATACAGCGTGCTGATAGTTACTGCCAAAACGGGATATCGGGAAACCGGTGGATACGCCTGTTGCTATTCTAATGGCCTTAATTGATGAACTTCAATTAATTTTCAATTAACTTTCTTTTTTTTTTAAATACAATTTCATTTATTTGGTCACTATTTTATTAGTTTTCGTACTCGCCACCGGAGTCCTTCAGTCCTTGAAATTGGCGGTAAAAAGGTGTCTGTCTGTCTGTCTGTATGCGTGAGCGAGTATTCCATTACTATTTCTTGTTTTAATTGCTTTCCAAAAGTGTGTCTTTCAGTACAAACTACATAAATCAATATTTTTATTTTATAAGATAATCCTTATACAAAAGAATTACATATATTTTATCTCACAGACACACACACACACACACACACACACACAGATAGCAATTAAACTTACGTAAGTACGGGTATATCAGTACCACGATTAGTTAGGTATAATGGTGGTTCTAAGGACTACTTCCAAGAAAACAAAAGTTAATTGATTAACTAAACTAGTTACATACTTTTCAAATTAACTTAACCCATATTTTGAAAATTAACTAGTTAACTTAGTTGGTAAGATTTCCAAATTAACTTAACTAGTTAATTTTGAAAGTTAATTGACCCAACCCTGATTGATACTCGTACAGGTAAGTTTGTGCTACATTGGGGAGGAAACAGAAACTGATGGTGCATCTTACTCCTGAAGAATCATGCACTTAGACTAATAATAACTGAGGGTATCCGCAATACAAACTAACGAAAATTGCGCGAAAACAAATACAGATTTGGATGTCCTTTGGACTGAGATACCACTGAGCATTTTTTTTCTGCGGTGATAAATTACGTACGGAAACCTCGTTAGTACATTGACCCCCCTGTTTGCTTAACATTCCTGCTGCGAGCTACTCGTACCCTAAAAGGGGCGAATGCTCTATGCGTAAAAGTGTGGAGGCGACTTTTGCGGGCGTTCGCCCTTCACTCTTTCCTGTATAAACAAAACTTTCGCTTAAGGAGGAGAGAGAGAGAGAGGAAAAGCATTTCATAAGAGAAGGGCTTATTAAGATTTTGAGTAAAAGTTTCGTTACTTCACGTATCACCTTCCATTGGACAGAAGGAAAGGTGACTCGTGAAGTATCAAAGTTTTTGTCTGAATCTTAATAAAACGTTCTCTTGTGGAATGCTTTTACTTTTACTCAATTATTGAAAACGTGCTTATTACGTTACTTCACAATCATATATATATATATATATATATATATATATATATAATATATGAAAAATTATTTCACGAAAGTGACACGTGAAAAGTATTTATGATGAATAAAACCACGAAGGAAAAAAGAAACACAAAGGGGTGCTCAAGCGCTTTCCTCAGTGTTCCTGAGGATGTCATTAGACGAAAGCGCTTGAGCACCCCTTTGTGTTTCTTTTTTTCCTTCGTGGTTTTATTCATCATATATATATATATATATATTATATATATATATCACACAGGGTGTCCCACAAGTCCGGTTTCATAGAAAATTTTTTTAAATTAAATTTACAAAAATAATGCATCAGAACTAAAACAGTGTTGTCTTGTTTTGGGACCTTTTTTCTTGTTGCAGATGGGGGCAATGGAAAGTTGTGACAATATCTATAAGGAAGCAAGGTAGACTCGGCCTCTTCCCCGGCGGCAGGTACAATAACACGCAATAGCCTCCGAGGCCTTTTCCTCACGAGTGTTTTTGTTCTAACGTATTACTTTTGTAAATTAATGTAAAATAAATTTTCCTACGAAACTAGATTTATGGGACACCCTATATATATATATATATATATATATATATATATATATATATATTATATATATATATATAAATATGATCACCTGAAGATCCGTCACCCCAGCCTTTTTTAGTTAGCTGTATAACTTCAAATTATAAGGCTAATTAACGAAAATAACGACCTAACCTAACCAATCGTTTAGGTCAACTGTACGCCCTTGACGATTGGTTGGGTTAGGTCGTGATTTTTTCGTTAGCTAACCTTATAAAGCTAACTTAAAAGAGGCTGGGGTGACGGATCTTCAGGTGATCATATATATATATACAAAGCTGGGCACAAACCGTTAATCCGTTAATCGTTAATTAACGAAGTTAACTTTTTCGTTAACGATTTAACTTGTAAGTTAACTTTGAAAATCATTATCGGACTAATTAACTTCCGTTACATTTAACTTCCGTTAACTCAAGTCCGTTAACCCAAAAAATTCATAAATAAACGTTTAAAGTTTCTATTATTTTCAGTGCTGAGCAGGTGCGCAATTAATCCGCCACTGTTAATAGTGATGAACGAATTTCCATTTCCGCAGTGCAAAATCAGGCGTATATTGTTTTCCGTCGCCACAATTTGTGTCTTATCAAATATGGTAGTTATTTGGCATTGGTTTGAGCAAAACATGGTCGACTGTAAAATCAGGCAGAAAGATTTGCCATTTGAGTTGAATGTTTCAACTTCTTTCAAGAAATATCACGAGCATTTTAAGCACTTTCAATAATATATATGTAACAATTACAACAGCAGTCCAACGAAGTGGGCAGCAACAGTGGAGGCAGCAACAACGAGGAGGAGGAGGAGGATGACTTCTTCAGTGCTGTCATCCAGACAAAAGAGAGCCAGAACACAGGTCACTCAAGGGCAAGGCCCAGAACTTGGTCAAGACCTGGCTGGACCAACTCCAAGGACTTGCTGACAGATGCTGCCTCTTGGGTGAGCAAGTGTTGGTGGACTTGTTCATCAAGTTCAACACAGCCATCCCCTCCAGTGCTGCAGTGGAGCGTTTGTTCTCTATGGGCAAGGACATCCTGAAGGACAACATGCATCTCATGGACAAAATGGAGAACGAGAAGAAGAGGGAAAATTAAATTATATATATTGTGTTTTCATTTTTTTTATAATAAAAGTTAACGTTAACGGTTTATCGGTAACTTCCGTTACATGTTTAACGAATTAACGGATTAACGGTTAACGAAGTTAACTTTTTGGTTAACGGATTAGCGTTAACGAAGTTAACTTTTGGTTAACGGTGCCCACCACTGTATATATATATATATTATATACACACACACACACACAGTGGCGAATCTAGGCTATTTCTTTGTGGAGGGGAGGGGGGGCTGGTACCTATACTGGTGCCCAGTATATGGCAGAAGAATACCACCTTTACCTAATGAGCAAAAAACACAATGTAGCTGCCCTGTTTAAGAGTCAGTGAGCATTAATTGGTTAAGAGAACTCGGTCAATCTACGAGTCTTTAATTTAATGCTAAAGTTAATAATAAGGTAATTGAAAATAATAATAATAATAATAATAATAAACAGCCAGTCTTTATTGTGGCAAAGCCACAGTAAATCTGATCCGCCGGTGTATATATATTGCAGTTCTTAAAATGTTGAAAATCCTCTATACTCTGCATTATGTAAATATAACAAATCATAAAAGAGGAGATTGTAGGAGGAGGAGATTAGAAGGGGGAGATTGTAGGAGGAGATTAGAAGGGAGAGATTGTAGACACCAATCGACCAGGGAAGTGCTCCAGGGTGGACGTTCGGCAGGAGAGAGGGAGTGCTGGAATTCCCGTTTCTCCTGTTACTCTCCTCTTTAGTTGGTCTTTTTCTGTGTCTCATTTACCCTGTGCCCAGTCCAGCATGCTCTCAATTACACACTTCTCCCTCTGTTCTTCCCTACACATACATGGATTTTACATACTACACACTCTATTCAAAATTTTTATAAAAAAAAAAAAATAGCATCGTGAGCCTCAGAGGCCTTGATTTTGGCTCTCTCTCTTTTTTATAAAGGTGGGCATTTTTGCGGGCACCCGCCCTCCGCCCTTCCTTTTTACTTAAAAAAATATAACTTACTTTCTACATTTCCTTATTATATATATATATATATATATATATACCTCGTAACCTGGCTTGGTGTGGAGGAGCGAGTTGCTCTCTTGCGCTCTCCACCGCACATAGCCAGGTACACCCGGGTCATCTGGTACCGTCCTGAGCCACGCATCTAGTCTTCTCTTGAAGACTTCAACTTTGACTCCTGTAACGTTTCTGAGGTCGTTTGGAAGCTGGTTAAAAAGTCTTGACCCCCTGACAACCAAGCTATTTCTTTCAGTGTGTGTGTGTGTGTGTATATATATATGGGAATGAACTCAGAATATATATATATAATATATATATATACGAATTCGAAAATCACATGTTCCTGAAGGTGAATCAAAAGTTTTGAAAGGAATAAAGTTGGTCAAAGTCATATATCTGTTTGTAATATTACCTAATAATAATAAATGATTAGTTCATAGTTTTCTAATATGTTGCTTAGTAATTTTCATAATTGCTGGTAGAGTAAAAATTTTAAGATGCTAATTTCTACTTTCACTGCTTGAGTACTTTATAAATGAGATAGTTTTTACTTGTACTTCGGTACATTTTAGAAATGATACTTTTACTTTGAGTACATTTTTGTCAATGTAACAGTACTTTTACGAAAGTAACAAAGTCTGGTACTTCACATTTTACACCTCTGCTCAAATATTTGTATAATTTCGCATGAAGTGGTTTATAAAATGTACGACTTACCTAATAATAATAATAATGATAATAATGATGATGATAATAATGATAATAATAATGATAATAATAATGATGATGATAATAATAATAATAATAACAATAATAATTTTCCTTTCCGACTATGATATTTGTACTGTGAAATATTTTTAGAAGTTCGCTGTTTTTCTCATGTGGCCCGCAGCAGCGTGCCCAATTAAAATGTTATTGTGGCCCGCAGATCTAAAAAATCTACTCCGTATGATTTGAAGTGTGTATTTTGAAATAACTAATTATTATATATATATATACGTTACCCAGTCTTTGTTTACTGTACCCGAATGTTTACTATAAGCGTGTTTACTAAAACCGTTGTCCAATGTGTGTATATATATATATATATGATGAATAAAACCACGAAGGAAAGGAAACACAGAAAGGTGCTCAAGCGCTTTCGTCTAATGACATCCTCAGGAACACTGAAGTACATAAAAGGGTTACAGCCTATATATAGGTTACAGAAAAAAAAAAATATATATATATATATATACACGGTGAACCAAAAGTAGGTGGACAGTAGGTTGAATACGGTTTGTGTTATATTATATTATAACTATGGTGTTCATTATAACTATGGTGTTTGTGTTATATTATATTAAATATTATAACTAAATTTATTTAAATTTTATTTTGTATTATAGTATACAAAAAAATTAAATATGTATTCTCAAAATAAACGTTATCATTTACTGTCCACCTACATTTGGTTCACCCTATATATATATATATATATATATATATATATGTATGCAATAAACGGAGAAGTAAAAATAAAAATTAAAAATTAAAGGATTATCGAAGAGGCATAGAAATTTGTAAGGAAAAATATCGATTTTTAGCACAAGATCAAATGAATTATTCCAACCAATGTTATAAAAAAAAATAAAAAAAAAAAAATAAATAAATAAATAAAAAAAAATATAAAAATACAAATTTATACTGGAAATCTGCCCGGTTTTAACCCTTTGACGACCAGTATACATTTCTTTGAACTTAAAAGTTTAAGTTTTATTGTTATTTACAATTAGATATTAGTAACTAGTCACTTAAATGACCCATTTTGGGTTAATTTTCCGACAACTAAACGATACCTGTATAAACATGTAGATGTATTTGTAGAAACGTTGCATCATTGTACAATTTATATTATTATTTCCGTTGGGACAAATATGTCCCATGGTCCTCAAAGGGTTAACACTGCTTTTTATGGTTAAGGTTCGATGTATATAAAAATAAAATTAAAATTAAAAGTTAATAGAGTAGCATACAAGTTTACCAAAGATTTAGCGTTCTACCCTTCTTATCTAAATCTGTTCTGAAGGAATTCAAAACAACAGGATCGAGTTGAAAAAGACCTTTGCTTATGTTGAAGTTATTTGTAAGTTGGATAATGGCAGACTCAAGAATATTTCTATTAACAATGTTGCTAGAGTGAAATAAAACTGAAGCATTATTCCAATCAATACAGTGGGATAACTCTGACAAATGGACAAAAAGGGCACTGGACAACTGTCCTGTTCTAACGGAATATTGATGCTGTTTTATACGTGTGTGCAAATCCTTTCCCGTCTGACCTATGTAAAAGGAATCACATTGTTTACAACCAATTTTATAGATAATGCCTGAATTATTGGTAGGGCTATTTTTTACTTGATATTTTTCACAATATTGTTATATGAAAATACTACATTAATATCCAAAAGTTTAAGTACATTAGCAATGCCTAAAAAGCCCGGGAAAAATGGAAGTACTAAAATATTTTTTGACAAAGTACGAGTGTTATTATTGACACGATAGAAAGTTCGTTTTGCCTTGTTGAGACAAGATTCCATAAACGCAGATGGATAACACAGATCACTTCCAATACCGTTGATTTTTTCTAATTCGGCATCGATGTATTCCGGACTGGCGATCCTAAGGGCGCGGAGAAACATTGAAGAAAAAATGGCCTTCTTAGTGGGGGTGTCATGTCCCGAGTAAAAGTGTACGTAGGACAAATTGTTTGTTTTTTTCCAATAGATACTAAACTTAAAACCTGGGCTTTCCCTATGTACACGCACATCCAAAAATGGGATTGAATTGTCTTGTTCCACTTCTAAAGTAAACTTAATGGATGGGACTTGATCATTTAACTGAAGGAGGAAGTTATCCAGGTCACGATTCATGGCCAGATACACAAAATATCGTCGACGTACCGCAACCAAGGGATGCCAACCCCCGGATTCTCGGAATGTAAGTAATTTCGAAAAACTCCATATAAATATTGGAGAGGAGGGGCGATAAGGGGTTTGCCCATGGCCATCCCAAAAACTTGTTGATAATACTCGTTATTGAAAGTGAATTTACAGTCTTTGATGCAAAGCTTAATAAGTTCCAAAACAATGTGAAGGTAGTGGCAGGTCATACTTATGTAATTCTTGGGAGAGAAAGTCAAGCATATCGTCAATCGGCACTTTTGTAAACAATGAACAAACGTCAAAACTGATCAATCTATCGTTAGTTTCAGTACGTGCATTATTCAATTTTTCAGTAAGATCCATGGAATTTTTTACATGTGAATCAGAGATAGTTCCGAGAATGGGGGACAAGACTTTGACAAGCCATTTGGAGAGTTTATAAGTAATAGAGCCCACCGAGCTAATAATAGGGCGCATAGGGTTGCCAGGTTTGTGGGTTTTAATAAGACCGTAAAGTAGGCATAGAAGGTGAAGTGAACATGAAAAGCGGAATTAAGTCCTTATGATCTTTGAGAATGCGTTTTCAAGCCACTATTAAATGATTTGATGACGTCATCCTGCGGGTTCTTCCTAAGTTTGCTGTATGTGGCGGGGTCCTGGAGAAGCTCGATCCTGTTGTTTGAATTCCTTCAGAACAGATTTAGATAAGAAGGGTAGAACGCTAAATCTTTGGTAAACTTGTATGCTACTCTATTAACTTTTAATTTTAATTTTATTTTTATATCAATCGAACCTTAACTAACCATAAAAGGCAGAGTGTTAAAACCCGGGCAGATTTCCAGTATAAATTTTTATTTTTTTATTTTTTTTATTTATCTATTTATTTATTTTATTTTTTTTTTATTATTTTTTTTTATAACATTGGTTGGAAATAATTCATTTGATCTTGTGCAGAAAATCGATATTTTTCCTTACAAATTTGTATGCCTCTTCGATAATCCTTTAATTTTTAATTTTTATTTTACTTCTCCGTTTATTGCATATATATATATATATATATATATATATATATATATATATATATTATACTATATATATATTTTTTTTTTCTGTAACCTATATATAGGCTGTAACCCTTTTATGTACTTCAGTGTTCCTGAGGATGTCATTAGACGAAAGCGCTTGAGCACTTTCTATGTTTCCTTTCCTTCGTGGTTTTATTCATCATAAATATTTTTCACGTGTTATTTCCGTGAAATAATTTTCATATATATATAATATATTACTTTTCTGAACGACTACTTTTTACTTGTAATCGATTACAAATTTATCATAGTAACTACTATTTTTTATTTCATTACTTTTGTAAAAAAGTTATACAATTACTTTTTATATTTTTATATTTTACTCTTTTCTTTTGAAATTTTGAGTGGTAGGGTTTCTTGTGTAATGTAATGTATAAACATCAGTCATGTCTGCAATTAAGAAATATAGTGAATCACGAATGCCTTAACTAATAGTTAAATTTGCGATCATATTTACTAGAAGAATATCAGTACCACAAATTTGTGCTATGTACCGTATTTCCCGGCGCATAACACGCACCCTAATTTTGAAGAGAAAATTATTTTGAAGAGAAAATTTAGGAAAATAAAAATTTAGGAAGAAATATACCTCCTACCTCACTTCACATGTACAATTTTAACGAGTTAATTTTAACATGTACATGATTTTTGGAGTATTTTGGGGGGAAAAAAGTGCGCGTTATACGCCGGGAAATACGGTAACTAAAAATAGATATTGAAAAGCAATATATAATTATTAATCCAGAGAAGTAATTTCTACTTTATACTTTTAGTTACTTTTCAGCCATCGCTAATTTTGATTTTTAATCTATTTCTTATTTAAGTTAATAATTTTACCTCTCCTTGATTACTTTTCTCGGCAGATAATTCTACTTTTACTCCATTACGAAATCTTACGAATTTGACCACCACTGGCCGAAATCTCCCAAAACTTCGCGGTCTATAGAATGCTTTTAGTCCAGGGATGGGGAGTCGGCCAAAACAACCGACTCCCGACTCCCGACTCCTGAGTCGGTATTTTTAAAAACCGACTCCGACTCCCGACTCCCGACTCCCGACTCTTTCCTTATCATGCTGATCTACAACCTTATAAATATTGGGATGTTTGTTTCGTAGATGGCGTTTCAAGTTTGAGGCTCTAGTTGGAGCATTAGCATGTTTCCCAGTGTAAGCACTAATTTTTGCATTACACTCTTTACCATCCTTTTCTACTTGACAAATAAAAATACTTTCAGCCTCATTTAGCTTAAAATATTGAAAGACTGCTGATTTTCTACTAGGCCCACGACTCATTACTAATAGGCTAATTAAATTAATAATTAATATATTGCTAATTTTTATATGGTACCTAGTATCCTAAAATAGAAATATGAAATTCATTTGCTAAGATTTACCAGAACAATAAATCAAATGTGGAAATGTGAATCTAAAATTAGTTCAGGAAGATATTTATTTAGGCAGAGTAGTATTCTGGTAAATTGTTGGCATATAGAAATTGAATCAAAGAGTCAGGAGTCGGTCGTTTTTACCGACTCCCGACTCCGACTCCCGACTCTTCAAAAAAGCCCCGACTCCCGACTCCCGACTCCGACTCCCCACCTCTGGCTTTTACGCTGGCCGTATAGAAAAGGCTGCGGGCCATATTTGGCCAGCGGGAAATAAGGAGGTTCCTCATTATGGCTGTTGAAAGTGCATTAACATAATTTTCATTTGTATAATTTAGGCCACACACACACACACACACACACACACACACACACACATATATATATATATATATATATATATATATATATATATATAATATATATATATTGATGAAAATAACCACGAAGGAAAAAGGAAACATAGAATGATGCTGAAGCGCTATCGTCTAATGACATCCTCAGGAACACTCAAACACCAGGCGCACCATTCTGTTTCCTTTTTCCTTTGTGGTTATTTTCATCATAAATATTATTCACGTGTTACTTTCGTAAACTAATTTATATATATATAATATATATATATATATATATATATATTATATATATATATATATACCGGGTGTCCGAGAATTATCTGTACAAGTTTTGGCTGTTATTAAAAGTCAACCATGAAGTGTAGAAATTCCAGTGTTGTCCCATTTTACAGAGAATCTCATTAAGTTTTTTCTGATACCAAGTTTTGACAAGTTTTTTAGAAATTCCAGTGTGTCCGAAAATTATCTGTACAATTTCATCTTTTAATAAAATTCTTGATAACACACGTAAAATTCTTAAACAAGGTTATTTAGAATCTGTATTTTCAAAAGTTTCTTTTATTAGAGTAACGTTGTTACAAACATTCGATATGTGCACCATCAGTGATTCGCAAACCATCCAATCGATAATCCAAATGTTGCCATGTACGCTGCAGCATATCCACATCAATTCGCTCAATAGCAGCTGTGATTCTTGCTTTTAAATCATCAATGTCTGTCACCCGCGTACAAAAAAGAAAAAACTTGTCAAAACTTGTTATCAGAAAAAACTTAATGAGTTACTCTGTAAAATGGGATAACACTGGAATTTCTACACTTCATGGTTGACTTTTAATAACAGCCAAAAATTGTACAGATAATTCTCGGACACCCGGTATATTAGTGGTGAACCGGATATCCGCATCATTTTTAACATCCGCATCCGCACTTCTGACTGCGGATGTTATGCGGATATTACCTCTAATAAATTATGCAATTTACAATTAAAGTAGCTTATAAGGCCCAGTCATGCACATTTCTTATAAAGTATTAATTATTAATGAACAAACAAATATATAAACCTCAAAATCTAAATACCTGGTAACAGAGAAAATTGAATGAAACTTGTTTCATTGAATTTTCTGTGGCTGAAACTCTTGAGAAAGTTATTATTTTTATCATAATGAAAGCATTAATATTAATTTTAATTCTTATGCATTGCCTGCCATAATAGTAATATCACGAAATTTGAAAAATTATGTCATATATTCATAATTCTATATTATATTGATAGATTAACTAAATATCCGCATCTGCGGATATTGGAATTAAAAATCCGCATCCGCGGATGTTGTAATATATATAATATATATATATATATATATATATAGTGGCAGAGACGTTTTCAAATACTTTCACGATGTTCCATCGATACAAACACGACCAAGATGACGTCACAGCGCGAGACTCCCTCAAGCATTTGCCTCCGCTTTGAACCTCACACCTCACCCTCATTATAAGGACTCCTCGGGCAGGATGCCACCATCGCACTTCGACCTCTCTCTTCGAAGAACCAATGACACGAGAGCTACCATCATGTAAACATCATTGTGCAGACCCCATTTTGGCCTAGTGTCATTCACCGAACTTTATATGGAGACTAATGATTACCTCGCGCGTTATTAATATTGAAGTCATTATTGCAGTGCACATTTATTCATTTCAAATGAACTGTTATTCAAACCAACCAATTTGTCTCATTCCTAAATCAGTTATTTTGTTTAATAAACGAAGAAAATTCATTCCATTAATCAACCTAATTAAAAACAATATTTGGTCTGAAAGGACCTGGTGACCTCACCCTCAATCAGCATCGTCATCAATCAATCGCAACCAATTAACATTAATCTCAATAACACTCAATATTATTATTATTATTATTATTATTATTATCATCATGGCACTATATATATAATATATATATATATATATATAAAATGGCTGTTTGAACTCTGTATAGATACGAGTATATATATATATGTAATTTATATGTGGTACACAAAAACATCTTGACTTTTCAAAACGTCAAGATGGAAACAAGGTTAAAATCCCTTGACCCATGCAAGAGAGCAACTCGCTCCTCCACCAAGCCAGGCCTAGAGGCGGGGCCACCAGCTTGACCTTCTTGTGAAGAGAGACTAAATAAATATATAATGTGTATTTAAATTCAAGGTCAAGGTGACGCACGGAACTCCTACGAGGTTGCTAGGTATACTCCGATTCATTTCACTTTGACATTTATTCTTCAGTTAACCCTAAAAATAGAAAACGTGTCTGATGACCTCACAAAGAAGGAAAATGAGCAGTCAAAGACGGGACGTAAACTATAGAAAATTACTATATAAAATTCTTTTACATGACATTTCATTTGGAAAACATGAAGCCACTCGAGCCTATCGACGTAATCCAAGTCATGAGCAGAGACGTAACTAGGGTTGATGCGCCCAGGGCAAATCAATAAATGGCGCCCTTATTACTGGTTACTCGTAATAATACCGCTAACAAAATATACTTTTAAGAAGTTTATTTTATGACAAATGAAAATGAAAAAGAGTTTTATACATATAAAACTGTACAAAACTATGCAAAAATAAATTGAAATGAAATGAAAATACAATTCATAAAAATTATTTTTCCAGTTTATACTTTAATGTTTTTCTATCCATATACATAACCGCGTATATTTACTATTAAGGTTGATATTAAATTTCTATTAATACAATTTAATTTTATAGAACCAAAGTATGGTTAATTAATTATTTGCCGAATTACAACAGAAACAATTAATATATGTACAAGGAGAGGCATAACTTTTCACTTTGATGTTTTCTTGAATTTTACTGAATTACCGATAGCAGAATTAGCAATTAGAATATTAGATACTGACAAAAATCATTCCAATTATATGGTACTTTAAAAGAAATGCCTTGTTTGCACCTATTATTTTTGGCTCTTTTAATGAATAATTTGGAACTTCACACTAAACATGTATTTTTCTTACTTTTGCTGATGCAAACTTATCAATAATGTCATCAAAATTTGTTATTTCAGTTTCCTCACGTTCAATGCTGAGCAAGGCTAAAGCAGAAAGTCTTTCTTGGCCCATTGAAGCTCTCAAATATGATAAGATCAATGTTAACTTGCTGAAAGATCGCTCACAGCTGCAAATGAAATTGCAATAGTGAGCATTATCTGAATAGCTACTCTCAAATTTGGAAAAACATTTTCATCTCCATACTGAACAATAAACTTGGAGTTCCTCAGCTTTAGAAATCTGAACATTTGGGCGACTTTTCAGAAGCATCTTACAATCCAGGATTTCTTCATAAAGCTCAAAGCCGTCAATATTATTGCTATAAAACTGTCCAAGGTTGAGACAACTTTTCTTTAAGATATTTACGTCATGACTACTGTTGCTTTCATTTGAGTCAAACAATAATCCTCTAGCATCTAAAAGAAATCCAAATTTTGAATCCAAGTCATGGAGATGGACAAATCTTTCTTCCATTTCATTATGGAGACGATCAATAGTTTCTTTCATTATTCTCATCTTCTTTCGCAGTTAACCCTACATCCTTGACTTTTTTACCAGGCATTTGTTTCTTCTTTCTGGGGCGTCTTTCTACTTGAATATCCCATTCATCACACAGTTTCAGCCCTGCTTCAAGTGATTCACTGGCCAATGATTCTCGACTGCTTAAAAAATAATCTTGAAGGGCTTTCAAATCATAAGCAGCATCATGAAAGTTCATGGTATGATCTTGGAGTCGTTTTTGAACACGATCAATCCGAACAAGAATTTTGTTCCAAAATCCAAGCAAAGCCAAGAAATGAAAAGTCAAAATTTGATTCAGCACCTGCCTTGCATCACCTCTTGTATCAGCAGTTTCATTTTGATCATCAACCATGCTTTGCAAGAGTTCCACTATAATATCAAAGTATTCATGAACAGGCTTCACAGCCTCTGTTCTGGAACTCCATCGAGTTTCAGATTCAGATTTGACAACTATTGGTATGGCATCTTTCAGCTTTTGCCAACGGAGAGTTGAACGTGAAAAGAATGAATAAAGCGACTGAATTGCACCAAAAAAAGTCACCATCACTGCATCATGGTTAGCAGCACGCACTCCAACCAAAATGAGAGAATGATTATCGCAGTTTACAAAAAATAGCTTTGCTATTTTTTTCAATAATCCTCTGTTGAACACCACTTTTATAACCAGCCATAACTGCAGCATTGTCATAGCATTGAGATCGACAGTCTTCTAACGGCATTTTGTCTTTTTCCAATTGTTCCAAAATCACTTCCACAATGTTTTCAGCATCCTTTCGTTTTAAGTGGATAAATCCAAGAAAAGACTCTTTTATAAAAATTGTTTTCTCCTGAAAATCAATATCAACATAACGAACTGTTTCTGCCATTTGCTCTCGATTTGCTTGATCTGGAGTAGAATCAAACATGAGGCCAAAATATTTGGCTTTATGAATGCTCTGTAACAATTTCTGGCGAACAGTAGAAGCCATCAGCTGAATAAATTCATTCTGCACTAACGGAGATAAATATGATGTTCTTCCAGGGTGCTTTTCCACAATACTGAGATGTTCTTTCATGACAGGATCAAACCTTGCCAACAATTTTAATAACCCAAGAAAATTTCCAATATTGCTTTCCTCTTCCTGTCTAAGGGATTCCTTGTGACCACGCAATGCGAGGTTCTGAGTTGCTAAAAATTTTATGCAATGGAGAATTCTGTGGAGAACATCTCGCCATTTTTGTTTTTCTGTTGCAATTTGAGCTTGAAGCTCTACGTCAATGATTCCTCTGTTTTCTAAAAGATTTCTTTCCATTTCCTTCCATTGGGTGAAGCAGTATCGATGATTTTTTGCATTTTCATGGGTGCTAAGCCTTTCGTGCTTTCCAATGATTGAACCCATTTTCTTGCTCCAATGAAGACTGATTGTCAATTTGAGAAAATAGCAAAAAAAAAAAGCAAAAGCTGCTTTCTTCTCTGGAGAATAAACAAGCCATGAGCGCCAAACTTCTTCTCCACATCCATTTAACACTTTTTAAACCATCTTTCATTCATTGATCGGTTTTGTGTGGGAACAATGGCCCTTCACTATTTTGAAAATACTTCGAACCCAATGTGACCATTTCTGTCTTCAGGGCATCTGATAAAATTCCTTTTTTTGATATTTTATCAAACTCCAAGAAGCCTACATCGTGATGCTGAATCGCATCCGGTATAGGCTGTGCTGTTTTTTCCTTCTTTTCGCTACTCAAAGTTTTAGTATCTTCTGGCTTCTTGAAAGACACTTCTGGTTCTTGAAAGACACTTAATTCTCCTTCTGATACACTGGCGGGTTGGTCAACACTCATATCTGATGCAGTTAATGCTGATGAAGGACCAACTTCTTGCTGTTCAAGAAATGACATCATAAAGCCTCTTGACTTTTTAGCTTCTGCTTCTTGCATTTTTCTTTTCTTCCTGCCTTCTGCTCCACTCAGCTTCTTTTTCGGACTTTTCGGTATCGGCAATGTTCGCTTCATGGGAAAATTTTCTAGAGAAAGAAACAAAAAAATAGAATAAATTAATAATTCATAATAAAATTCTAATAAAAATAGAATGAATTAATAAAGTTAAATGAAGTTAAAAATCTGAAATTCATGGAAATTCGATGGCTAGAGATATGGTACCGGTACATTTCCAAAAGAACATGTTTTTACTCTTAATTTTTTTTTAAATCATAAAAATGGCGCCCCCCCCAAATTTGGTACCCAGGGCACGCGCCCCACCTGCCCCACCCTAGTTACGCTACTGCTCTACTACCTCGAGTGTTTCACCATTCACCATCACATGCCAGTCCGAATTTCCTCCACTCTCCACAATCAATAACTTGCTTTTACCCTCATTCACTTTCAACAGTCTTCTCTTCCACACCGTCACAAAACTCTTAACAGCCCCTTGCATATCACACTCACTTACTAACTTGTAATACTGTGTTTTTCTTTGAATATTTTATTCTTTTTGATGACTAATAAAATTTCAAAAAACAGAACCCAGTTATTACTAATTAATAAATTTTTATAATCCGCAACTGTACGTTGCTGTATACTGTACACCTATCGTTATTTTCTGAACTTTCAAGAGTCCTTAAAACGTAACAGGTGCAAAGATTGTCCTGCAGTTGGTGCAGTCAAAATCTTTTAAGAAGTTGGGAGCCCGGTTGCATGCAGTTCCTATACCAGGATGCGAAAATGCTATTCCTGCGAGCGATGAGTACTTCGAGTGTCTTATTAGGTATTACACAATAGCCTACTATCATCCTGTTGGCACAGTAAAAATGGGTCCCAGAGGTGACCCTACAGCAGTTGTTGATCCTGAGCTGAGGTAAGATGTTCATAATAACACTAAGAAAACTGTTATTTGTGGTAGTAGGATTATGAGATAATCAGTCATGGAGGCCAGAAACTATCACAGCGCTCAGGCCAGACTAATGCAGCCCATTGCGCCATCTCCTAGATTATTATTACGAGCACCATCTGGAGTCGAACCCCTTACATCAGTGTCTTCTCTTACAGAGAAAAGGTGTTGCCCAGTGAGCTGCGGGCGCTGACAATTATAAAATACGAACCTCACATATTTTATAAATATTGGTTACTCCAATAAATACTTAAAATTCTTCCGTTTTCTTTGGTCACAAAATTTGACGACAGAAAATATTAATCCGTTATGGATATATTTATATAAATTTGAATGTTGGAGACTTATCCATTGGTTTTATCTATCGTCTATTTAGGAATTGTGGCTTATTAAAACTTTTTGAACAAATATTTTATTTTAATTAATGACCATATTTGTGTTTTATTTCAGAGTCCACGGTATTTCTGGTCTTCGAGTTGTTGATGCTTCGATTATGCCCAATGTTGTCAGTGGAAACATCAATGCCCCAACCATCATGATCGGAGAGAAAGCTTCTGTGAAAAATGCTCTGTATGAATTGGTCCACAATTAACCCACCCCTTATATCTCCAGTCTAACTATAGAGTAGATTAAGTCTAGCCTTTTAGGGGTCAGCCTAGAGATTCCGGAAATGGTCCAGAGCGGGCAGATAAATTGAGGTCCACAGTAGGATTCCTCACCAAATTAGGTTAGGGCAATCTACCTTCACCTTTGTTAAGCTATGAGTTGATGCTAGGTCTTAGGCCACAATGTAGGCCTAATTTGTCTGACCCAGCTTAATTTAATGCGTTTACTTCTAACTGGGTTAAAAACACAATTAGTCACTTACTGCTAGTTATTAGAGAGTCTCTTTTCCCCTTCTGTTTAATTGTTGAGAGCGTACTTGCTGGTGGGGATCTTTTTTCCGTTGTTTGTTCCTCTCCCTTCTCTCGTTCCATCTTGTCGCCCCGTTCCTCGTTTTCGTTCCCCCTTGTCTTCCTTTTCGCGGGGCTTTTTCCACCAGCGTCGTCTTGGTTTTTTCTTCGGTTGGTTGATCGGTAATGTATATCTATTACCGAGCACGCTCTTGTCACACAGTATATAAATACTAGTGTGGAGAATAACTCTG
This sequence comes from Bathynomus jamesi, assembly GCA_023014485.1. Lineage (NCBI taxonomy): Eukaryota > Metazoa > Arthropoda > Malacostraca > Isopoda > Cirolanidae > Bathynomus > Bathynomus jamesi. The sequence goes on along the minus strand of JAJOZX010000622.1, from coordinate 976,466 downwards.
GTGAGCAACCAATTGGTTTCATCCACCCAGTTATTGACATAAAAGGAATTTAATAATTGTTAGATTAACTACCTACCTACTCAGTGAACCATTTTCGTTACCTCCCAACTACCCACACATCAGTTTTCCATACTTCGGACCTAATAAAAAACTTTTGGAACACAAAATAAGCAGTTGAAATTGTTTTCGAAGGACATTTCTTATTTCAACAGCGTTCGTGCATGTTTTATTGAAAGAATCAGTTTTGCAATGTGGGTGCAAAGTTTTAGCAAGAAAATGTTTGTTGTATAGTTTTATGATCAGCTCCTGGCGTAACTGATCATTCTAAGTTATTTGCGAAACATGCCAGTTATAGAGTTCATCTTGTCATCATATTATCAGGGTTACTGTGTCATCGTTTATTGCGAGCATAGATAAAACTTTAACTTCTAATCACATCAACAATAACTGCATCATTGCGGAAGATCTAAACATCGATCTCGCTAAAATAAACTCTAACAATATTGCTAATTACTTCTACAATCTCGTTTTTATTTTTTATTTTATTTTATTGGGTTCAGAATCCCAGCTGAGCGGTGAACGGCCAAGCTCTGAAGGGCCAGTTTAACCTACAGCCCAAGTTAAACTACAGTAGACTAAAAACTTACTTCCTATTAGGTCCTACCTCAGGGTTGCTGACTCGATGTGGGCCTACGCCTCAGTTGCATTTATGGTCTTTCTAAACCTTGCAACAACAACACAACCTGCACCATTGCACGATGCAACAATCTTGTATCTAAACAACCAAACTGAATTGCAAGAGAGCTCTCTATAAGACCACGCCCTGTAAATGCCGCATTCCACAAACGAGTAGGAAGGACGCGCAGCGTCCCAAAAAAATGATGCCACAAGAGTGCCCAAATAATGATGCCACAAGAGCCCAAAAATGATAGCTCTAAATTAAGTGAATTTTTCACTAACCTTACAATTATGAGATGGATATATATATACACCTTAACTTAATATATACAAGCAATGCTGCATCAATCAGCTTAGTCATCATATCGCCTTGGGACAACAATGGCTCTTCCTCTTCTAGATTTTCTAACATTTACAAATATAGTTAATAAAAAGTAACTATAGACCCTGCACCTATAATAATAAATTAAAATTTATCACAGATATCAACTTTTGACTGGATGAGAATAACTGAAAGTAACTGTGAAATAGAAACAAAATTTCAAACATTCGTGTTAAAAAAGAACTATAACAATCAGTGGGTCACTCCAGCCCTCATTGTAAGCATAAACCGCAAACATTCTCTCTATAATAAATGCAAAACTTCACTTTTTTTACGTGGAGGTCGAACTGTGACAATAAAACCCACACTAATAGACGGAATTTTTCTGTATCCAACCGAAGAGGATGCCAGTGGGCATCGAAACTGTTGTGGAAATAAACTCCGTCTATTAGTGTGGGTTTTATTGTCACATTCTCTCTATAAACTATGGAAGAATGATATTAATGAACAAACAAATAAAAATTATTATAACAGACTAAATTCGCTCATAAAAACCGCAAAAGCGCACCATTATTGTTCTAAAATTACCGAACAAAAATCTAATCCTAAGGATTATGGAATACTTTAAAGGTTCTAGTTAACACCAAAAAAAAAGAAAAGACAAATCCCATAACTTCGTTAACACAGGATGGAATTTCCTACAGTGATCCAAAAGACGGCCAATTTATTAAACAATTTCTTTTCTAAAATAGGAAGCAATACGGCAGCTGCCATTGCAGAATCGGAATCACTACCAACAATATATGCCACAACCCACACCAAATACTTTTTTCTTTGAACTAATTCTGTCAAACGAAACATCAGCTACACTAAAAAACTTAAAAAATAAAAACGCTAATACCAGTTTAATTCTACCGAAAATATACTCTTATAAACTAATATCAGACGATATAAAAACCCCACTCACAAGATTTGTGAATGAGCAATAGTACAAGGTGTACTCCCTGATCACCTGAAGATAGCTAGGGTTTGTCCACTATTCAAATCAGGCAGCCCTGATTCTCCATCCAATTACCGACTAATCTCCGTCTTACCAACTCCGAGCAAAGTATTTGAAAGAATCGTATACAACATACATCAAATTTTTAACTAAATACATCCTAACAAAAACACAATTTGGGTTTAGAGAAGGCTACACCACAGAAGACGTCTCGAGTCCTACATCACTGGACAATGATGATATTGTTTAATCACTTTCGCAACATCTAAGATCATGTGACGGAGGGGACCTACAGCTTTACACGGGATTCAGCCAGAAGGATGGGAACTGGGACAGCGTTCAGGCCAACTAATACGGTCTATTGCTCTAAGTACTGTATTGTTATTACTAGCATCATCCGGATTCGAACCCCCGACCTCAGTGACTTCACTAAGCTTATAGGGAAATGGTGTTACCCACTGATCGCTGGCGATCACGGCCCAATCCTGAACATTTGTTTGAAATGAGCAAAGTGAGCGAGTTAATATATATATATATATATATATATATATATATATATATATATATATATATATATATACTGTATATGCAATATATATATATATATATATATATTTAGTAGAAATCCAATGACAAGGAGAAATGTAAATGCCATGAAAAGTCTTCTTTATTGCGCAACGTTTCGAGCAATACGCTCATCTTCAGGCTGTTTAATAACAATGTGAAATTAAAATCAATATTGAATGAAAAACAAACAGAAATTTCTATAACCTATTCGTAAAGACAAATTTTAAAAGACTGAGAAAAGAGGGTTAAGTTCTAAGTTATACAGATTTACATATCAAAATTAAGAAGTTATTTTTAAATACATGTAGTAAATGTGAAATTAATACACTGGAAAAATTACCAATAGTACACTGGAACAATGGAGCTATCTACCTTACACAGCAATATCCGAGGCCGACTAATTTGAGCAGAGGAGACGGGAATGAAGGATGGCGAGGGAGATAGGGGAAGGAGGGATTATAAGGAATTGGGGAAGGAGGAGGGATCATAGCAGATTGAGAGGGACGGACGATGAGTCAACATTCAGACTAGGGGACAATGCTTTAATGAAAAGGGATTCTAAAATTCTTAGTGAGTTGGGACAAGTATTACAACCAAGAATTTTAAAATTGTCTAAAGTGACATCAATTTTGCATTTGATGCTATGTTCACGTATGCTGGAGGCTTCCTTAGTTTTTAAAATTTTACCTGTTCGGCCACTTATTCCCATATGCGAATAAAATCTAGCCCTGAGAGAGCGAACAGTGCTGCCGATGTAATTCCCAAGGAGACACCTAGGGCAGGTAAATAAATATACAACACCGCTACGCAACGAGTCAGGGGTTCGATCCTTCGCTGAGAAAAAGCTACCTAAAGACGTTTTATTAATAAATATGATGCGGAAATCAGTATGATAAAAAAATTTCCTTAACAATTTTGTAAATTTAAGCTTAAATTCCTTATTCAAGGGACCCATTTCAGGTACCAAGAAATATTTTATATCCTTCGGCACTGTAATACATGGAAGTTGAGGGCTATAAACATTATTTAAGAAGGATCTAATTAGTTTGTCTACATATTGAACAGGAAAACTATTATTAGTAAAGTATGATCTTAGATTATTAAATTCATCATTAAGTAAGGTAAAATTAGAGGTCAAATTATATCCTCTGAACAGGAGAGTTTTAATACAAGACATCTTATAGTTAAAATCAGTAAAACTAAAAAAAACTATAAAATCAAAATATCAGATTCGCATAACAAGTCTCTTGGGCATTATATAACTACTCTTAAAAATACCTTGTCGTTGTTGGACTATTTATTAATAATTTCTCTTGTACAACGTGAACTAGAAAAATTTCACTCTACCATCTTGGAAACACATGAACGTAAGTTAAAGGCTTTGGGAATGAATTCACCAAATTTTTTCAATTCAGAGAAGGTAATTTCGAATCTTTCTAGTTACACACTCTCCCCTCGGGAAAAGTTTTTACTGTCACTTGGTTTGCAATTTAAGCTTCCGTTGTTTCAAATATATAAGCCCTCGTTTTTTCTTTACTTTGAAAAATTTTTCAATGGCTTGAAAAATGTTCCCCATGTGGGGGATTTCAACAATCTCAAATGTCAGTTCTCAAATTTAACTCAAGAATTTTTTCTTAAACTTAGAAATCTTAAATTTCAATCTTTCATATTTAGGAAGAGTGATTTGCAGTGTATTAAGAATTTGGCAAAGAACCAGGAGATTGTTGTGACTAGACCAGACAAGGGTAACGGAGTGGTTATTTTGAATAAATCGGACTACATAAACAAAACTAATGAAATCCTAAGTGATCTTACTAAATTCAAACAAATTCTAGAACCTGTAAATAAAGTCATTGTAAGGTTAGAAGACCAGGTTAATAGATTTCTGTCACGACTAAAGTCCTTAAAGATAATAAAAAATGATACTTACTCTCAGTTGTTCGCATCTGGTGCTAATCTTGCTCAATTATACTGTCTGCCTAAAATCCATAAAGCTGGAACACCTCTCCGTCCTATTTTAGCTTCGTATAACTTACCCACCTTTCAATTGGCAAAATTTGTTGTTCGTCTCCTGTCCCCCTTTGCGAAAATGTTTACACTATAAATAACTCGTTTGAATTCCAAAAAGAACTCCTGGGTAAAAACTTCGATTCAAAAAAGTTTTTTGTCAGTTTTGATGTAAAGTCACTTTTCACAAATGTACCTGTATCTGAAACTATTGCCATTATTTTAGATAGGGTTTTTAGCTCAGTTGATAATTTTCATGGTTTTTCATTGTCTCATTTGAAGGAACTTTTAGAATTGGTCTTCAAACAATGCTATTTCACTTTCAACAATAAGGTTTACCAACAAATTGATGGGGTAGGGATGGGATCACCAGTCGGACCGCTAGCAGCTGACTTTTTATGACTCATTTAGAAAGTGTAATTTTTAGACAATCTCCCACTCATCTCAAGCCAATTTTCTATCGACGCTTCGTTGATGATTCGATAGCAGTCTTTGATAATGCGGTACAAGCGCAACAATTCTTTAACTTCCTAAATTCTTTGCACCCCAATATAACGTATACAATGGAAACTGAGCAAAATGGCTCCCTCCCCTTCTTAGATCTTTTAATTTCGAAAAACGGTGATTCTATTACTACATCAGTTTATAGGAAACCCACTTTCACTGGTTTGGGCATGAATTTTTTTAGTTTTACTGATTTCAACTATAAGATGTCTTGTATTAAAACTCTCCTGTTCAGAGGATATAATTTGACCTCTAATTTTACCTTACTTAATGATGAATTTAATAATCTAAGATCATACTTTACTAATAATAGTTTTCCTGTTCAATATGTAGACAAACTAATTAGATCCTTCTTAAATAATGTTTATAGCCCTCAACTTCCATGTATTACAGTGCCGAAGGATATAAAATATTTCTTGGTACCTGAAATGGGTCCCTTGAATAAGGAATTTAAGCTTAAATTTACAAAATTGTTAAGGAAATTTTTTTATCATACTGATTTCCGCATCATATTTATTAATAAAACGTCTTTAGGTAGCTTTTTCTCAGCGAAGGATCGAACCCCTGACTCGTTGCGTAGCGGTGTTGTATATTTATTTACCTGCCCTAGGTGTCTCCTTGGGAATTACATCGGCAGCACTGTTCGCTCTCTCAGGGCTAGATTTTATTCGCATATGGGAATAAGTGGCCGAACAGGTAAAATTTTAAAAACTAAGGAAGCCTCCAGCATACGTGAACATAGCATCAAATGCAAAATTGATGTCACTTTAGACAATTTTAAAATTCTTGGTTGTAATACTTGTCCCAACTCACTAAGAATTTTAGAATCCCTTTTCATTAAAGCATTGTCCCCTAGTCTGAATGTTGACTCATCGTCCGTCCCTCTCAATCTGCTATGATCCCTCCTCCTTCCCCAATTCCTTATAATCCCTCCTTCCCCTATCTCCCTCGCCATCCTTCATTCCCGTCTCCTCTGCTCAAATTAGTCGGCCTCGGATATTGCTGTGTAAGGTAGATAGCTCCATTGTTCCAGTGTACTATTGGTAATTTTTCCAGTGTATTAATTTCACATTTACTACTGTATTAAAAATAACTTCTTAATTTTGATATGTAAATCTGTATAACTTAGAACTTAACCCTCTTTTCTCAGTCTTTTAAAATTTGTCTTTACGAATAGGTTATAGAAATTTCTGTTTGTTTTTCATTCAATATTGATTTTAATTTCACATTGTTATTAAACAGCCTGAAGATGAGCGTATTGCTCGAAACGTTGCGCAATAAAGAAGACTTTTCATGGCATTTACATTTCTCCTTGTCATTGGATTTCTACTAAATATTAAATTGAAGCTCTGTAGAAGCAACCCGCATAATTATATATATATAATATATATATATATATATATATATATATATATATATATATATATATATATATATGCATATATACAAACATACATTAGTAGGAGTTTATAAAGTGTTTCTTTAACGAGTTGCGAAGCGATATTAGTGATTGGTGCTTGTCTGATGTTTATGGGTATAGCGTTCCAAACATCTGCCCCTTTGCTGGAGAGAGCATTTCCTGTAATTTGCATGGAATAATTTGGTTTATGTATGAAATCATTGGGAAGCCTTGTATTATGATTATGGTTGATCTGATAATGGATAATCGCCTTGTGAATGGACGAAGTATAGTTTCTATTATACTGTATTGTTAACCAATGAATGAAGAGCAACCCTTGAGGGATCTGATGGTTGGTCAAGAAGATGGATTGCTAAAGGTCAATCTCTACCATGGAATGAGGTTTTCTTTTAGGAAGTTTGTGTAAGACTGGGCATTCATTTTTACACCATCAGGCACTCTGTATGGGACAGCTACTTCATTGCCTATGAATCCTGCCCAAAACATGACACTACCTCCACCTTGTTGGTGTCTTAATCTCGATGGTAGAAATTGGCTCTCAGCAATCCATCTTCTTGACCAAACATCAAGTCCCTCAAGGGTTGCTTTTCATTCATCGGTGAACAATACAGTATTAAAATCTGTTTTCACGTACTGACGCGCCCATTCAACACGCTGCTTCTTGTACCTGGGTGTTAATGGTGACTGAATCGTAGGTTTACACGTCTTGCCAATTGTTTGGAGGATTCCACATCGAGATGTTCTTGGTACATTATGTATGCCAGCCTGCTCAAAAACCTCTTTACTCGAGGACAATGGATGCTTTGCAATTTGCGCTTGATTACAGATATCTTCCGCCTTGTCACTTTTCTTATAGCTCCTTTATCACTTCGCTGCCTCAGTTTGGTACCCTCCGCTACAAACTTGTTTACAGTTCGATAAGCTCTGCCAAACTGCTTCGCAATTTCAATAGATTTTATATTTTCAGCGAGTAACTTCACTATTTTTCTTTTCTCAGTTAATGTTAAATCCTTCTTCTTACCCATTTTCACCATTTAGATCCGTAAATAGAATACTTGCTTAATAATTCGGAACACAATATTTCACAAATTTTTCAATAAAATTAGATAATTATTTTAATTATCAAAATATTTTGTCGAAATGAATACCATCAATGCTGCTATATATAGTGATTTGCTACAAATTTCATTGAAATCGGGGAAAAACTTTTGAAAACATTGGAGAAAATGTAATCTGCTTAATAAGTGCGAACGCAGTGTAATTCTTTGTACTATGCTGTGATTCCATATTGCAAGTGTGGATGGATAAATGAGTAATACAGTGTGAGAAGGGCATTTTGGGGAATTGTTTTTTTTTTTTTTTTTTTTAACATTATATCGACAAATCTAGATATGTTGTGTGTGGCTTTTGAAATTTAATTTTCCATCTAACTTGATGCCAAGAACTTTAACTTCATTTACTTTTGCAAGAGGAGTGTTTCCAATTATATTCGTGACCCGACAATTCAGCGCAGGACAATTCAGCGCCGACAATTCAGCGCCGACAATTCAGCGCAAGACAATTCAGCGCAAAGACAATTCAGCGCAAGACAATTCAGCGCGAAAATACCAACAAAGAAGAAGAAAGAACAAATCCAGAGGGAAGAGAGGCTTGCAACTGTTAGGTTAGGTTAGGTTAGGTTTCTAGTTTTTTAAATAAAATCTTAATTTTAACAATTCTAACAAATTTTGTTTTTTTAAATAAAATTTTAATAATTATACTCCTTTGAATTTTATCTCCGATTTGTCACTCCTTCGTTATGTCACTCCTTCGTTACGGTATGTATGTCACTCCTTTGTTATGTCACTCCTTTGAAATGTCACTCCTTCGATACAGACCCAATTTAGCATATATATAAATATACAAATTTTTCTCTTTTTTATTTATTGCGATTTATTTTTATTATTTTTAACTAAACTTTTAACTGTACTGACTTGCGCTGAATTGTCTTGCGCTGAATTGTCTTTGCGCTGAATTGTCGGCGCTGAATTGTCGGCGCTGAATTGTCCTGCGCTGAATTGTCGGTGCTCCAATTATATTAATGGTGCACGCACGATCGCAATTTTTTTTAGTTACGATCATATATGATGTCAAGTTTAGTAAAAGCTTATTTGCACACATCCATTAATAGACACGATTTAATTGCCTGATCACTTCGTTTATTAGGCAATTGGGATCTTTTCCGTTTGACTGCCGCCATTGAAACATAAGAGGTGAGTGCCCCCAGCCTTCTTTACTTAGCCTTATAAGGCTAACTAACGAAAATATCACGACCTAACCTAACCAATCGTTAGGTCAACTGTACGACCTTGACGATTGGTTAGGTTAGGTCGTGATATTTTTGTTAGTTAGCCTTATAAAGCTAACTAAAGAAGGCCGGAGGCCCTGATCTTCAGGTGATCCCCTTATTTTTCTGAGTACACGATTAAAACTTAAAAATTAAGCATGGATCTTGAAAGTAATTAAAATTGTTTATGAGAAACAAAATTTGAAGGGGAAATTAAGAAAAGCTTTTTTATAAAGTAACTTATTTTGTATCATCAAGACATTTCAGTTAAAATACAAAATACAAAAAGTTTAATTATGTTTCAATGGCGGCAGTCAAACGGAAAAGATCCGGCAATTGATATTGTGGTGTGTAGAAGTGTGTGTGTGTGTGTGTGTTGTTTTATCTGCATATTGAATACAGTCTAATGTTGTTAATCGATAAAAATCATTTACATGTATTAAGAAGAGTAATGGTTCAAGGATTGATCCTTGTGGAACCCCATTTTCCAATATAGCATATTCTGATGAAATGTCATTTACTTTAACATACTGGTGACGATTAGAGAGATATGACTTAAACCAATTTAGCATATTTCCCCTTATGCCATGCGTGTTTAATTTGTCTACTGTAGTAACACCATGTGAGAGCATATCAAAAGCTTTCGACAGGTCAAGGAAAACTGTTTTTTTTTTGTAGTTTAGGTTTTTATAGATATTTTCTAATAGCATGTTAATGGCGTCTTCTGTGGTGTAGCCTTCTCTAAACCCAAATTGTGTTTTTGTTAGGATGTATTTAGTTAAGAATTTGATGTATGTTGTATACGATTCTTTCAAATACTTTGCTCGGAGTTGGTAAGACGGAGATTAGTCGGTAATTGGATGGAGAATCAGGGCTGCCTGATTTGAATAGTGGAAAAACCCTAGCTATCTTCAGGTGGTCAGGGAATACACCTGTACTATTGCTCATTCACAATCTTGTGAGTGGGGTTTTTATATCGTCTGATATTAGTTTATAAAGTATATTTTCGGTGGAATTAAAACTGGTATTAGCGTTTATATTTTTTAAGTTTTTTAGTAGCTGATGTTTCTTTGACAGAATTAGTTCAAAGAAAAAAGTATTTGGTGTGGTTTGTGGCATATATTGTTGGTAGTGATTCCGATTCTGCAATGGCAGCTGCCGTATTGCTTCCTATTTTAGAAAATAAATTGTTTAATAAATTGGCCGTCGTTTGGATCACTGTAGGAAATTCCATCCTGTGTTAACGAAGTTATAGGATTTGTCTTTTCTTTTTTTTTTTGGTGTTAACTAGAACCTTTAAAGTATTCCATAATCCTTAGGATTAGATTTTTGTTCGGTAATTTTAGAACAATAATGGTGCGCTTTTGCGGTTTTTATGAACGAATTTAGTCTGTTATAATAATTTTTATTTGTTTGTTCATTAATATCATTCTTCCATAGTTTATAGAGAGAATGTGACAATAAAACCCACACTAATAGACGGAGTTTATTTCCACAACAGTTTCGATGCCCACTGGCATCCTCTTCGGTTGGATACAGAAAAATTCCGTCTATTAGTGTGGGTTTTATTGTCACAGTTCGACCTCCACGTAAAAAAAGTGAAGTTTTGCATTTATTATAGAGAGAATGTTTACGGTTTATGCTTACAATGAGGGCTGGAGTGACCCACTGATTGTTATAGTTCTTTTTTAACACGAATGTTTGAAATTTTGTTTCTATTTCAGTTACTTTCAGTTATTCTCATCCAGTCAAAAGTTGATATCTGTGATAAATTTTAATTTATTATTATAGGTGCAGGGTCTATAGTTACTTTTTATTAACTATATTTGTAAATGTTAGAAAATCTAGAAGAGGAAGAGCCATTGTTGACCCAAGGCGATATGATGACTAAACTGATTGATGCAGCATTACCTGTATATATTAAGTTAAGGTACATATTTAGTGGTGGACCGGATGTCAGTTTTTCAACACCTGCGGATGCGGATTTTTAATTTCGATATCCGCGGATGCGGATATTTAGTTAATCTATCAATATAATATAGAATTATGAATATCTGACAATTTTTCAAATTTTGTAATGTTACTGTTATGGCAGGCAATGCATAAGAATTAAAATTAATATTAATGTTTTCATTATGATAAAAATAACTCTCATGTTTTTCAGCCACAGAAAATTCAATGAAACAAGTTTGTTTCAATTTTCTGTGTTACCAGCTATTTATATTTTGAGGTTTATATATTTTTGTTCATTAATAATTAAATACTTTACATGAAATGTGCATGACTGGGCCTTATAAGCTACTTTATAGCTAATTTAATTGCAAATTGCATAATTTATTAGAGGTAATACCGCATAACATCCGCAGTCAGAAGTGCGGATGCGGATGTTAAAAATGACGCGGATGCGGATATCCGGTCCACCACTAGTACATATATCCATCTCATAATTGTAAGGTTAGCGAAAAATTCACTTAATTCAGAGCTAGCATTTTTGGGCTCTTGTGGCATCATGTTTGGGCACTCTTGTGGCATCATTTTTTTTGGGCACTGGTAGCGTCCTTTCTACTCGTTTGTTGAATGCGGCACTTACAGGGCGTGGTCTTATAGAGCGTTCTCTTGCAATTCAGTGTGGTTGTTTAGATACAAGATTGTTACATCGTGCAGGTTGTTGTTGTTGTTGCAAGGTTTAGAAAGAAGACCATAAATAGTGCCCCTTTTGTCTTTTCTTAATTTTATGCTACCGAGGTCTAAAGTAAGCCCACATCAAGTCAGCAACCCTGAGGTAGGACCTAATAGGACCTCCGAGTCCATAAGTTTGTTTTAGTCTAGCTTAACTTAGGTTATAAGTTAAAGTAGCCCTTCAGAGCTTGGCCGTTAAAGGCTCAGCTGGGAGTCTAAACCCAATTAAAATAAATAAAATAGTAGTAAATCGCTAATTAGCATTGTATAGGTGGGCAGATGGTCCGTAATGTGTAATAGTATAGCTACCTGACGTACAGTCAAGGGGAGATCGCATCCAGATTTGGTCTAATAAAGTTGAATTTTCTATGGTATTATGTAGTCTTGTTGGCTTAGTTATAGTTAAATTAAAGCCATTTGCGGTAACGAGTGTTAGAAAATCTAGAAGAGGAAGAGCCATTGTTGTCCCAAGGCGATATGATGACTAAGCTGATTGATGCAGCATTGCTTGTATATATTAAGTTAAGGTGTATATATATATCCATCTCATAATTGTAAGGTTAGTGAAAAATTCACTTAATTTAGAGCTATCATTTTGGGCTCTTGTGCATCATTATTTGGGCACTCTTGTGGCATCATTTTTTTTGGGACGCTGCGCGTCCTTCCTACTCGTGTGGAATGCGGCATTTACAGGGCGTGGTTTATAGAGAGCTCTCTTGCAATTCAGTTTGGTTGTTTAGATACAAGATTGTTGCATCGTGCAATGGTGCAGGTTGTGTTGTTGTTGCAAGGTTTAGAAAGACCATAAATAGTGTCCCTTTTGTTTTTTATCTTAATTTTATGCAACTGAGGCGTAGGCCCACATCGAGTCACCAACCCTGCGGTAGGACCTAATAGGACGTAAGTTTTTAGTCTACTATAGCTTAACTTGGGCTGTAGGTTAAACTGGCCCTTCAGAGCTTGGCCGTTCACGGCTTAGCTGGGATAATGAACCCAATAAAATAAAAATAAAAAAATAAAAACGAGATTGTAGAAGTAGTTAGCAATATTGTTAGAGTTTATTTTAGCGAGATCGATGTTCAGATCTTCCGCAATGGTGCAGTTATTGTTGATGTGATTAGAAGTTAAAGTTTTATCTATGCTCGCAATAAACGATGACACAGTAACCCTGAGAATATGATGACAAGATGAACTCTATAACTGGCATGTTTCGCAACTAACTTAGAATGATCAGTTACGCCAGGAGCTGATCATAAAACTATACAACAAACATTTTCTTGCTAAAACTTTGCACCCACATTGCAAAACTGATTCTTTCAATAAAACATGCACGAACGCTGTTGAAATAGGAAATGTCCTTCGAAAACAATTTCAACTGCTTATTTCGTGTTCCAAAAGTTTTTTATTAGGTCCGAAGCTTTCTCTCCGATCATGATGGTTGGGGCATTGATGTTTCCACTGACAACATTGGGCATAATCGAAGCATCAACAACTCGAAGACCAGAAATACCGTGGACTCTGAAATAAAACACAAATATGGTCATTAATTAAAATAAAATATTTGTTCAAAAAGTTTTAATAAGCCACAATTCCTAAATAGACGATAGATAAAACCAATGGATAAGTCTCCAACATTCAAATTTATATAAATATATCCATAACGGATTAATATTTTCTGTCGTCAAATTTTGTGACCAAAGAAAACGGAAGAATTTTAAGTATTTATTGGAGTAACCAATATTTATAAAATATGTGAGGTTCGTATTTTATAATTGTCAGCACCCGCAGCTCACTGGGCAACACCTTTTCTCTGTAAGAGAAGACACTGATGTAAGGGGTTCGACTCCAGATGGTGCTCGTAATAATAATCTAGGAGTTGGCGCAATGGGCCGCATTAGTCTGGCCTGAGCGCTGTGATAGTTTCTGGCCTCCATGACTAATTATCTCATAATCCTACTACGACAAATAACAGTTTTCTTAATGTTATTATGAACATCTTACCTCAGCTCAGGATCAACAACTGCTTTAGGGTCACCTCTGGGACCCATTTTTACTGTGCCAACAGGATGATAGTAGGCTATTGTGTAATACCTAATAAGACACTCGAAGTATTCATCGCTCGCAGGAATAGCATTTTCGCATCCTGGTATAGGAACTGCATGCAACCGGGTTCCCAACTTCTTAAAAGATTTTGACTGTACCAACTGCAGGACAATCTTTGCACCTGTTACGTTTTAAGGACTCTTGAAAGTTCAGAAAATAACGATAGGTGTACAGTATACAGCAACGTACAGTTGCGGATTATAAAAATTTATTAATTAGTAATAACTGGGTTATTCAAAGAAAAACACAGTATTACAAGTTAGTAAGTGAGTGTGATATGCAAGGGGATGTTAAGAGTTTTGTGGCGGTGTGTAAGAGAAGACTGTTGAAAGTGAATGAGGGTAAAAGCAAGTTATTGATTGTGGAGAGTGGAGGAAATTCGGACTGGCATGTGATGGTGAATGGTGAAACACTTGAGGTATTAGTCTTTTAAGTATTTGGGATGTATGTTGACCAAAAGACGTACGAGTGCGGATGAAATTAATAGTTTAGTGAATCAAGGGAGAAAAGTGGCTGTTGCACTGAAAGCCGAGACTGGATTGAAATGCTGTGAAATGTTTACATGAAGGTGTTAATATCGACACTTTCGTATGGTGTGAAATATTGACAATTGTTGAAAAAAGTGGTTAGAAATAACCGCATATATTTCCAAATAAAATATAAACAAAATAAATTAAAATAAAAACCCTCGTTTCTAACCAACTAGTGAAGTTGGGTTTCCCTAATTAACAAAAAGAAGGAAAAAAAAAGTTTCTGGGACAAAGACAAACGGAGCTTTGGCCAGTCTTGAAAATTTTTGACCGCATGAAGCGGGCCCTTTTTTCTCAAAAAAATTAAAATGCTCGTGGTTACCCAAACCGGGAAACTGAGTCAACCTTCAAACCTAACAACCTTTAATTAAACCGTATCCTTAATTAATAACCACTGCAATTAATCAAAACCCATGTTTAACTAAATAGAGGCCTATCAGAACTAGGTGCAAGTAAGTTAAAGAAAATAACTAAGGTAAGAGAAAATCTAGGTACCTAGACGAAACTCGAACCGGGCTACAACGGCCCTAACTCAATAATTAAATGGCTGTTATAGCCCCTATTAAAACCTAAAGGCAATATAGCCCTAACTTAACTTAAATAAAACCTTCTAAACCTTAAACCTTTAAAACCAAAAACTTAAGGGCAATCCAGCCCTAGCCTAACTTAACCTGCAAAACCTAGGTCTGGGAAATAGCCCCTACAAATAAATAACCTAGCAGTGTGTTAAACAATAACCTAAAACTTAACAACGAAAATTAAAAACCTGGAAACTAAATGAAACTTATGAATCAGTTAGAAACTGAAAGGGTAACGTTCAACTGGCAACTTCATTTTTGGTAAGTCTAAATTAATTTTGATGAATTTAGCTTCACCATAGTTAGTAATCTGGCTGCTGACCAAATTTAACCTGAAAACCACTGCAACCTACAGTGAAAAAGTCTGTAGCTGTGTTGACAGTGTCTAAATAGGCCATTATTATTTCTATAATTACCGAGTCTATTTAAAGTAAACTTAACCTTAATACTACACCTAAATCAAAATAATCTCTCTCAAGCTAAACAATAAATTTTTCAATAACAATGCATGAAAGGGTAAGAGTAAGAGCAGTTTTTTTATGTAGGAAGGAGGGGGCAAGGGCGAGCGCCCGTAAAAATGTCCCCCTCCCCCTATTTTTGGAAGGAGAGAGCCAAAATGAAGATCTCTGAGGCCCACGATGCCATTTTTTTTTTTTTTTTTAAATTTTGAAGGTTGTGTAGTATGTAAAATGCATGTATTTGTAGTGAAGAATAGACGGAGAAGTGTGTGTGTGTTTGAGAACATGCTGGACTGCTCACAGGGTAGATGAGACGGTAAAAGATCAGCTAACGAGGACAGTGACAAGAGAAACGGGAGTTCCAGCACTCCCTATCTCCTGCCTAACGTCCACCCCGAGTGCTTCCCTGGTCGACTGGTGTCTACAATCTCGTGTTGCGATGGATAACTTGAGAAGTATGTGTGGTGTGCGCCGGATTCATGGAGTGAAAAATCATGTGGTTATGGGAAAATGTGGTGTGTGGAAGTCAGTGGAAGTGCAAATTGAGGAAAAGGTGTTAGGGTGGTTTAGACATGTCGAAAGAATGGAAGATGACGGAGTTGTGAGGAGAGAGTATAATAGTGTTTGCGAAGGAAGAAGGTGGAGACGGAGGACAAGAAGGTGGATGAACATGGTGAATGATTGCGTGAGGGAGCGTGGACTCGATATGGGTGATGCACGAGAAGTGGCTACAAGTAGGTTGGAGTGAAGGAGGTTTGTTAGAGGTATGTGAGTCAGGGACTCTGTCACTTTTACCTTCGACAAAACTTGGAAGCGCCATCACACATGGCGCATAAATGCCGCGAGTGTGGAATTTAGTCGTGTTGTGAGGGGGTGCTGGTCCACCAGGATGCCGGTGTGAATGAATGTGTATGTTTTAGTTTCTACCTTTACTCTTCTTCCTTACAGTCTGGATTTTATCTCCGAGCATGTCTGCTTTCTCACCCCAACTCATTTTGGGAAATGAGATTTTTGATGATGTATTTTTTTATGCATTTAAAAATATTATCTTTCTAGGCGAACTTTTTTCCGTAACAGTACATTGTATTTGTGTTTTCTGTAAAATTAGATCTTAGGTAAACTTGTAAAAAGAGTCAGAAGCACTCTTAGTTATAGTTTTGTGGTATAATTTGTGACCTAAATGGATATGTTAATCAAGCAGAGATAATTAGTGATATTTAACCTTAGAAGGCTACTGTAGTGTGGGATCGCACTCATAGCGACCAGTGTTGGGTCTACGTAACCCCATGATGAAAATTACATTTATACGTCGAATTAAACAATTTATTGTTACTAAATAACTAAAAATTAACTTGGGTACAATAAAAGACATCATTTCCAGAAAAATAAATGTACTTTTATTGTAATAGGCCACGATGGCTTTCTAGGGTTAAAGAACTTGAACCAAAAACCCAATAACTTTCAAAACAAAACTGTCTTCAGACTGCAACGTAAAGTAGTTATTTTAAATAAAATTGTATGACGTTCGATTAAAACTCTAGAAGAGTACGCTGAATTTTTTTCACATTCTGTAATGATAACATTAAAGAATGTGAAGCTACTGGGGTAGTTTAAAGTTATGATTTTCTATAAAATAATAACAGTAGTAATAATTACCCTCGACAAGTCTAGCAACATCTTCCTGAGAGTCAAGGTAGTTTGGGTTGATGACAGGTTTGTAGAACGGATTGTTGGACCTGAGAGTGATACTGCCAACTGACTTCGGACGAAGAAGAATCGGGACAATTGTGAACGTGTCCCGAAAAGCAATAGGTAGAAATATGTCCTTCCAACACTGCGAATGAAAATGTTCACTTAGGGTAAAGGCGGATTTGTACTAATGACATTAACAAGATTTTAACGATACCTCCACTAACTTCATAGACTGTCATTCGATAAAAATCCAATCGATGACATATGTCTTGTATTCTTCAGAGTGAACTATTGTGCCAAATATCCTTTAAAGTTTGTACTGCATAGTTAACCTGTATTTAACCTATATGTAAAAAGGAGTTATTTTTACTTAATATGGTTAACACGAAAATATTATCATAAGAAGCTTTCAAATAGCGTCAATCGACAGAACAAAATTTTAACCTTTTACCTTTTCGTTGAGGTTCTGAATCTTCCTAATATGTTTTCCGCCATCAGAAGCCGCACTTCCAGAACCTAAATGAAGTTCAATGTCTGGATAATCATCCTCTGGATTGGCAAATTTAGTATTGACAAAAGCAATCCCTTCGCATCCTCCCGTAAGTGTTAGGGGTCCTCGAAGAAACAAAAGAATTAGTCTGTTTTACTAACAGACATTGCTGTAACTGAATTCTAAATAATTTGCATCTCGGCGTATAACAAAGTCAGACTAATGAAGCAATATTTTATCACTAATCCGCACGATAAGTCCATAAAACATGCATGGCAACCTATGCAAATACGTATCACATAAAAACAAGTTATTTATTTTTTTACACACTTATTTTTCATTAATTTTAGTTCACTAAATAAAAGACATTAATAAATTTAAATATAAATTGCAAGATTATTTAGATTCCAAATTCTAGATTTAACTGTCCAAAAAATATTTCATTACCTTTCCCAAAAATGACATAATTCAGAGTGACCCATAAATTTTCATATCTTGGTGTAACGATGGAGATTGGCTCGTCAATCAGGAAGGTTATTCCAAAGCCAACATGATCTTGCAAATTTTTCCCGACTGGAAGATCTTTAATCACTGGAATCTGTTATAATTATATTATAACTAACTTGCCCGACCCGTCAAAAAATGACGGGTGTAGCCTGAAGCTACAGCTCCAACCCCAGAAGGTGGTGTTGCCCGACCTTCCTGGGGGCGCAGTTCCCGCACCTTTATCCCCTTACCATCACCACACCACCACCCGGAGAAATCAGGGATTATGCACGCATGCATTTTTTTTATGCAGGAAGGAGGAGCCAAAGGCAAAAGCCCGCAAAAGCGCCCCTCCGATAGAAGAAGAAGACAGCCAAAATCAAGTTCTGGGGTTTTCGAGATGCCTAGACGCTTTGCGTTTGAAAGATGGGAAGTCAGTCATAGAAAGGAGGAAAGATGGATTGAGGAAGATTGTTCCACAGTTGACCGGTTCAGTAGATGAAAGACTGAAAATACCGATTAACCCTTGCATTAGATACTTGGACAGAAAAGGAATGAGAAAGTGTAGAAAGTCTGGTACTGCGTGCTCTCCTTAAAGAAGGAGGCATGCAGTCAGAGTGTTCAGAAGAGCAATGTCCGTCATGATAACAACAGTAAAGAGAGAGTGAGGCAACATTGCTGCGAAGAGAGGGATTGAAGACAGAGGCGGGGAATTGATGAGACGAAAAGTGTTTGAGTCCACCCGGTCAAGTACTGCTGTGTGGGTTGAACCATGAGAAGCATACTCCACACATGGGCGAACAAGACCCCTGTACAGAGACAGCAACTGAGTGGGGATGAAGAAACTGCGGAGAGGATACAGCACATCTAACCTCTTAGAAGCTGTTTTAGAAAGAGTATATGTGATCTTTCCAGGAAAGATCACGAGAAAAGGAAACGCCAAGAATGTTAAGAGAAAAGGAAGGAGTGAGTTGTGTGTTGTTAAAGTTAAGGGGATAGTCGTGTGGAAGATTGTGACGAGTAGACAGATGGAGGAACTGAGTTTTTGAGGCATTGAAAGCCACAAGGTTTTCTCTGCCTCAATTAGATATAGCAGAAAGATCAGAGGTCAGGTGCCCCATAGCTGTCCCACGCGAATCATTAGGCGACTGCTGTGAGGGACGCCTTGGGAAGCGGGTAGAGAAGTGAAGAGTGGAATCATCGGCATAGGAGTGAATAGGACAGGAAGTACGAATTAAAAGATCATTAATAAATAAGAGGAAAAGAGTGGGTGACAGGACAGAACCCTGAGGAACACCACTGTTAATAGCTTTAGGAGAAGAACAGTGGCCATCTACAACTGCAGCTATAGATCGGCCAGAAAGGAAATTAGAGATGAAGGCACAGATAGAAGGATAGAAACCAAAGGAGGGCAGTTTGGAAATTAATGATTTGTGCCAGACTCTATCAAAAGTTTTCGATATGTCCAGCGCAATAGCAAAAGTTTCACCGAAATCCCGAAAGGAGGATGACCAACAGTCAGAGATATGCAAGATCGCCAGTAGAGCGTCCCTTACGGAATCCATACTGACGATCTGAAAGAAGATTGTGAGAAGAAAGATGTTCAAGAATCTTCCTATTAAGAATAAATTAAAAAACTTTGGAAAGGCAAGAAATCAAAGCAATTGAACGATAGTTGGAGGGGTGAGAGCGGTCACCCTTCTTTGGGACAGGCTGGATGAAAACGAACTTCCAGTAGGAAGAAAAAGTAAAGATGAAAAGTACAGATGAAAGACAAAGACGAAAGAGTTTGCCTGGGCAGGGTGTCAGCACAGAAGCACAGTTCTTAAGAACAGGAGGAACACCATCAGGACCATACGCCTTCCTAGAGTTCAGCCAAGATAGGGCAGAAAAAACATCTTTATAAGATATTCTAATTTTAGACATAATAAGTCAGAGGGGGGAGGAGATGGAGGAAGACCGGAATCGTCCAGGGTTGAATTGTAAGCGAAAATTTGGGCGAAGAGTTCAGCTTTGTCAGGAAAAGAGACGGCAACTGTGCCGTCAGAATGGAAAAGAGGAGGGAAGAAGAGGAAGTAAAGTTGTTGAAGATGTTCTTAGCTAGATACCAGAAAGAGCGTGAAGAATTAGAATTGGATAGATTTTCACATTTTTGTCGGATGATGAAAGAATTTTTGGCGAGTTGAAGAACAAATTTTGCATGATTCCGGCCAGAAATATAGGTTGAGTGAGAATCAGGAGTTGGATGGCGACGGTACCTTCTGAAAGCCTCCTTTCTGTTGCGGATAGCATTAGAACAAGTAAAGTTAAACCAAAGTTTTTTTTGCATTAGTATTAGGAAGAGAATATGGAATGTACGCCTCCATGCCCGCGAGAATCACCTCTGTGATGCGCTCTGCACACTCAGAAGGGCCCCGGCCACGGAAGCAGTAATCATTCCATGGGAAATCACAGAAGCACTGCCTCAGGGCCTCCCAATCAGCGGCGCCGAAGTGCCAAAGGATCCAAAGGCCGAATTGGAGTGATAGGATACAAAACAGATATAAGATTGTGATCGGAGGAGCCCACGGAGATGAACGTTTCACAGAGTAAGAAGGATGATGAGAGGTAAGAAATAAATCCAGAATGTTGGGCCTATCTCCAAGGCGATCGGGGATATGAGTAGGGGGTTGTACATTGGTACAATCTGCTCCAGGTCATTTAGGATAGAAAAGTTGTAAGCTAGTTCACGAGGGATGTCAGTGAAATGAGAGGAAAGCCAAAGGTGGTGGTGAACATTGAAATCTCCTAAAATAGAGATACTACTGGTAAGCGTTACTAAAAGACAGACACTGGCCTTTATTATTATTAGATTATATTATAATATTAAAGAACTGTGACATTTCTTTGTATAAATAAAAATTTCATAAAGAATTCATGACAAATATTTTAAATACAATAACCGCGCTTGATTAAGATGGAAGCTGACAGGGCAATAAAGTGTGGAACTCGGAGATAGTGGAATTCGAACCGGCTTCGATTCCTACCAGCTTCTAGTTCCACACTTTACTGCTTTTTCTGTTCCATGATTTACAGTAAAACTCTTTATCTGTATCTAAAATACAACCGTAGATACATAATAATTATTATTTTACGTTGAAAGATTCCAAGTGAGCTCTCGGACCAATTCCAGATAACATCAAAAGTTGAGGGGAGTTGACGGTCCCAGCAGATAGAATAATCTCCTTCCTGGCCATAATATTATAAATTTTGCCGTAGCGATAAACTGAGACGCCTGTAGCTCGATTTGTGGCTGAATCAATGAGAATCTGTAGAAATAGAACCTCTTGAACGGTATGAGTAGTATAGCCGCAAAAGGGTAGAGTGCAGGAATGTTGCAAAGTATTACGTAATGTTGCAAATGGGGGTGGGTGTTGCAAAGGAGGTGGGGTGTTGCAAAGGGGGGTAGGGTGTTGCAAAAAAAAAAAAACAAAGGGGCAGAGAGAGAGTGAGTATCGGCCTTTGTTGCCAACCCCAAAATGGGATTGCAAGGGGCATGCAACTTGGAGACGGAGTTCTCCCGCAAAGGGGTATACCTAACCTAAGAGGCCTCTATGGGAGGGAAGGGGTTTTCTCACCACCCAAAGGGCCAGAAAGAGAAAGGACCAGAGATCCTTGCTCGGCTGGGAGGCGAGCTTGTATAACTCTGCCGTCCGCCTCTCGCTCTTTTATAGACCTCTAATCCGTCATTTGGCTGAGTTGGCAGATAGTGCTATGTATTTAATTCCAATAGAAGGCTGAGTTGCCAGTTTGTGCTATATATTTAATTAATTCATATATTAATCAGCCTAGAAGACTGAGTTGCCACATAGCAATATTTATTAAATTAGACCATATATTAATCACTTCAGCCGAGTAGGCGTTGTCTTATAGATTCCTAATCAGCCAGTTGGCTTAGAAGGCGTAAATGGCTTGTTCAGGTTGAGTTGCCAGATACCACTTTTTATTGTTCAGGTATACATTATTATGTTGAGTTGCCAGATACCCCTTTTTATTGTTCAGGTATATATTATTATGGAGAGTTGCCAGATACCATTTTAATTGTTCAGGTATACATTATTATGGAGAGTTGCCAGATACCATTTCAATTGTTCAGGTATACATTATTAAGTTGCCAGATTGTACCATTTATTTAATTAATTCTTAAAAGTTGGTTTAGAATTCCGCTAGTAGGTTTAGAAAGCGTAACATGATATAATTCTTTACAACCAAAAGAATTAAGTAAAACAACATTGCATCATTCTGTTTATTATAAATAAATAGAAAATAAATATACATTTCAATGATCAATAATAATAGAAATATGAACGAGGAATATGCATATAATCATATATCCATCAATATAACAGTACAGGAGAAATATATACACACACACAATTATGGAGATATATAGAAAATAAATATACATTTGAATGATCAATAATAACAGTTTAAGAAATATGAACGAGGAATATGCATATAATCAAAAAATATACACACACACACACACACACACAACACACACACAATTATGGAGATATATAGAAATAAATATACATTGGAATGATCAAAATCGTATAATCATCAATATAGCAAAATATATATATATATATATATATATATATATATATATATATATATACACACACATATGTTAAATATATAAATACATTTCACTTTTTTTTTCAAAATACTAAACTCGCACTTAATCGAGTCTACAATTACATCATTATTGCTCTGCATTACGCAGTATATGCGGTTTAATAATATTTCACCGCTTAAAGTATAGGGAAACCTGTACTCGATATGAAGGGCCTTCATATCGTTCAGTACTATTTTTGTTCCCACTTTACAACCGGTTGGTAAGTCATCTTTAAATACGTCTAGAATACAATCAAAAGCACGCACAAAGGGTTCATCGTTAGCTACATTATTAAACACAAGTTTATAAACACGCCTTTCCAATCGAGGGTTTATTTCTACCGACCCGAGCTTTTCAATCGTGAACTCATCTTCACTCAACATAGCGGCAATTGAAATAATCTTCTAAGTCGTTACGACAACTGCTCGTTATATAAAGAAATAGTTCTTCAGGGTGAACGGTGTAGGTGAGCTCAGCCTTGTACCGATCAATTGCTTTGTATCAAAGTTCATGGTATTTCAAAGTCTAAACTTTTTAAATAAACGTCCAGCTCTAGACCTTTCTCACCTTGTTCAGCCCTACACTCGGTAAGCCCATCGAGCAGAGCGGTGTATGCGTATTCAAGTACTGTATCAAAATAAAGCATATCCGTACCATGCGCGTCTAATATAGGTTTCAGCTTGCGGAATCCGACGATTTCAAACATTCTGTCGAGGATGAAACGGTTTCGCGTAGGAACAAGAGCGTTATTATCAGAAGCATTCTTCCACATCAGCCGTATATCAATGCATGGCCGATCGTTATTTATACACAACGTACATACAACGGCGTATGAGGGTGCGTCACTAATCTGCTCTCTTCTTGTACCTACGTTAGCAGGTATTTTATAACGATCTTCACTCCTCTTCTCAACTATCACGAAGATTCTATTCATCTCCTCAACACTTAAATAAACAACATTCCGTTTGTTTGTTTGTCTACATTCCGTTTCCAGTACATAGCTAACGGTACCGGATTTACGCCTGAACACGCACAACGATTTCGTCACGGACACATCGTACGAGGCGTTGAGAATGCTGCTCAAAGGAAGTTCCATCGTATTCGAGGAGCGCGCGTCCACTCGGTTCAAGCTCTGAGATAACTATGAGCCGTGTGAGGCAAGCAGGTAGGCAGGAACGGTTCGATGGGCGGCTAACTCGATGATACGTGAATGGGCTTGTTCGAACTCGTATGATCCGTAAGGTGCGAGTCGCACCATAATCAACGTGTGCGGCGAATTGTTGTACACCATTATTTTGGGTAGGTGTTTTTTTCCGGTACAAGAATTAATTTCGGTATTTATCACTACCAGACTACGCACCAGACAGTTTCCCTCAGGATAATTTTCACGAACTAGGCACATTTTATAATGTTTTATCTCTCCTAAACATCTTCACACTCCGGCGCACTATTTGAGAGGAACACATGCTCATATTTTTCCTTTCTGCCCAGCAAACGATACTCGTCTCTAAAGTCTGTTAAAAACTCACGCAGGGCACTAGCCACAACCTCACTACGAACCTCATCATGATATACATTAATATAGTGATAAAAGTACTTAAGATTGTCCATGATGACGAGATTCACATTTTCAGTCGTAGGGTATGAGTAATCGACATGGTGTAACATGACATAATACCGCTTGTCACACCACCCATCCACAAGACTCATCATCCATACCTGCTGCTTCTCTTCTGCACGCGTTGTTTCTTTTACTTCACGGTATATGTGAGACTTTATAAAGTTTAGCTCTACAGCATACTTCAATACATCGTCTGTGCAACGAAAGCCTTCAACGGTCTCACCAGAACATTCGTAGAGTATTTGTACATCTTGCAACTTCGCACAATCCAATGTGGTTTTAAAAGAGGCATAGGAGGGGGGAATAGGAAGTTTTTCGGTATCCACCACATCTTCACACTTTGCTGAATACCATTTCATAAACGTTGTACAAGCAATATTAAAGGTAGCCATTTTCTTCTGAATACACGTCTGATCTCAAGGGCTTACTGCAGTCGACTGACCACGCAGGGAATCCTAGATAGTAGCATGACTCACGTTGCCGGTCTTACAGTGGGCGGAGCTTAGAACTTTCACCTGTGCACACACGCACACAACAGTGGGCGGAGCTTAGAACTTTCACCTGTGCACACACACACACACACACACACACACACACACACACACACACAAAGGAGAAAGTGAAATGCTAATTGAAACATGATTTATTTAATAAACGAGATATTCAAGTTATATATATATATATTATATATATATATATATATATATATTTACAAATACGATTTAGTAAACGAGATATTCAAGTTATATATATTTACAAATACGTGTAATAAATAAGTTAACAATAGATACATCAAAGATTATATACAAGACATGCATATTTACAAATACGTGTCATAAGTAAGTTAACAATAAACGCATCAAAAGTTATGGTATCCAAAGGGTACGGTATCATAGGTACCAAGTAACTGGTAACGCTTCCTATAGGTGTTACGGCACACCTTCGTACCCCTAAGTTCCTTCACGCCCCCCAGCTTCTGCGCCAGAAAATTGTGGGTGCCTACAGTTAGGTGGGGAGGTCGCTCGCCCTCATCATCCAAGCACACTAGATCCTTCAACGATTCAAAGTTAACAACCCGCCGATTCGCATGATTGAGCGTAATACCCTTTGCCTTCACGATATATTTCATATCCTCCCCCACCCTCACCCGTACCCCATAAGTTTTAGGTCCTGTTGAGACAAAAGAGTCGGCGTAGGCGTTGTCCCCATACTCATCCTTGATCTCATCAGTGAGCTCGCCGAGGAACTCCCAATAGTGGGCATGTATTCACCCTCCCTCTCTGTGAATATCACGCTATCTGTATCGGCATACAATACTCTCCGCCCACGAGAATGCAATAGAACCCAAAGTTTTATACGGGCGTAGACTGTTGTGAAGTTGGCCAAGGTATGTTTGTAACCCTTGAGGTATCTGTGGCCAATTTCATGTTGTTGTACTTTATTATTTAATTATTACCTACATTCACGATCTCCATGACCACTTTATCGGGAGCATTGGCATAATCCCAGACATCACTATAACTTTGTGCCAAATGAATGTTCCCTTTGCCGGTATTCTGTGCAAATTTTCCCCATAGACTGTTTAGACACAACTTTGCACTAAAGCGCTTGCCAGGATTCTTTGCAATTTGTGCACGATCAAGTTCTATACCTTCGCGGTCGCGGTAACGTTGAATATAGGCAGACTTTTCATCTTCGGTATCAACTCCTCGCGGATACCCTGATGCCTCAACCTTATCCTTCAAAAATGCGTTTATATATGGTGTGAAAAGGTTGGGTAGCTTCTGAAACCTCCACACCTCATGCATCTTCAGTATTCTATACCCATGGCGTACGGCTAGGGCCAGCTCAGGACTTGTATATACGCCTCTGATCTTACGCTGGTGGGGTATATGGTTACAATCGCCGTTATTCTCTTCCGCGCACTTCACGCACAGTGGGAACATGAGCTTGTGGTCGATAACGACAGGTAAGATTGGCATCCATAAATTGCGTGGGGGGAGTACGTCTACGAAAGAGAGCCCAAAGTAAAGATCATTCAAATTTCTTGAAAATTCATTGATAGAGGGCAGGTTAGGTCCCACCAGTTTCTCAGGAGCGCCCACGGGGTACGGATTGTTCCTCATCACGTATGGGTATAAAGAACAGAAATCGTAGTAATGGAGCTTCACGCCCTCCGTAGGTGGAAAGTATAGTCTGAATGGATTTGTACGTCCTCCAAACAAGCTATCACCACATTTGAGAGGATCCAGCACCATTGAACGCTTGACCGTGTTTATTTCCTCACGGTACACCTCGTCTGTCTCCATCCGTGCATCATATTCATACTCCCACAAGACTTTGTGAGTGAACTGTGATCCTATAAGTTGATCGTGGGTGCGGGTCCATGCAAGACAGTCGGAAGGAGATCTACCGTGGATATCTCCGGCGATTCCGCACTCAGGACGGGGGCATCCATGCCACCAGCATCCGTTAAAGGAGTACACAGTCTTCACACCAGTGACACGGTTTTCACTTAACCCGTCAACCCAAAAAACGCGTCCATTAATCTTAATGGGTACTTCACCCGTGTTGCGGGCGTGCTTTATGTATACACCTGTCTGTTGCTGTAGGTGTATGAGCCAGTAAATAGCCTTGTGTCCGTAACTGCGGGGTTTGTTCGGTGAATAATGGCTAAGGTGTCTTTAGGTATGAAGTTATTCTTGAACACCGTAGAACATAATGACGCGATGGTGGTTGCGACTTGCAGCGGATCGCATTCGAAACGGCCTATGTACATCCTTCTAAAGGCCTGGAAACATACTCTAAGCACGCGCACATTATTCACACAATAACGCTCACATTCATCAGCTATATTATAAGGGTTACTTTCATTAAAACTGTTGTAGTATCGATCAAAGTCTTCACGTTCATCTACACTCATACAGTCATAGTTAAAATAATGTTTGGGTGGTGGTGGGCCTACGTAGTTTAAAGTCTCGCTGGTGAGGAAAGTGTAAGGGAAGTATCCTTTGGAAACTTCAGCTGCTACCCCCATCACCTTGGGTAGCTTTGCTAATTTACATGGTGTGAATAATAAAGTGTCTTTAAATTGTACATTCCTCTTATTTGCATCTGTATTAATTTGTTGCCTCTTTTCAATGGATCACCTGTAAATATCTCAGAGGATTCGTGTTCAAGCAACTCCTTATAAAGGAACTGCGTGTCAAACTTTGCCCCGTTATGGGCGAGAATATACACAGTCATTTTTTTAACTTGTCGGCTAACTTGACAATATAGGATACAAATAGTTTCACAGGACTATCGTGGACATTCGTTTTAAAAACGTTTGTCCGTTTACGCATTTGGGGAACTCGTCACATTCGATCCCCATACACTCATCACAGATGGTCTGGCTCACAAGTAAATGTGGAATTACCTCTTTGGTTTCAGCGTTCGTATATGTTTCTATATCGTAGTATACAGTTATACAAGGGTTATTTTTAGGCTTAGCATCTTTCATATAACATACATGCTTTACTCCATCCGCCTTATACTCCACCTGGCATGTAGGACAGTGAATTTCGTCAGACTTGTGCTTAAATTTCCCCCAATTATCCATTGTGTGAAACATACCACATTCACAGATTCTCATTTTCCTGCACGTGCCAGTTGATTTATGGAGCTCAAAGCAGTTATTATTGAAGAATGTGCGTCTACACACATCACAGTCTCTCTTCTCAGCTTCAACTACACGGCTTTCACATTTGGTGCTTTTACACTGCTCACATACCATGTGACATTCTTTACAATGTCTCACTATATCATCCGCAAACTCGAGGCACCCCTTACACAAATCATGATGTCTCCCATATTTTCGACTTTTGTCATAACTCGCGTAAAGCCACCTTATATTACGGATGGGGAGATACGTTGTCCCCGACAATCCTAAATTAAGTAGGGGTCTTGTACGATCTCTCACACAGCTTTTAAAAACATACACAGTCCTACGACGATCATCCAACCCAAATACAACTATACGGACATTCATTTCCTGTTCTACCATTCTCAGCTCTTCAGGCCCCATATTACAGTCAAATTCAAGTTCACAGTCTACAGCTAGTTTACGAGCACGTTCCACGACCGTAGGCAGCCAAATTTTTTGAGCCCGTGTATTTTGTACAGTAAACATGTTAGCCAAGACTACTGCTATAAAGCCGCAACCACGATCGACGTTTATATGCCGTCTATAAATAGCTTGAGAATTGAGGTTAAGAGTATACGGTATGGCACTATGACCCGCAACACGGAATACGCGATCAATATTTACCGTGAAGTTGTCCATATTGAAGGCTATACTACTTTGGGCAGCTTGCATTATACGTCCTAATATATATTCTACATCTTCAGCCGCCAAACGTCTAAATGGCACTACTACCCAATAATCATCTACATCACCGTCATCTGACCCGAATCCGAAGGACAGACTCGTCCTGACTTCACGCTCGTCGCGGTTCTGAAGAGAAAACTCTACAATACGCTGTACAACCCGGCGTAGCCCGCGCTCAATTCCATTTCTATACATGGCTCAAGGGTCGACCCTGACTCTATACCGATTTCTAGACAAGGCTATGGTGGGGTCTGCGGAGCGCACCAACTCAAACGTTATATCATCCTCAACAGAACGGGGGGCGACTGTGGCGGATGAATAAGGGGATATATTAGCGGGAGGTGCTGCCTGGGGGATTGTTGCGTAGGAGGTTGAGGGTTGGGGATCTATTATTGTAGACTCAACAGAACGGGGGGCAACTGTGGCGGATGAATAAGGGGATATATTAGCGGGAGGTGCTGCTGGGGGGATTGTTGCGTAAGTGGTTGAGGGGTGGGGATCTATTACTGGTGGTGGTTGGCTAACAACAGGCGCGTATTTCGCTCGCTTTATACCTGACGTGGGGTTCTCTTCATCATACCTCCGCTTTGGATGTGCTACCGGTATCGCTGGTGAGGGTTCGTTGGCAGGGGAGGATTCTGTGATCACAACTACACTGTCGTCGAGGTCATCCGTAATGTCGATGATGGGGTGCTGTACCTCATCGTCATTCACGGTTCTGTGGGAGAAGAAAACAAAATATAAGGAACAGCACTCAAAATTTGTAATATTTTGTAAATGATCCATTTAGGAGTGTGACGTGTTAGAAATGGACTCTGTAGAAAAATTCAGATTCACAAGCCCATCCACATGTATTATATCTGGACCTACAGGATGTGGTAAAACTGTGTTTATGCTTAAAATCATTAAAGAAAAGGGAGAGATGTTCTCGAAATTTGTGCATAAAGTTATATGGTGCTATTCGACGTATCAATCAGTGTTCAACGAGTACCAACTTGTATATACGCCTCTGATCTTACGCTGGTGGGGTATATGGTTACAATCGCCGTTATTCTCTTCCGCGCACTTCACGCACAGTGGGAACATGAGCTTGTGGTCGATAACGACAGGTAAGATTGGCATCCATAAATTGCGTGGGGGGAGTACGTCTACGAAAGAGAGCCCAAAGTAAAGATCATTCAAATTTCTTGAAAATTCATTGATAGAGGGCAGGTTAGGTCCCACCAGTTTCTCAGGAGCGCCCACGGGGTACGGATTGTTCCTCATCACGTATGGGTATAAAGAACAGAAATCGTAGTAATGGAGCTTCACGCCCTCCGTAGGTGGAAAGTATAGTCTGAATGGATTTGTACGTCCTCCAAACAAGCTATCACCACATTTGAGAGGATCCAGCACCATTGAACGCTTGACCGTGTTTATTTCCTCACGGTACACCTCGTCTGTCTCCATCCGTGCATCATATTCATACTCCCACAAGACTTTGTGAGTGAACTGTGATCCTATAAGTTGATCGTGGGTGCGGGTCCATGCAAGACAGTCGGAAGGAGATCTACCGTGGATATCTCCGGCGATTCTGCACTCAGGACGGGGGCATCCATGCCACCAGCATCCGTTAAAGGAGTACACAGTCTTCACACCAGTGACACGGTTTTCACTTAACCCGTCAACCCAAAAAACGCGTCCATTAATCTTAATGGGTACTTCACCCGTGTTGCGGGCGTGCTTTATGTATACACCTGTCTGTTGCTGTAGGTGTATGAGCCAGTAAATAGCCTTGTGTCCGTAACTGCGGGGTTTGTTTCGGTGAATAATGGCTAAGGTGTCTTTAGGTATGAAGTTATTCTTGAACACCGTAGAACATAATGACGCGATGGTGGTTGCGACTTGCAGCGGATCGCATTCGAAACGGCCTATGTACATCCTTCTAAAGGCCTGGAAACATACTCTAAGCACGCGCACATTATTCACACAATAACGCTCACATTCATCAGCTATATTATAAGGGTTACTTTCATTAAAACTGTTGTAGTATCGATCAAAGTCTTCACGTTCATCTACACTCATACAGTCATAGTTAAAATAATGTTTGGGTGGTGGTGGGCCTACGTAGTTTAAAGTCTCGCTGGTGAGGAAAGTGTAAGGGAAGTATCCTTTGGAAACTTCAGCTGCTACCCCCATCACCTTGGGTAGCTTTGCTAATTTACATGGTGTGAATAATAAAGTGTCTTTAAATTGTACATTCCCTCTTATTTGCATCTGTATTAATTTGTTGCCTCTTTTCAATGGATCACCTGTAAATATCTCAGAGGATTCGTGTTCAAGCAACTCCTTATAAAGGAACTGCGTGTCAAACTTTGCCCCGTTATGGGCGAGAATATACACAGTCATTTTTTTTAACTTGTCGGCTAACTTGACAATATAGGATACAAATAGTTTCACAGGACTATCGTGGACATTCGTTTTAAAAACGTTTGTCCGTTTACGCATTTGGGGAACTCGTCACATTCGATCCCCATACACTCATCACAGATGGTCTGGCTCACAAGTAAATGTGGAATTACCTCTTTGGTTTCAGCGTTCGTATATGTTTCTATATCGTAGTATACAGTTATACAAGGGTTATTTTTAGGCTTAGCATCTTTCATATAACATACATGCTTTACTCCATCCGCCTTATACTCCACCTGGCATGTAGGACAGTGAATTTCGTCAGACTTGTGCTTAAATTTCCCCCAATTATCCATTGTGTGAAACATACCACATTCACAGATTCTCATTTTCCTGCACGTGCCAGTTGATTTATGGAGCTCAAAGCAGTTATTATTGAAGAATGTGCGTCTACACACATCACAGTCTCTCTTCTCAGCTTCAACTACACGGCTTTCACATTTGGTGCTTTTACACTGCTCACATACCATGTGACATTCTTTACAATGTCTCACTATATCATCCGCAAACTCGAGGCACCCCTTACACAAATCATGATGTCTCCCATATTTTCGACTTTTGTCATAACTCGCGTAAAGCCACCTTATATTACGGATGGGGAGATACGTTGTCCCCGACAATCCTAAATTAAGTAGGGGTCTTGTACGATCTCTCACACAGCTTTTAAAAACATACACAGTCCTACGACGATCATCCAACCCAAATACAACTATACGGACATTCATTTCCTGTTCTACCATTCTCAGCTCTTCAGGCCCCATATTACAGTCAAATTCAAGTTCACAGTCTACAGCTAGTTTACGAGCACGTTCCACGACCGTAGGCAGCCAAATTTTTTGAGCCCGTGTATTTTGTACAGTAAACATGTTAGCCAAGACTACTGCTATAAAGCCGCAACCACGATCGACGTTTATATGCCGTCTATAAATAGCTTGAGAATTGAGGTTAAGAGTATACGGTATGGCACTATGACCCGCAACACGGAATACGCGATCAATATTTACCGTGAAGTTGTCCATATTGAAGGCTATACTACTTTGGGCAGCTTGCATTATACGTCCTAATATATATTCTACATCTTCAGCCGCCAAACGTCTAAATGGCACTACTACCCAATAATCATCTACATCACCGTCATCTGACCCGAATCCGAAGGACAGACTCGTCCTGACTTCACGCTCGTCGCGGTTCTGAAGAGAAAACTCTACAATACGCTGTACAACCCGGCGTAGCCCGCGCTCAATTCCATTTCTATACATGGCTCAAGGTCGACCCTG
Source organism: Bathynomus jamesi (assembly GCA_023014485.1). Lineage (NCBI taxonomy): Eukaryota > Metazoa > Arthropoda > Malacostraca > Isopoda > Cirolanidae > Bathynomus > Bathynomus jamesi. The sequence goes on along the minus strand of JAJOZX010000622.1, from coordinate 944,251 downwards.
ACTCTATACCGATTTCTAGACAAGGCTATGGTGGGGTCTGCGGAGCGCACCAACTCAAACGTTATATCATCCTCAACAGAACGGGGGGCGACTGTGGCGGATGAATAAGGGGATATATTAGCGGGAGGTGCTGCCTGGGGGATTGTTGCGTAGGAGGTTGAGGGTTGGGGATCTATTATTGTAGACTCAACAGAACGGGGGGCAACTGTGGCGGATGAATAAGGGGATATATTAGCGGGAGGTGCTGCTGGGGGGATTGTTGCGTAAGTGGTTGAGGGGTGGGGATCTATTACTGGTGGTGGTTGGCTAACAACAGGCGCGTATTTCGCTCGCTTTATACCTGACGTGGGGTTCTCTTCATCATACCTCCGCTTTGGATGTGCTACCGGTATCGCTGGTGAGGGTTCGTTGGCAGGGAGGATTCTGTGATCACAACTACACTGTCGTCGAGGTCATCCGTAATGTCGATGATGGGGTGCTGTACCTCATCGTCATTCACGGTTCTGTGGGAGAAGAAAACAAAATATAAGGAACAGCACTCAAAATTTGTAATATTTTGTAAATGATCCATTTAGGAGTGTGACGTGTTAGAAATGGACTCTGTAGAAAAATTCAGATTCACAAGCCCATCCACATGTATTATATCTGGACCTACAGGATGTGGTAAAACTGTGTTTATGCTTAAAATCATTAAAGAAAAGGGAGAGATGTTCTCGAAATTTGTGCATAAAGTTATATGGTGCTATTCGACGTATCAATCAGTGTTCAACGAGTACCAAGATGATATTTTGTTCCAGAAAGGCGTATATGACGTTAATTCGTTAAAGGGAAATGAACATACAGTCATTGTAATTGACGATCTCATGTTGGAGATGGATAAAACGTTTGCCGAGACATTTACAGTATTCTCCCACCATCTTAACATAAGCGTGTTCTTCATCAATCAGAATCTATTTTTCAAAATAGATACATGCGCGATGTGTCGTTAAATACGCAATATCTAGTCTTATTCGCACAACGTAGAGATGTATCACAAATTGGGGTATTAGTCAATTAAATGTTCCCGAATCAGCGTAAGGAGTTTTTGGAAGTTTACAAAGAAGCTACAAGCACGCGTTACGGATATTTGCTTTGCGACCTTCATCCGCGAAACACGTTTAGGGTGCTTCTACGAACGAATATATTTCCAAACGAGCCTGAAACGGTGTATATTCCAGAATGACAAAGAGACTAAAGAAATACCGTGAATTAATAAAAATCTATCATCGACTGCCCCGGGCAATGCAGCAGATGTTTATTAAAAATATCGATGCCGACTTTTTAAAATGCATCTGTGAAATCTGTCTTAACGTCATAAATTGCAATGTATCAATGAAATCCCCCTCAAATTGTAGCGAAGAAAAAACGAATTATTGTACAAACAGGAGGGTCATTTCTCCCCATCTTATTTTCAGTTTAGGGTCCTTTACTGACTAGATTAATATAATGAAGAAAGTGGTAGTGATTCCCCACGAGGTGTACGCTTCACTGCAAAGGAATCCAGACAAGGTTCTAGATCCCCGTAATAGCAGACTTAAAAGAATGGAAAGCGAATTGCTAGCCCTATTAAACAGTGAAAAAACACCTGATGAGAAAAGAATCTTATACCGAGAAGCTCTGCAGAAATTTCTTCACGAGTACGAAAATTATAAGAACCCTACAGAGATTCCTGTGGTTATTAGGCACAGTAGGGGGACGATGGACATGGCGACATAGGATCTGTGCCCGACGATACAGCTGACCAACCAAAAATTAAGGGATTAGCCACACAACATATCGAGCATGTATTAAAAAGCACCCTCCCACATACATTGAGGAGTAAAGGCTTAAGTCTTTATAATCTATTGAATGAGGATCCAGTCGTACAATGGACCGATACAGGCGAGATCATTGTGGAAGGATCAAAGGTACAGGGATCGAATATCGTAGACATTGTCCATGATCTGGTGAGAAAGTGGGATAGGCCATCACCATCAGGATGGAAGCATATTAAAGCAAGACTACAACAAATAAATGTCCCTAAAACGTTGATAGGAAATCTGAACAGGTTAAAAGACTTCGAACATGCAACGCATGTGGCACAATTGAAGACGCCGTCACGCCCGGCGGTAACACCTTTGAAGAGGAGAAAGAAGAGGTTAAACAACGGTCAACCCTACCCACGTGCCTCTAAAATACGCAAATGGCTAACGTATTAACTAAACGCTATTATGACATTTCTAACCCAGCCTCCTACGGCGGCGTAGATAGACTGTACAGAAGTGTTTACGGAGTAGGGAAAAAAGATGTTGAAAAATTTTTGAGGGAGCAGGACGCTTATACGCTTCATAAGCCTGTGAGAAAAAGGTTTAAAACAGCTAAGACAACGGCTTCCTCGATTGATTCTATTTGGCAAGCAGATTTAACAGACATGCAAAGATATTCTGTGTATAACGATGGTTACCGCTACATTCTATTCATAATAGACGTATTCTCTAGATATCTGTGGCTAGTTCCTCTGAAAAATAAATCACCTGAAACAGTTGCTAAAGCCACCAAAACGCTAATGTTAAAAGAAAACAGGGTTCCTGGCTATTTTTGTACGGATATGGGGAAGGAATTTATAGGCCGTGCTTTTCAGAACATGTTGACAGAGTTTAATATCAGCTATTACACAACCAATTCTATACATAAGGCTTCTTTAGCTGAAAGAGTTCAGCGCACCATAAAGGAGCGCATGCACCGTTATTTTACACATAAAAACACAAACATATTTCTAGACATTCTGGAATCATTGGCATCATCCTACAACCGCTCACACCACACTCGGCGCGCTTCAAAATCAATGACTATGTAAGGCTGTCGCGTTCGGGGAATAAATTCGCAAAGGGTTTCGAACAAGGATGGACACGCGAGATTTTTAAAGTTAGGGCTATGAGACCTAAAGGTGAGATAATGATCTACAGATCTCTACAGAAGCTAAGGCTAACAAAGACCCTAAGATCCACTCTAAGGCTAGCCCGAGAGAAAGGAGAGAGTAGGGGGTTAAGAGAAGAGAGGAGAATAAGGGGTTAAGTAAGGAGCAACACCTATCATTCGTGGGTTAACATTCATTCAGAAAAAGAGGGAAAAAGTCTCACCATCATCATCCGCCGGCCACTGCCGACAAGTCAGAAAAATAGTCGGAGAATATAGGAGAGGGGTGAAAGATGAAAAGAAGTAAAATAAGAACGCTTACAAACCATGCAAACACAGTCTTAACTCACTGTCATACCATGCAAACTACAAACATGCAAGAAAAGAGTTAGAGACATGCAAAGTAAGGAGGATAAGAAAAAAAAAAAGTAGGTAAAGTTAAACAAAAAGTGGGTTAGTTTACGCTATGAGCTACATCTACATTCGTGTTAGTCTAATTTTTTTATTTTTTTTTTATTTTTTTTTTTTATTGCTGGCATCACGCTGGCATGTCACAAGCTGGCATTCATCGTCAACAGACTCATCCTCGAGCAGCACCACCAGAGCTCCTGTTGTTAACTTTCTTTTTTAATTTTAAACAACGTTAATATTTTTAAAATGTCTGTCAAGACGGTTCTTAAACACATTAACGCTGGTAGAATGAACGACTGACGCGGGAAGATTATTCCATTTATCAATTACTTTAAACGTAAAGAAGTTTTTAGCGATATTAGTAATGAAACGTCTGCCACGCAACTTGAATCCGTTATTGCGAGTATTACTATTATCGAAAGTGAACAATTTGTCAAAATTTACGTTATCGATGTTATTAACGATTTTGAAAACTTCAATAAGCTCCCCCCTTAATCTCCTAGTTTCGAGTGAATACAAGTCTAACACTTTAATCCTATCTTCATAAGGCTTATTGCGCAATGCCGGAATAAGTTTCGTGGCACGACGCTGAACCCTTTCTAACCTATCAATATCCTCACGCAAGTACGGGCACCAAAACTGAACGGCATATTCCAAATGAGGCCTGACTAGGGACTTGTAAAGGGGCGATGTATTACATTGAAGATTTGAATGGGGAAGAAATCTCAGGAGGCTTTTACCGCGAGGAATTGCAGAAAGTTGCGTTTAATTTAGGAAAAAATGTTTTAAAATTGAGAAAATTTTAGGAAGCAAAGGTTCAGGAAAGAGAAAAATGTACCTGGTGAAATGGCTAGGGTACCCAGAAAGCTTCAACACCTATATAAAAGCTGATGCAATAATGAAGCTTAAATAGTATGCAACATGGCTCCTAACCATTTCTACGTCACACTCCCGTCCTCCTCGTCCCTGTCTGTACACCCTAACAACACACTAGCCAACTTTGTAACAGAACTCCACGGGCACATTGATTGGGTCGTGATTCGTATGAGGTGGGGATATGCGAAATTCAGCTGGACACCATCTTTTTAAATATTGAACATAAAGAAACCGTTTTTACGATTCTTAGAGACATTGACGAGGGCGAAAAAGCTGGGGTAGCTATGGATGAAACTATACGTATCGCTCGGACTAAGGTTGCACGGTATTACAGTACAGAAGTAAGACTAGGACCGGGTCAATATGGTTCGGTCGAGGATGTTGTGAGAGACTTAAACGTAAGTTTAAGAAACTCAAACCTTACGAATGATTTAGTATACGAAATCGTAAACAAAGAAAACCCTGCACATACACTAATCCTAAAATCAAAGACTAAAAGACGTATTAAAGACCGTAGAATGTTCAAAATTCTAACCAACGGCCGATATAGCGCAGCCTTCCAAAGAGACACATTTCACGAGACACAGCATGACTTGTCCAGATTAATGTATCAATTGAAGATGGAGAAATTGGCTGAAAGCTCTCAGTCCCCAGACATGTGCTATATTTACAGTAATATAGTGGAGCACCAGTTTGTTGGGTATACCCAGGCACGCCTGCTGCGCATTGCCCACATCCCCAACCATAGAGGAAGGAGTTTGAATATTACATATGACAGACCCTATTATGTGAATGTCGCAACTAATTTAATAACCAATATCTCAATATATATATATAAGAACGATTGAGGGTGAAAACTTCCCATTCGGTAACGGGAGCTTAACAGTGAAGCTACACTTTCGACGGACTGAGTTATAATGGATAGAAAGCCTTTCACCGTCTATCGAGGGGTGAGATACCAGCGCGGTAGTGGACTTGGATCCATTTTTTCATCCATACTACGTACGGCTGTTCCTTTGCTGAAGAGGGGTGCCAGATACCTCGGAAGGAAAGCGCTACAATCAGGTCTTAACACTGAAGAAGACATATTGGCTGGGGCTAACCTAAAGAAGCTCTAAAAAACATTTAAAGAGTACACGGGACGAAATCATCAAAGATGCAAAGAGAAAAATGAGTGGTGGCGGGAAGAAGAAGAGAGCTGCCCGGAAGAAGGTGTCACGTGGTATTAAACGTAAAAGGATATCAAAAAAGAAGTGCTGTAAGCGAATGAAACCTATGGTTGACCACTTTTTTGACTGATATAAGCTAAGGACATATAGCCCATTCTGATGGAACGGTCTGCGATGACAAATATGCTGTATACCCTGAAACAAACTTTCTGCACTCCATATTCAACCAGTGTGACGTATATTTAAATCAGACCAACATATCGGCAGGCACGGGGTACTATCATCTACGAGCCTATCTGGAAAATGTCCTCAACTTTTCCAAAGAAGTGAAGGCTACCTTTTTAAGTGCCGAGGGATATTATCAAACTAAAGATGAAAGTAGTATAAAGGACAAATTTAAAAATTCTAAAAAGAAAATATACGAGTTTTGGACGTCTGCACACAGATTTCACTTTCCAGGAGAAGTTGCTTGTCAACGGGGTGGATATGAAAATAAAGCTCACCCGCACGAGTCCTGAGATGTGCTTAAATCTGGATGCTGATCAAGAAGAGGGTGCAAAGCCCGTTGTGGTTCACATTATGGACACATACCTCCGCGTACGGCGAGTGAAATTAAGTTCACCAAAACAACTAGAAATTGAGAAAAATTTACTAAACGCTACAGTGAAATATCCTATTAACAGAGTACAAATCAAACTATATACAGTGCCTGCAGGGTTGGCGTCGAAGCAGATAGAAAACAGTGCCCTGGGAAATCTTCCTAAAAGGATATTAATCGGAATGCAGGACCAGGCTTCGGTGAATGGAAAATATAAAAAGAGTGCCTTTAAATTCGAGAATTTCTGACTTAAAAATATAACTCTATACGTTAATGGCATTGCTTTGGGTGGAACAATGGGTACGGACTCTTCATTAGACGCTGTGTTACTTCTTTGCGCCAGAGCCTATAGTAATCTGACCCATATTGCAGGCGATTGTGATGAGCTTGGTAATGGGGTAACGCAGGAAGAATTCATTGATCAATTTAACCTTTATCCGTTTGACATTACACCTGACTTATCTGCTAGCGTAAATACGCATTTAAGCCCACAGCAGAGCGGAAACATCTCAGTGAGGCTGGAACTCACCAAGCCTATAGACGCGCCTATTAGTGTACTAGTATATCTCGAATCGCAAGCCCTAATAGAAGTAGATAGATTTAGGAGCGTTATCACTGACTTTTAAAATGGATGCTAATACACTTCAGAAAGTAATGAATAATGAACGAGTCACACGTTCCAAATTTATCGGCGTGTTTGCGAAGAATGAAACATTGAGTTTGCCAAGTACGCGAGAATGCGGTAGTCTTATTGTGAACACAGATGTCATCGGAAATGAAGGGATTCATTGGATTGCTGTCTATTTTAAAAATAGACAGCGCCTGTACTATTTTGATTCACTCGGTATTCAACCCTGGAGTGACCCTATTATTGTAAAATTTCTCGCTCAGTTACATATTCCCGAAGTTGTATGGAACCCATTTCGTATACAAGGATATTTTAGTAATACTTGTGGAATGTACTGCATCTCATTTCTCATGCATATGTCATGTGATAAAGAATTTATAAATTTTTAAAATTTATTTGATCCGTGTCACACTCGCCGAAACGATGAAATGGTATAGACAGATAAAAATCCGTTTTCCAATTGTACGTACTCGTTGTATAGTATAATGTTTTTGTTCGTGTGTGTATATTTGTAACGTTAGTTTGTATATTCTGTAGTTTAAGATGGTTATTGTACTGATTTCTTTCATTTAATAAATTTATGAAAATATATTGTCTTCTTCCCCCAAAAAGATCGAAAAACACTTACATTATTTCGGTGTGACATTCATTATGCTGACTGATCAGTATATCCTCCGTATTCATGACACGAGATTCTTCAAAAGATTGTATAACACGTGTCAAATCCTCATCGGACCTTAAAGGAGAAAGAATATTGTTCATATTGATTCTTTTTTAATAAAAACATATACAGAGTATACATATTGTAAGAGAGACCCCATTATGTGAAGATATCTTTGGTTCGCTCAGAGAAACTCATTTAAGAGGTAAATCCGATTAACATTTAAAACACGCAAAAGATTGCCATAAAAATTTCGGTTTTAGCATAATGGTGAGTATCTAAATGAAGTATTTGACGAGATACTACAACCCTCCATATATATAAAATCATGTTTCTTGTGAATAAAAATAAAATTATAGACACTTACATTTCTATGGTAGTCTCTTGCGTCGGATTGTAAGGAGCTTTACTGCAAATATCTTCAACGGTTTGCGTTGGAAATAATTCATCACGGTCAATCGCGTTAAAAAGATTAATTGCAGTCAATGCTGCAGTGTCACCTTCTTCATACAAATCCGGAAAAGCGTAAAGTTCGTGGTCCATGGTGGAGGGAATGCACTGGCAGAGGGAATGATTATTCACTGACGCGAAAATAGCTACTGTTACTCCCAACTGAAAAATATTTCCTTTTATATGCACAATCGCCAAGCTCCGCCCCAAAAGATTAAGACCAGATGTTCGTAGTGATTGGTTGTCAGTGTAGCTGGGTGATGCTGGGATAAGTTTGTGTACCAATCGTAACACCGCTATAACGGGTCCATGCTTTGGACGACTAATGGCATCTTTATATTTTCTCCAATAGATTTAATGCTCGTATTACCCCTTGCTGTCTTTACCATGTCAATATTTTTACCCCACTATTCCCGGATCATTAGTCACTAATGTAATCGAGAGGATTTTATAATAAAGAAATTATAAATATATCCATTCCTTTAATTATACTTTTAAAAAAGAAAAGAGCATTCGGTTTCCACGTTAAACTGTGGGTCTAAGGCGGAGTGAAAACCTTAACCGTTGTTACAATTCGGGGAAGAGCTAGTTATTATTATTACTAAAGAGAAAAATCGTGCATTACCATGTTTTTCAGCCATACTACCCCCGGATCAATAATCAAATGATCCTGTTATTTTTACTACCCCCCGGATCAATAATCAAATGATCCTGTTATTTTAAATCCGGTTGAATAATCAAATGTTCCTGTTATGTTGAAATTATGATGTGGAAGAGTGAGCAACGACTCCCTGACGAGATGTATTTCTTGAACTGATCCACAGAGCAGATGTTCACATCTTCTGAAGGCTGCATGCTCCATGCGCCATATATCTTATAGACAATGCAGGTCCTGTATATGAGCTTTAATTATCTCGATGAAATGTGAAATAGTGAACAATCATTCCCTGACGAGCTGTATTTCTGAATCCACGTTAAACTGTAGGTCTAATGAGGGGAACAAATCGGCGAGAAAGAGTTAATTATTATTATTATTACTACATAGAAAAAATCGTGAATTACCATGTTTTGCAGTCATACTACCCCCGGATCAATAATCAAATGATCCTGTTATTTTAAATCTGTACCACCCTATATATATATATATATATATATATATATTATCCATTCCTTTATTTATTTTAAAAGAATGAACAAAACTCTCTCGTTCTCTCTCTCTCTCTCTCTCTCTCTAATATAATATATATATATATATATATATATTCTATATATATTCTATATATATATATTCTATATATATATATATATATATATTATATATATATATATATATATTATATATATATACACACACGAGATAGGTGTACGCCTGGTGTGAATGAATTCTGTATTTAAAATGATTCTATAGTTTCATTGGTACGTTTTTTTTCCCACTAACTGTGTACACGAGATAAGTGTACGCATGGTGTAAATGAACTCTGAAGCTGTTCTTTTTGCAGACGTTTATACAGAAAACACGTAATTACATTCAATTGTTAGTACTTTCAGGTTTGCCCACTTCATGCACCCGCATGTTTATTTCTTTTGCTGATTATTATTTAATACAATTGTGTGTATATCTTTCAATAACAGAGATGTTATCTAAGAATATGACACCATAAAAATTACGTATAAATAAAAACATAAAACATTTTTTATTTTCTTCGCTTCGAGAATGAAGCATGTATTTCATTGTAGAAGTAATAATAATAACAACAATATTAAGATTTGGAGTCAAGCGAGATTTACTCGAGTAGACTGGAAGAAAGGTCAACTCGCGGTCATTTTGTGAATCCTTTCCTCGTGTGTGTGTGTGTGTGTGTGTGTGTGTGTGTTTGTGTGTAGATTTGAGAATATGTTAATGGAACGAATTATTTTAATTGTTTAGTGATTTTTTTTGTTTTAATTCACTTTAAGGTGAAAATCCATTTATATATATACAGTGCCCGCGAAAAGTATCCGATCACTCAAGAAAATACAATATTTTCCCTTAATATTCAGAGACACGTAATTCACTTTCTATTTGTTCTAGCGACATCTGGTAACTTTGAGGTTGCTCGCTGATATGAGAGCTATCCAACGCATTCTCAAATTAGTGTTCTGGTAGCCTTCGTTGCGGGTGGCTGTGTCTCAAATTTGTCAGATTTCACTGTTTGTGTAAATTTCTTGATATTTTTTTTTTTTTACAGAAAGTGGTGTAAATAAAATTTATATATAATGTGTGCTAAAAAACAACTTAAGAGTGATTGTCGAGGTGCTATTGTTGCTTTGCATGCATGTGGGAAATCACAGAGACAGATAGCTAAGGAATTAAACATATCCCAAAGTACCGTTAATTTATGGGTTTCACGGGCTAAGAACAATGGTGGCCTAACCACGCCAGTCCCTAAAAAACGATCTGGCAGACCGAGAAAAACAAATTCGCGAACAGACAAACTTATGAAACGTTTAGTATTGAAAAACCCAACAATAACTGCGAAAGAAATAAAATTTAATATGAATAATTTGTTATCTGGTGTTTCTGAACGAACTATCCAGGAGCGGCTCCAAAAAGAACTCGGATTACCATCTCGCCATGCTGCTAAGAAACCGTTCATTAATGAAAAAATGCGTAAAAAACGTGTCGCATTTTGTAAAAAATACATTCATTGGACTGTTGATGACTGGAAGAAGGTTTTATTTAGCGATGAGTCGACATTTTTGACATTCAGAAGTTGTCCAAAAAAGGTTCGCCGGCCTATTGGCTCAAATAGGATGGAACCTAAATACACCCTAAAGACAATGAAACACCCTCCAAGTGTGATGGTTTGGGGTTGTTTCGGTTACTATGGGCGTGGAAACTTATATTTTCTTCCGAAGAACACAACTATGAATGGTGCACGGTATTTAGCAATGCTACAGGATAAACTTCTAATGGCAATGGCAATCCAAAGGACAAAAACATACATGCATGATGGTGCACCATGTCACAGGGCCAAAATAGTGACAAAATGGATTACTGACAATAAATTTGATATTTTGGATTGGCCTGGTAATAGTCCAGATCTCAATCCGATAGAAAATCTGTGGCTAATAATAAAAAATAAGGTTGAATGCCACGACACTGGCTCAGTCGAAAAATTACAAGAGGCCATTGTAGTGAATACTCTTATTTTAGTTTCAAGATAAATGTTAATTTTACCGTCTTGAATTTCGGAATAGTATAAATTCATTTTAAATTAGTTACCCCATTATAATTCAATTGTGAACCACATTAATACTAATTTTATGTATACTATATTATTTTATTGTATGTAAACATAATTAATTATATATCACAATTGTCAGTTAATCATTTATATTCAAATATTTATTTTAATCTAATGCCATGTCCATTTTGCAAATAAATAATAGAAAACCAAAGGTTATATTTTCCACCTTTGGTACTGTCGTAGTTTCGCCTAACGGACTCAATACGGCTAGTGAGATAATCACTGGTTGGCACTTAACTAGCGGCAGTGCTTATGGCTACATCATCCAGGTTAACCTATACCGGATAGATGCGCTACGGTCCCAAGCCGTAGCTTGCCTAGGCCAACGACGACGACGACGTAAACCAACAATTGGTGACCCCGGAGCTGGATTACCCCTTTTACCCGAACGACTAGGATTAGACTGTAACGTCGTTCGTGCCCATCACCCCCTTCACCCGAACGACTAGGACTAGACTGTAATGTCGTTCGTGCCCATCACCCCCTTCACCCGAGCGACTAGGACCAGACTGTAACGTCGCTCGTGCCCTCTGCCCATCACCCCCTTCACCCGAGCGACTAGGACCAGACTGTAATGTCGCTCGTGCCCTCTGCCCCTCACCCCTGCCCGTGCGCTCTGTGCCTGCGCTCGTCTCAACCTCCACTCCTTCGTTGGGAACTTGTCGTCTTGCTTGTACGTCAGCAAGCATAGGAGAAGATGCCTGACGACGCTGGTGCCATCTCCCACTTGAGCGTAAAGCTCCCCGTCTTCTGGCCGGGTGATCCATTTATTTGGTTCCACCAAGTGGAATCACAATTCAACTTAGGAAGGATCACCACTAGCAGGACGAAATACGATCATGTTTTGTCCTCTCTACCAGCGAGCATCATCTCTGAAGTCCGTGACGTCATCGTATCTCCTTCCACGAGTGAGGACCCGTACAACGATCTGAAGTCTGCCATCCTGCGCCGCACCACTGTCTCCGAGCGTGAGAAACTACATCAGTTAATCTCAAAAGAAGAACTTGGAGACCGTAAGCCCACTCAAATGCTGAGGGCTATGCAGTGCGCTCTAGGCGAACGCGCACAAACCTTCGATAAGGACATCTTTAGACAGTTGTTCTTGCAGAAACTTCCTCCATCAGCTCAGCGTGTCTTGGCCACTATGGATCCTGCTACTCCAGTTGATAAACTAGCAGAAACTGCCGACAAAGTAGTGGAGATTGACACAGCTCCGGTCAACAACGTGAACACACAATCGGAACTGGAGTTGAAAGTGGAAGAGTTAAGTCAACAACTCAACCACGTTTGTTCTCTGCTACAAAATCAACGGCAAAGAAGCCATTCTCGGTCAAGATTTACGAAGAGGCATCGTTCGAGTTCCGGGAAGATCTGCTTCTACCACGCCAAATTTGGAAAGAAGGCTAGGAAGTGCATCTCCCCTTGCAATTTTTCGTCGGAAAACCCCAGCAGCGAGTCCTAATGGCGTCTAGTACTCGCACTGCCAACCTGTTATTCATAAAGGACAGGAACTCTGGTGTCAATTTCTTGGTTGATACCGGAGCATCAGTCAGTGTATTCCCTCAAAAATCTGGTCATACGCACTCGGAATCTCCGCCTCTATACGCTGCTAACGGTTCACGCATACCCACGTACGGTACTCAGTCGCGTGAACTAAACTTGGGCCTTCACCGATCCTTCAAGTGGATTTTCATCTGTGCTCAAGTGCGGCATCCCATAATCGGCGCTGACTTCCTCCAGCATTTCAAACTCCTGGTGGATCTTGACAAGCGACGCTTATGCGACCAGGCCACACTGCTTTCTGTTCTTGCCAAACAGGTTGCCCTTCCGGACGCCTCGAACTCTGCACTTTCCCTCGTTCCCCCTAATTCCATGTACCAGTGCCTTTTCCAGCGATATCCAGGAATTCTTCAACCGATGCAGATGGGTGATACCATTAAGCACACCATTACCCATCACATTACAACAAAAGGTCCCCTGTGTTTGCAAAACCCAGACGTCTTGCCCCGGACAAACTGAAAGCTGCCAAATCGGAATTCCAGCTTATGCTGGATCTTGGGATAATAAGACCTTCCAAAAGCAGTTGGTCCTCTCCCCTACACCTGGTCCAGAAGAAGTCAGGAGACTGGAGACCATGTGGGGATTACCGGTTTTTGAATTCGACAACCATCCCGGACCGATATCCGGTACCAAATGTCCAAGACTTTACTTCTCTTCTCCACGGCAAATCTATCTTCAGTAAAATAGATCTCGTTAAGGCTTTCCACCACATTCCCGTAGAGCCTTCGGATATTCCCAAGACTGCAGTTTGTACACCATTTGGGTTATTCGAATTTGTGAAGATGCCGTTCGGGCTACGGAATGCTGCGCAAACCTTTCAGAGGTTTATAGATGAGGTCACCAGAGGCTTAGACTTTGTTTATGCCTACATCGATGATTTGCTTGTGGCCAGCTCAACGGAAGAGGAACATAAGGAACATCTTTCACTCCTTTTTCAACGCTTAGAACAATACGGTGTTACTATTAATGCATCTAAGTGTGTGTTTGCACAGCCAACCTTGGAATTTCTTGGTCACACGATTTCGCAGCACGGAATTACCCCCCTTCAGGACAAGTGTGAAGTGATAAAAAATTACCCTATGCCAAGTACTCAGCGTGAGTTACGGCGGTTTCTAGGTTTGGTAAATTATTACCACAAGTTCATTAAAAACTGTGCCAGTGTTCTTGCTCCTCTACACGCTATGATCACACACAAACGCAAGGTAACGAAATTGGTATGGTGTAGCGATAGTTTACAGGCGTTCGACAATGCCAAAATGCTATCAATAGTGCATTGTCTCTGTCATTTCCTATCAGTGATGCCCCCTAACTCTGACGGTCGATGCCTCAGATGTTGCGATCGGTGGAGTGTTGGAACAAACCATTAACGGTCAACAAGCACCCATCGCGTTTTACTCGAAAAAGCTGCAGCCAGCCCAAACGCGTTATAGTGCTTTCGGACGTGAACTTCTTGCTATTTACTTAAACGTGAAGCATTTTCAACATTTCCTTGAAGGCCGAGAGTTTTGTGTTTTTACCGACCACAAACCTTTGGTCACTGTCTTCAATAAAAACAGCTGTAACCACTCTCCCAGAGTCATCAGGCAACTCGATTATATCTCGCAATTTACCACAGATATCCGCCACATCAAAGGTGTCTTGAACACTCCAGCGGATGCACTTTCAAGAATAGAGATTACTTCTGTTACCCTCAGCTCTACACTGTGGAATGCTATTGCACAGGATCAAGATAAGGATACGGAACTACAAGACCTGCTCAGAGAAGACTCCACTCACTCACTTTCCCTCAAGAAAATGAGTATGCCAGGATTGTCTGTGCCCCTCTATTGCGACGTATCAACAGCTGCTATTCGCCTTATGTCCCTCCATGTCACAGAAAAGCAGTCTTCACGGATCTTCATAAGCCCTCCCATCCTGGTATCCGTGCTTCGCAACACCTGGTTACCTCTCGCTTTGTTTGGCCCTCGATGCGGAAGGATGTCAAACATTGGACCAAAACGTGCCTTGCCTGCCAGCGTGCCAAAGTCCAAAGGCACACCAGGTCCCCCTTTGACGCATTCCCGCCCCCATCCCAGCGATTTGAGGTAATTCATGTAGACATTGTTGGCCCTCTTCCAGTGATTCAAGGCCAACGTTATCTGCTCACCTGTCTCGACCGCTTTTCCAGATGGCCTGAAGCCATCCCACTTCCTGATATCCAAGCGGACACTGTTGCAAGAGCCTTTCTTCATGGATGGGTATCAAGATTTGGATTGCCGACAAAAGTCATCACTGACCAAGGTCGCCAATTTGAGTCTTCGCTTTGGAAGAAGTTTACCAGCTTGTTGGGTACAGTACATGCGCATACCTGTGCGTATCATCCGCAAGCTAACGGCCTCGTCGAACGCTTCCATCGCCAGCTGAAGTCATCCCTTATGTGTCACGAAGACTCCCATTGGATGGATAAGCTTCCACTCGTTTTGCTTGGTATTCGCTCTGCATTTAAGAGTGATCTGAAGACTACAGCGGCTGAACTAGTCTATGGAACAACACTGCGGCTACCAGGTGGCTACTTCACTGCAGGGGATAAGTCATGTGATCCTACGGAATTCGCTCAAACACTTTCCTCTCACATGCAGTCCCTTCAGCCTGTTCCCCCTCGATTGACTAGCCAACAGAACATCTTTGTTTCCCCAGCCCTCCAGTCTTGCACCCACGTTTTCGTTCGTGTACCTCTCCCAAAACGGCCTCTCCAATGTCCATATGACGGGCCCTATGAAGTTCTCCGACGTACGCGCAAATCATTCCTCATCCAGCGCGGTTCCAAGGTCGACAAGGTTTCTATCGATCGTCTTAAGCCTGCGTTTTTGGAATCAACCTTAAGTGAGGTACAAGTAGCTACCAAAAAGGTTCAGCGGAAATCTGTGTCGTTCGGAACTCTTTGAACTTCCTCTCTGGTGGGGGAGTGTGTAGTGAATACTCTTATTTTAGTTTCAAGATAAATGTTAATTTTACCGTCTTGAATTTCGGAATAGTATAAATTCATTTTAAATTAGTTACCCCATTATAATTCAATTGTGAACCACATTAATACTAATTTTATGTATACTATATTATTTTATTGTATGTAAACATAATTAATTATATATCACAATTGTCAGTTAATCATTTATATTCAAATATTTATTTTAATCTAATGCCATGTCCATTTTGCAAATAAATAATAGAAAACCAAAGGTTATATTTTCCACCTTTGGTACTGTCGTAGTTTCGCCTAACGGACTCAATACGGCTAGTGAGATAATCACTGGTTGGCACTTAACTAGCGGCAGTGCTTATGGCTACATCATCCAGGTTAACCTATACCGGATAGATGCGCTACGGTCCCAAGCCGTAGCTTGCCTAGGCCAACGACGACGACGACGTAAACCAACACCATCAAAAAGGTATGGTGCAAGGAAATATCAGTGGAAGTTTGTCAAAACTTGATTAAATCCATGCCAAAACGTCTAGAACAAGTCATCCAAACCAAAGGACAGATGACAAAATACTAATATAAGGTTAGTATACATTTAAACATTGTTTTTTATGTAAAAAATACAAATTTCAAGGGTGATCGGATACTTTTCGCGGGCACTGTATATATATATATATATATATATATATATATAAGGAATGACAAAATTAAATAGACACTTAATATGACTCTTTATCTATATATATATATATATATATATATATATATAAGGTAAGGAGAAAGTTGTTCATTTGTGTGTATTTCGTCTGAACTAATATTTTGACGATTGTACGTTCGCGTCCTACCGTACCTTTCAAAAAGGCCTCGGGCAAACACGTGTGTTTCGAGTTGAACCAGATTCTCGGTAATCCTTTCCTCGTGAAAGAAAAAACAGCGTTTAATGATTAATTTCTTATATTGAATAATTAATTTCTTATAATAATTGATTCTCTTAAAAGGAGAAAATTAATTTGTTTTAAATTAATATACGTTTGGCTTCATTTGATTTAAATTATTATACGTTTGGCATTTTTTTTCTGATTTTCATTCACATAATATGTACAGAGGCGTGTGTGTGTGTTGGTCATTCGTTTATATATATATATATATATACAAGCACAGATGGGGTGAGAAGTTTGGGGAATGAGGGAGGAGGGGGGACGACCGTTTGTTTCACCTTTCTTCGTAAGGTTTCTTTTCCTTTCGTTTTTCCCACTGTTATTCGTGACTTAACGAAAATTGTGATATTAATAATAATTAAGTAATAAAGTGATTTATTTTAGTTGTGTAAAGAGCGTGTGTTTAAATTCTAATTATTTATTTAATAAACAGAATTTCTTTTAAAGTAAATTGTTGGAATTAAGAAGATTCATCTGTATTGACAGCGAATAACTACCATCATATAAATATATTGTGGTATTTAGCAACCAAATGGATGATTAATATATGGTTTAATTTAATAAATATTGCTATCTGGCAACTCAGTCTTCTAGGCTGATTAATATATGAATTAATTAAATATATAGCACAAACTGGCAACTCAGCCTTCTATTGGAATTAAATACATGGCGCCGCTATCTGGCAACTCAGCCAAATGACGGATTAGAGGTCTATAAAAGAGCGAGAGGCGGACGGCGGAGTCATACAAGATCGGCTCCCAGCCGAGCTGGGATCTCTGGTCCTTTCTCTTTCTGGCCCTTTGGGTGGTGAGAAAACCCCTTCCCTCCCATAGAGGCCTCTTAGGTTAGGTATACCCCTTTGGGGGGGAATAGCTTGGGGGAGAACTCCGCCTCCAATTTGCATGCCCCTTGCAATCCCATTTGGGGTTGGCAACAAAGGCCGATACTCTCTCTCTCTCTCTCTGCCCCTTTGGGGAGGATTTTTTTTGCAACACCCTACCCCCCTTTGCAACCCCCCCCTTTGCAACCCCCCTTTGCAACATTACGTAATATTTTGCAACATTCCTGCATTCTACCCTTTTTCGGCTATACTACTGGTATGTTATAGTTATGTATACAGTTATCTAAATATCTATTAGATAGTTATATTTCACTGTAATACTCTAATAAGTTCGTACTTCTGGAATTAGCTAATATACCGAAGCTTTCCTCGCGAGAATGTTTAATTAAGGATCTCACATTTCGTGCTAAAACCGTAAATGTAATAATCAAATAGTCTGGACTATGGGAAGAGTAAAACTATATTTTCAAACGTATACAAATAGCATATGTACAGTTTCGGAAAAAAGTTCACCTAGAAACAAAATTAAAAAATATTTATTGGTATTACAGTGTTTTTCTTTCGATATTTTATTCTTTATGATGACAGTAATAAGGCTTCAGAAAACAAAACTCAATTGTTACTGACTAGTTATTTTTTATGCTTTTCAAAAATTTTCTGTTTCTAGGGGAACTTTTTACCCCAAAACTGTACTGTATTTATTATCTATCCTCCATGCAATGAATTCGTCTGAAACGCCAAATCGAACCGCTTACCCGTATAACGTAAGAGTATTTCGCAATATGGAGGTTTTTGCGTTTCCTGATGGGTCTCAAAAACGCTTTACTCGTCGAACAGCGAGAACCATCACGCATTGTAGCTTGTGGAGCCATGAAACCTTTGAAATATAAACATAAATTTATCAAAAACAGATTCTGAAATGTAAATGAATCCTAAAATTTACTTTCTATTTTCTTCGTTTAAACCATGTACAGAGATTTTCGCAATAAAGACGAGAGAGAGAGAAACGAAAGAATAATTTAAATCTGAAGAATATGATAAATGTAACAATAAAACCCACACTAATAGACGGAGTTTATTTCCACGACAGTTTCGATGCCCACTGGCATCCTCTTCGGGTGGATACAGAAAAACGAATGAACAAAAGTGAGTAAGGAAACAATCCAGGAAAGGTAAGGAACATTCTAGAAGGGTAGAGACCATTAAGAAATTCACACCTAGGTTAGATCCTGTTCACCCGACACCGGAAGGAATTTTTTGACCAAGAATCTCATTAAAGGGTTCAGCTTATAAGTACCTTCACACAAATTAAAATTATCTTCTTGTTCTATACATACAGATTCTATTATTTTTCTTTTGACATAATTATTACATTTATAAAGTAACTTACATGATTCCCAATCTATGGCATAATTATTTTGGCTGGTATGATAATAAATTGCATTAGTGTTACAACATCTGAAGGCATAGTTATGTTCTTTAATACGAGTTTCAAATTTCTTCCAGTTTCTCCTACATATACCAAATCACAATTTTTACAGGGAATGCTGTAAACACCAGCTTTCTCCTCTTTTGCAAAGTTATTCATAACCAATTTACTTTTTACAGTAGACGAATATTTGAACGCCAAATCAAACCTAAAATCTTTCGTCAAAGGTTTTACGCTTTCTAAGCCGGAAATGTAAGGCGAACTCAAATACTGTTTTTGGTTAATTGAAGCTTCCCGAGGGGCATAAAAAGATTTCCTGGCTTTAAAATACGCCTCTCTGATACTGCGGGAGAAAGCAGTGATCAAGCGGGAAAACGATATAAAAGACGCCAGCCCCGAGATAAAAGTGCATGTGTATTCTGCAGCAATGCCGAAGGTAAACTCCATGCATTCAGAACTAACGATCCTGAGCTTAATGTAAGAAGGCTCGCATTAGATCTGCAGGACACAACATTAATGACCAGAATTGGTGGTGGTCAGCTTGTTGCAATGAAGCAAAATATCACCACAGCTGTATGACAAAATACAGAAATCATCATCGCTCTGTAATGAGACAAAGTCGAGATTCGTCTGAATCCCATCGAGAAGTGCACCAGGTTCAGGCCAGAGTCTTTGTAGAGCTCATCACATACATAGAAAATGCTGTTGAAGATGGACAGCTCTACTTCAAGTGTTCCGATCTGCGTCACCTTTATTAGAAATGATCAAGATTTTGGGACTGAAAAGGAAATCAACAAGGTTCACTTCAAAGAAAAAGTTTTGAAATACTTTCCAGATGCTCAAGAGCAGAATGATGGCAAGAATGTCATTACTGTATTCCAACAGGGAAAGCAGGAAATGTTGAAACAAGCATTAACTGCTGACTATGAAAGTGATGCCCTAACCTCGCGAAAGCTGCAAAGATTGTGAGGCAAGACATTTTCAATTCTGAAAAGGATCAATTTGATGGGAGTTTCCTATCGAATGCCAACAGAAGTCAGTACCAACCAGTCTAAAACGGCTCATTTCCATACTGCTCAATGGAGCTAACCTGAAAGACCAAGATTTAACAGACTCACAGAAATGTCTGACAATCTCATCATATTCACAAATCAGTTGGAGACTTCTAAGAGAATTCACGTTGTCTGGGACACATACCTCAATAACAGCATTAAGGCGTCCACGAGGGAGAAAAGAGGCAAAGGCACTCGGAGGAAGGTGGCTACTAAAAACAAAGTTCCTGGAAACTGGCAAGAATTCCTTCGTGATCCCACTAACAAGCAGGAACGTTTTGCATTTCTGTCTGACAGAGTTGCAAACATGGATGTCCCTGCTGGTAAAGAAGTTTTCATAACATATAGGGTGTCCCCAAAAAAACTATATACTCTTTATAGCATCATATATTTTATAATTTAAAAAAAAAAAACAATATATTGTTATAGCAATTGCCAATGAAAGGTAAATTAGTAATCTAAATGATCAAAATGTTATAGCGAGTTGTTTGCATATAAAATTTAATTAACTACGCCAAGTGCTCAAAATGTTCTCCGGCGGCATGAATGCACTTTCAATACAACAAAATCGTATGGTCTGATGAAGCTACCTTCAAGCTGAATGGCACAGTAAATCGACACAACTGCAGGTACTGGTCACTTGATAATCCACACGTTTATGTGGATAAACATGTTAATTTACCAGGATTAACAGCATGGTGTGGTTTATCATCCAGGGGTTTGGTTGGACCATTTTTCTTTAATGGGACAGTTACCGGTGCCGCATATCTCGACATGCTGCGGACAGAAATTATACCTGCAGTTCGGAAGTTGTTTGGAAACGACGACTTTTACTTTCAACAAGATGGAGCCCCCCCCCCCCTCATTATCATTGTGATGTCAGAAGGTACCTCGATGAAACGTTGCCTAACCGTTGGATAGGACGAAGAGGAAGCGTTGAGTATCCTCCACGTTCACCGGACTTGACTCCACTTGATTTTTACTTGTGGGGCTACCTGAAGGATGCAGTTTATGGTACAAGACCTGCAACACTCGAACACCTTAAGGATGCAATTAGGGAAAAGTGCGGGACCATCACAGCATCCACATTAGTCCATGTCTGCGAATCAGTTAGTCGACGCATTCAAAAGTGTATTCATGCCGCCGGAGAACATTTTGAGCACTTGGCGTAGTTAATTAAATTTTATATGCAAACAACTCGCTATAACATTTTGATCACTTAGATTATTAATTTACCTTTCATTGGCAATTGCTATAACAATATATTGTTTGGTTTTTTTTTAAATTATAAAATATATGATGCTATAAAGAGTATATAGTTTTTTTGGGACACCCTTATGGAGAAGATGTAAAGGGATCAGGTCATGCCATGTCACTATGTGATCACGAGGAAGCGAATACTAGGATAGTCATTCATCTACAAGATGTATTAGCACGTGGCTGCACCACATGTCTGGTTCGTACTGTGAACAGTGATGTTATTGTCATCATAGTTGGGATGTATCATCACTTACTGAACACATGTCCCACCGCAAATATATGGGTAGCTCTGGGTACTGGAAAGACTCTTCTATCTACACATTAATCATATATCTCGAACTCTTGGAGCACAAAAATGCCTGGCATTGCCTGCTTTTCACAATTGCACAGGATGTGACACTGTCTCGTCGTTCTTTGGAAGAGGGAAGAAAATGGCATGGCAAGCATGGCAGTCTTATCCTGAGGTAACGCAAGCCTTCTCCTCCATGGCAACAAATCCCTTCAGAAAACTGGATGTGGATGACAGCACCTTCATACTTATTGAACGGTACACCGTGGTCCTCTATAACAACACCAGCAGCCGTGTCAATGAGGCAGGAAAAGACCTGTCAAAAAAACGGAACAATGGAATACATACCCCCGTCTCAAGATGCTTTGCTGCAACACACGAAGCGTGCTGTGTACCAATTAGGGATATGGACTACAAGTCACCGGTTTCAGCAGTAAGCTCCTACTCCAGAGGAATGAGGATGGACAAGAGACAAGGATACACAGTGGATACCCGTATGGACAACATTACTAATGGCATCGAAAGCTTGCAGTGAGCTGGTGAAATGTAGCTGCAAAAGTACAGGTGGCTGCACCGATAGATGTTCATGCAAGAAGGCTGGCTGGAAATGTACAGAACTTTACAGCTGCAAATGTGACAAATGAGTTTATTGCACATTCGCTGAAAACCTGTGACTGAATAATGCAATGGAATCCAGCATATATACAGTTTAGAAAATTTAGGCAATAATCGACGAACAAATTATGCATGTTCCAAGTGTTGTTTTGTTTGACTTGTATATCATGTATATTGTGTTTGTAAAGATATATGGAACCATAAATGGAAAGTAGTTAAATTTTGTAGGTCAAATTTCAAAACCGCAATCAATTTTATCCACACTAAAATGTACTAACATAAACAATAATGGCGATATTCCATTAATTTTATCATCGTCCAAAGATTGTCTTCAAACATATTCAGCACTTTTGTCTAATAGGCTTAAAAATGTTAGTTTCTGTAACAAAAGAGGTTGAAAAATTATCACGATTTAATGGCTCCTATCAAAATTTCATTATTTATGGTCTACTGGAGCCACACAAAAATTTTGCTGCTTTGGTCCAGTCATTCCCCTTCTGTCAAAAATTTTACGCTAAGCTACCTGACTAACTGGAAAGGTCATGACAAATTCTAACGGAATGAATTTAGAAAAGTTATAAAATCTACAAATGTTACAGGCACATAAAGACCTGAAGAGCACCTTTATATAGGGTAGCTCAAAAAAGAAGCTAAGAGAGAGGTGTGTGTATGCGTTACAAGGACAAGAGGAAGCCTCAAAAACCTTTCAGTCCACTCGGGAAGGTTTCTGCTATTAAACTGGTTAATTTTTTACCTAGTCTAGCAGTAGTAGAAAACTGGACAGAAAAGCATAAGGCTCTCGCCCCATTTTCGCTCCTTCCCTACCCCAGAGGCGGGTACAGAAAGCAGGTTGGAAAAATATCTTGACCGTAGAAAAGTAGCTAAGGAAATTTTACAGGAAAAAGAGGAAAATATATAAACTACTGTAGTTCGACAGTTACGTTATGCACACAGAAATCTTACACTAGAAAGTACCGCTGTATAAACTAACCAATAATATATTTGTGCGGCGCGCACATCAACTACTTGGTATCGTCACCAAAACCTCGAACATATGGTTTTAATTTCAGAGAGAGAGAGAGAGAGAGAGAGAGAGAGACTTACAGGTTAACAAAGACCCTAAGATCCACTCTAGGCAGCGCAAGAAGGAAGTAGAAAAGTTAGAAATAGAAAACTTATACCATGTTTACACTTATAGACGCGTAAAGCTTTCACACAGTAATAGTAAAGTATAGAACAGAGAACACACTCTTCCTCCTCCGCCAGCTACTGCTGACAGAAAATAGTGGTAAAAAGATTTATAGGAAGGTAGGAAAAAGTATAATGAAGAGAATACCTTCAGAGTTCATTCACACACCCTTCTTGTGTACTCAGTTACGCATTAGAAGACAGCGGAAAGTAAAGGATAGCATGAATATTAAACTACTTAATCTATGCATTTTTTTAAAGGAGTATTCTATTTATTATAAGCAGGGCCTGGTTAAGGTTAGGGGGGCCCCACGCCAAGGGTTCAAGGGGGGCCTCAAGCTCATCATTAACACTAATGTAGCTTGTTGAATATGTGTGATCTTAAAATGCACAATTTACAAAAATATATATACACACAGTATAAAATGTGTGCATGCATGAGACAAAAATGTAAAACGAAATGAAGTACACAAAAGATTACGGCAAGAGTACATCATACAACTACAGATATTTTACTGGACCAGACACAGTGTACACTAAACATACCGACAATAAATCTCCAAACTGTTGTAGATCTATCCATAATAAAAAATTTGGAAGTCCTAGAAAATTAAGCCTGGGGTTTCTTTTCTAGCGGCACTTTTTTCTGATTATGTTCTAGTTTAACACTGTCACTGTGTCTGACAAAATGAAATACACCTCTAACATTTCTAATAATAGTTTTATTCATAGTAACTCAGATTTTTATAGAAATCACTTACAATGGCTTACAAATTTATTGACACTATAATCAAAATAAAATGTGGAAACTGACTCCTCCATTACACAAAAGTTTTTTCTTGACTTTTGTGCAGCGAAGTTCCTCACAATCTCGCTGGGAGGTAGTGATCGTGTGAGATCGAATTCTGTTGACAGGATACAGAGATTGCTCAGCTTTTTATCTGAGAGGCATGACCTCATATAGTTCTTAATCCTACCCATGCGTGAAAAAGAACGTTCAGCCTCACAGACTGAAAAACCAATGGTCATGAATATTGCTACTGCTGTTTTCACATTAGAAAACGCACTTGCAGTCAAAGGATGAGCAGTCAGATGTTTCACCACTTCCCTTGGGTCTTTCGACAATTTAATGGAGAGCAATGGCGCAGGCACCCTTTGGAGCATGAATCAGAACACTTTTGGCAGTCAATAGGGAAGCGACGAAATTGTTCAAATTCAGTGTAGCTATCTTCGGCCAAATCACTTGGGTAAGCAGCCATGAGATCTGCAACTGATGATTCTGGAAGAGGATCTTTAGAAGCAAGGAGGAATATGCACCTGAAGGTCTTTTGAGCATCTGTGTAGGCACTCTGTCGCTTTTCAATTGCCTGTGATAGGCGATCAACTATAGGAATGTAGCTCTCAACACGAAATTTTGTAGAGCCGCTCAGCACCACATCCTCCGAGCTACTGTCATCACTCATTTTCTTTGGTCTTCTGACCCTTGATTTCTGATAGTCCTCCGAGATGTCAGGCATCAGGGCCGGATTTAGGAGTGGGCAAAGTGGGCAGCTGCCCATGGGCCTCCACATCTTGGGGGCCTCCACATATTGACAAGCCATTATCAAAATAGAAAAAACCCGAAACTAGAAAAACCCGATAGATGATCAACAAAAAAACACGCGCATCCAATACCACTGTAGTACATAAACTTTTACCAATTACTATTTGTTGTGTACTGATTATTATTTTGTTTTATTACTCTTTTAGGCCTACTCTCACTATAATGGAATACCCGAGTAACCCGAGGCTTTCATTTTTTGCAGAAATGAGTGGAATGGACAGACACAAGAGTGCACGATGTTTTGAAAGTGTATGTATGTTAATTATATTATGAATCTTATGGATGACTTCAATTATGTCTTCCCCTAAGGTAGGGGGGCCTCCACATGGAGGCTGCCCAGGGCCTCCACACGTCTAAATCCGGCTCTGTCAGGCATTCTTTGTTTGGCAGCTGTTTCAAACTTATCAAACATTTCTCTCAGGTCTCTAATGAATGCAGCTAATGATTTAAATATGGAACAAACTTCCTGCAGATCTAGATTTCCTGTTTGAAGGATTGCACTTGAATTCTGAAAGCATTTTAAAATACACAACCAGAACTGACACATGAAGGATGTCTCCAGTAATGTAATTTTTTCAGCTAGAGATGAAGCCTTGACTCGTGTGTCAGGTGGCTGAGATGTGTCTTCACCCATATCACAGAGAAGATCATAGAACTGTTGATAATTTCTGTCATCAGCTCGCACTGCTTCATAATGACTGTGCCAGCGAGTGCCACTAAAAGTGCAAAATAACTGGTAGTCTAATGTCTCGACGAAATGGGTAGTTCCCCTTAGCAGTTGCTGCATTGCTGCAGACGCTTATAGAAGAAACATGGCTATCACAATAAAAAAACAATATACTATTATACTTAATGCAAACTTGTTTTATTATGTGGTCATAATGTCTTTTTTTCAGTTTCTAAACAATCTTGTATTTACAGATGTTAAAAGATTTTATTTTACTTGTTTTTAAGGTGAGTACGGCGAGCGATAAAACTAGAGGGGGAGGAGAAATTCGGGGGGCCCTACGCCATGGCATAACTAGCGTATGCCTTAACCAGGCCCTGTGTATAAGAAGTCATCATTTCGTAGTTGCAGCATTCTCCGTAGCCTGCCAAAGCCACCGTATCAAAGATTTATCATGTGGTAATTTATATTGCGTCCTTCCACATGCATAATGAGGAATACTAATGCATAATATGCATAATTTTCTTCCTTACGAAATTTTGACGTACAATATTTAAAACTAAAGTTCCACTCTAAGTAGGTTCCCTAAAGATTAGTATAACTATTCGGAGGTTTTGACTCCCAAGAAACCTCATCAAGCTTCCCATCATCTGATAACTCCTTGTGCTCTGAAATCAGACCCGGCCAGCACCTCATACTATATTTATTGCAACAAGCGAACATCACTACTTCTATATAAAACTATAAAACTTTCTCTAGCTAGCTAATTAGATATTCCACGATTTACCTAAAAAGTACAAACATTCCTACACTATAAATCTAAGTAGCGTCCCTAAAACTGAAACCATCTATTCTGAGGGTTTGGCTCCCAAGAAATCCCATCAAGTTTCCCTTCTCTACCAATGGGGTATCATCTGAGAACTCCCAGTGCTCTGAAACCAGACCTGACCAGAGCCTCCTACTACATTTATTGAGAAAGAGAACATTACTACTACTATGATAATAAAAACCCACTCTAATAAACAGAGTTTATTTCAACAACAGTTTCGATGCCCACTGGCATCCTCTTCAGGTGGATACAGAAAAACGAATGAACCAAAAACAAGAGGGAAAACAGTCCAGGGACCATTAAGAAATTCGCACCTAGGTTAGATCCCGTTCTCCCGACACTGGAAGGGCATTTTTATTAAAGGGACCCGCTTATAAGTACATTCGCACAAATTTAAAACTATCTTCTTGTTCTATACATACAGATTCTATTATTTTGACATAATTACTGCATTTATTATTGCATTTACATTTTTTAATATTTATTATTATTACCTTTACACCAATTATTACATTTATTTTATTACTTTTATTATACATTTATTGCATTTATATTTATTTCCACAATTATTACTTCCATTATTACATTTACATTTATGTTTATTATTCCATTAACATTTTACCGGAAAAAAAAAAAAAAAAAACCCGAATGAACCAAACGCGAGTAAGGAAACAATCCAGAGACATTTAAGGAATTCACACTTAGGTTAGAACCCGTTCACCCGACGCCGTAAGGGATTTTTTGACCAAGAATCTCATTAAAGGGTCTAACTTATAAGCACCTTCGCACAAATTAAAATTATCTTCTTTTTCTATACATACATATTCTATTATATTTTTTTTTACATAATTATTACATTTATAAAGTACCTTACTTGATTCCCAATCTATAGCATGATTATTTTGGCTGGCGTGATAAAAAATGGCATTATTAGTATTACAACTTCTGAAGGTATATTTGTGTTCTTTAATACGTGTTTCAATATTTCTTCCAGTTTCTCCTACGTATACTAAATCACACTTTTACAGGGAATGCTGTAGACACAGGCTTGTTCCTGTTTTGCAACGTTATTCCTAACCAATTTACTTTTCACGGTAGACGAATATTTGAACGCCAAAGCAAACTTAAAATCTTTCGTCAACGGTTTTACTCTTTCTAAGTCGGCAATGTAAGGCAAACTCACATTGTTTTTTGGTTAACTGAAGGTTCCCGAGGGGCATAAAAAGATTTTCTGGCTTTAAAATACGCCTTTCTGATAAACCACTCAGGATATTTTAAATCCTTAAAAATGTTGCAAATCTTTGAATTTTCCTCGGGAACCTTCAGTTAACCAAAAACAATATGAGAGTTTGCCTCACATTGCCGGCTTAGAAAGAGTAAAACCGTTGACGAAAGATTTTAAGTTTGCTTTGGCGTTCAAATATTCGTCTACCGTGAAAAGTAAATTGGTTAGGAATAACGTTGCAAAACAGGAACAAGCCTGTGTCTACAGCATTCCCTGTAAAAGTATGATTTAGTATACGTAGGAGAAACTGGAAGAAATATTGAAACCCGTATTAAAGAACACAAATATGCCTTCAGAAGTTGTAATACTAATAATGCCATTTTTTATCACGTCAGCCAAAATAATCATGCTATAGATTGGGAATCAAGTAAGGTACTTTATAAATGTAATAATTATGTCAAAAGAAAAATAACAGAATCTGTATGTATAGAAAAAAGAAGATAATTTTAATTTGTGCGAAGGTACTTATAAGTTAGACCCTTTAATGAGATTCTTGGTCAAAAAATCCCTTACGGCGTCGGGTGAACGGGTTCTAACCTAAGTGTGAATTCCTTAAATGTCTCTGGATTGTTTCCTTACTCGCGTTTGGTTCATTCGGTTTTTGTTTTTTTTCGGTAAAATGTAAATGGAATAATAAACGTAAATGTAAATGTAATAATGGAAGTAATAATTGTGGAAATAAATATAAATGTAATAAATGTAATAATAAAGGTAATAAAATAAATGTAATAATTAGTGTAAAGGTAATAATAATAATAAATGTTAAAAAACGTAAATGCAATAATAAATGCAGTAATTATGTCAAAATAATAGAATCTGTATGTATAGAACAAGAAGATAGTTTTAAATTTGTGCGAACGTACTTAAAGGCGGGTCCCTTTAATTTAAAAAAATAAAAAAATGCTCTTCCAGTGTGGGGAGAACGGGATCTAACCTAGGTGTGAATTTCTTAATGGTCCCTGGACTGTTTTCCCTCTTGTTTTTGGTTCATTCGTTTTTCTGTATCCACCCGAAGAGGATGCCAGTGGGCATCGAAACTGTTGTGGGAATAAACTCTCTATTAGAGTGGGTTTTTATTAACATATTTTAACCTTCACGTAGAAAAAAATAAGTTTTTTTGCATTTATTACTACTACTACGTTACCTTAACTAGACCTCCCTCAAGCATCACCCTTTTAATAATGAAAAAAAAGAAAGGAAGGAGCAAAAGAAAAAAAGAAGAGGGTGAGAGGAGTGGATCCCAAAAATAATTTAATATAACTATTCGAAGGTTTTGACTCTCGAGAATTCTAATCTATTACAAATACGTAAATACAAGTAAAAAAAAGTATCATTTGAGAACTCTCAGTGCTCTGATAACAGACCTGACCAGCGCCTCCTACTACATTTACGATCAAAAGGGAACATCACCATCCCCAACCAACTTTCCGTATAACCCTCCCTTTGTAGGCTCTTTCGGAGGTTTTGACTCCCGATCGTTCTCACAATGACAACACCCAGTGCTGTGTAACCAGACCTTACCGCCGTCTCCTACTACATTTAAATCTTAAGGAAAATCACTGCTTTTGTTTCAGTGAATAAACACTATGTACTTAAAGAGCAGCTATTCGAGAGAGAGAGAGAGAGAGAGAGAGAGAGAGAGAGAGCGCATCATTTAATCACTCATCGTTTCATGTTATAAAAAGTTTGGCTACATGCGATACTATCTCTAGGTTGCGATGCATAGTTTCTGATGTAAGTATTTAACACTACTTCATATTTTCAAACTATAGAGGAACCACCTGTCTGAATTCGTGAATTGAAATCTCTGTTTTCGTAGCCTAAATCCACACCAGCTTCAAGAAAAGTTTTCACCAAAGGAGTTCTCCAAGGAGGGTCCATAACTGTTAGTTCCCCTCCAGTTGAATGATACTCAGCTAAAGGGAGATGGATAAAAATAAAAATTAGCGTTTGCCCATTAAAAACAAAGTTTGCACACACATATTAGGCCTACACTTTGCTTTTTTTTTCGTTTTTTTTTTAATATCCGTTTTTTTAAGAACGTGCAAAATTTGTATTATGACAACGGATGTTTTTCATGAAAGTAAATTATGCACGAACCCTGAAAGTGAAAATACTACTAAATTTTATAGATGAATCAGAAGTTAAAATTGTTTGGACACAATCAATCTCGTGATTCAAAATAAAGTTACTTCGTTTTAATTTAATTCGTGTGATTCTAAAACGAGATTTAAAAACGGTGGTAACATGAGAGAGAACAAATATTCAGTATAGTTTTGGGGATAAGTAATTAATAATATCATTTTATTACTATTTTTTGCTAGAAATTGGTTCCTGTTATCTTCTGACTTCTTGAAGTAAGGCAAAACGTCGTTGTAGCTCCATCCAGGGTTGCCTGCATCGGCCCAAGCGTCGAAATCTTTCTTGTTCCCCCTGACGTAGATCATGTAGTTGAGGACAGAGGAACCACCCAGAACTTTTCCTCGGGGATAAGCACACATCTGAAAGATTAATGAATATTGCGATTATGGGGACCCTTTACGTTACAGTGATATTTTTTTACTATAAAGACGACACCCCCTCGTTACGATAACATTTTATTCTAGATTAACAAGGTGACAGTTTATATGTTCTGGTATACTTTCTTTTGTAATGGCACTTCTTACTATGATGATAAACATTTGAAAACTATGTAAGGTAGAGCGAAAGTAACCATATATAAACATCGAGATCACTACAGCTTCCACAGAATTTGTTGCTGAAAGAAGAGTCGTATGGCCTTATGACGTCGAGGTTACTGCCCAGTTATTCATACATTTTGAACTATAGAATTCCTCTGCATAGGAAACTCAGTTGTGGTGCGATCTCTCAGCAGGGCCTCCACCGGAGGTAACGATAATGTTTGTGGTTGTTTAACTTCCTTCGTACGACCTTAGATCATATGACGGAGGGGATCCACAGCTTTAAGTGGGATCCGAGCTACTACCCCACCAAGGAATCCCAGAGGAGCACCTCATCGTTAAAATCTGAAGTCAAAGCGTACACTCTAGCTAAGGATCTTCAGATTAAGCGCCCGACTTTCTGCCACTAGTTACCCTGGCGGGTCTATACAAATGGTAATAGTATCAATTCGGGGTACGGGGTGCACTGACATCATTTTAAGTTAATGATTCACCTTCTAGCAAATCCTTGTACTACCTCGAGTCGGGCTATGAATATTTGGCAGACAATGTTTCATTTGCGGGTAGAAACCAGATCTTTAATAAATTTAGCTTATCTGCAGTGGAAGTCACTTGGGTTGTGGGTTGTAAGTGATGAATATGAAAATGGTTGAGAGTGAATGAACTTGGAACTTTAATTTGATTCATCAAACTTCTATGTAGCAACCTAGTATTGGTTTTTACCACACTTTCAGCATAACACTTTTTCTTCACAATTGGAGTTTCTTTGTTGAAGGAATAGAAACCTAGTGTATAGATATTTCGATATACAGCTGAGCTTCATAGTAAGTAAATGAGCACGGTGCTCACACCACATTGAGTGTGAAATGAATTAGGAGTAATAGTTAAAAAATAAATAAATTCAGTGCGAAAGAATTACAACAGCCAACCAAACGTGATAAATAAACGTCATTTCCAATGTGGTGAACTTTATATGAATCGAAACAATTCTATGATCACCAGAATGAGATTAATTTGATTTTGAAAATTTTAAAGACAGATTTGAATTCGGATTCATATTTAAATTGAAGTTTACAGTATACTACAAATATGAATCTGAAATTATTCCATTTTTTATTTATCTATTTTTTGTGGTTAGGTTAAGTTACACTAGATTAACGAGTACCTCACTATTTAATGACTTAACAAAAACATTTATCGAGTTTTCATTTACGCTCGAAAGACTTATCATGACCTTATTGGATCGCTAACACTAAGAGTAGGTTAGGTTATTTAAGTTCGGTTAATTAGCTTTTTAGATATATGGATTTATAAAAATGTCGGTACCTCGCTTATGTGGATATGCGCACATTGTGTGTGTGTGTGTATACACAAATGCCATTTTTCTATACCTTCTCAGACATTCCGAGACAAGATTTCTCACTGGGTTCCGTTCTGTATTTCCAATCCATATCCGAGAGCTGCAAGAACCCCACCAAAGAAGGGGTATCGCTGATTGGGGTTTCGTCTCCCCCTGCCTCCAGAAGAAGCACCTGATCGTAACTGTTTTGAGAAAGACGGTTCGCTACCACTGACCCGGCAGAGCCAGCCCCCACTGGAATAAAAAAACAAACTTAAAGCCTAAAAGTGAATGTTGATAATTATATAAAAGTATTTTTCAATTAAATGAAAGCACCATCATTAGTATGTTAATTCTCTCTCTCGCTGCCAGCCACCTCACTGTTAAGATTCGTGCTATTGCTTCTCTTGAAAGAATTTTGTGGACTGTTTATTGAGATCGTGCATTTCTATACAGGGTGGTCCAAAAGTCCCTATCTATTTGGCTGACATAATGATATTTCTATTTTATTTTTTACAGGCCATAGATGACGATGGATGTACAAGAACGTGTGATGGTAGTAACACTACATATCCAAGGGAAGACGTGCAAAGAAATTCGAAAGATTTCACAAACCAGGACCTACAGATAAAGCAATTCGCGAGCTGGTCAATAAATTTAAAAAAACAGGATTTGTTCATGATGAGGTAAGATCTGGACGTCCAAGTACTTCAAGAAAATGTCGAATTGGTAAGATTCCTTTGAAATCTTTGAAACAAATCCTAGAATGTCAACTTGCACAGCATCACGTAGACTGAGCATACCAAAAACGACTGTTCTTAGGATTTTAAAATCAATATTAAAAAAGAAAAGTTACCATATTCAAATGCTACACGAGTTACACGAAGAGGATTATCCAAGACGAGCCGCCATGTGCACATACTTGACTGAAAAAATTCATACCGAAAATTTATTAAACCACATTCTCTTCAGCGATGAGTCGACATTCCACACATACGGAAAGGTTAATCGACATAATTGACGTACGTACCTGGGCTAGTGAAAAACCAACCGAGTTCTACGAATGGGAGAGAGATTCTCCTAAAGATAATGTCTGGTTGGGTATGACAAGATCGAAGATTTACGAACTTTTTTCTTTGCAGAAGCTACGGTAGCAGGGCCAATTTATCTTGACATGCTTCAGCAGTTTCTTGAACCCCAGCTTCGTTCAGATGGCATTCCCGACACTGTTGTCTTTCAACAAGATGGAGCTCCATGTCACTATGCAAATATCATACGGGCGTACCTTGATGAGCTCTTATCAAATCGCTGGATTGGACGTGGTAGAAACAGGTCCTGGGCAGCACGATCTCCGGATTTAACACTATTAGACTTCTTTGTGTGGGGCTTTATAAAGTATGAGGCTTACAAAACAAGAGTTACAGACCTGCAGGATCTGCGAATCCGCATTCATTGTTGTGGCAGTCATTAAAATAACCCGAGATGCTTGAGAATGTGTTCCGCAATGCAGTGGACAGATATGAGATTTGCAGAGACACTGATGGTACTCACGTCGCATCTTAGACTTACTGTAAGCTTGATAAATAAATATAAATCTAATTATGTTACTATATTTTTATCCTGAAATACTATTATTTCAGCAAAAGAGATAGGGACTTTTGGACCACCCTCTGTATAAAAAATCTTTTCCACTTTTGGTGTTCAATATTAAGTTGTGAAATAGTGCGGGATAAATATTTATTTCTTAAGTTGATAGTAAAAGTGGCGTTTACAAAATACACGTGCGCGCTGTGCTTGTTTCGGTATATACTAGAGATATTTATGTCGATGTTTCTAAAGCCGAGGAGAGTGTTTGCAAATATTGTAACTTAAAGTCATATAGGCCCAATTGATGAAATATTTCGAGAGTTAAAGAATGAAATTTCAAAGGATTTTACCAAAGAATTCAATAAAAAGTTTGAAGATAGTTTAATTAAAAAAAATAATGTTGATATGCAAAAATGTCTGTGTTAATAAAAAAGTTTCAAATGTTGAAAATAATTTCAAGGGAGTTGAATTTTGTAATTCTTCGAATTCCGTCGAAAAATTTATCGATCAGCTCGAACAAGTTGAAGATAATGTAAAAAAAAATGACTAAGATTGATGGGATTCTTACTGAGATTCAGTCGAAAAGAAGTAGTTCAACTGTTAATAATTTTACATTGATTAGAAACGGTGTTAAGCCAAAGGCGTCGTCAAATTTTCAGCTAGATTGTCAAAATCCATTTACTGTAGTTTACTAGAATCGATAGGAAATTCAAATAAAACGTTGTTGTTAAGTTTATCCATTGTTAGACATATGGATAAAGAATTTTCTTTAAGAAACAGAGCAAAACGAAAGCAAATTTGTGTGCCAGGCGCTGAAATAGATAGAATTGAACAAGAAGTAAAGAATTTAGTTAGAAACTGCAAATTCGCTGTTAATTTCATAGGTTGGAGGAAACGATTTGTATAATTTCTTTCGTAGGTCAAAAGATTTGTTAGCTAAATATCACAGTTTGATTAACTCTGAAAGATAAGTCGAATAATGTACTGATTTCTGGGGTTCTTCTGAGAATTTATGGAAATAATAGATTGTGAAGTAAAGCAATTTACTTCAATACCAAATTAGAAGCGATGTGCGTCCTTGAAGGAGTAGAATGTGTTAACTTTTGTCGGAATTTAACTCGGGGGATTTGTTCATTCAAGATGGAGTTCACTTAAATGAAATATGTAGAAGCAGCACAAAAATTCCTTTCCTCGCTTCTCTCATACGGCTTGTGGAAGTAAACAAAGCAATAAAACCCGCGTGGGCAGGAACAGCCCACAAAAAGAAAAACAAATTTTGCTTCGTTTTCCAAAAAGGCCCGCGAAAACTACGCGTCTTCTGAGCCTATATAAATGCGAGTCCACTTCAAATCGATCTCACTACATGCCTTTTACTTCTCCTACTTTTCTTTCATCATCTTTCTCTACTAAAAAAAAAAAAAATGGTGTCAATAATCCAGCAGGGTTGAAAGCACCTTAAACAGAAAAAAAACAAAACAAAAACAATCACTTCGCCCGTTGCTTTTTTTCCCAAATCTTCACTTTTCAATTCAATCTCTGTCTTTCACCACGTAGCTCCATTCGACCTCAGCTGACCTCAGTCCTTCAAGACTCCGTTCGAGCATACACGAGGTCAATCATCAAGTAAGGCTTTCTACAATTTCATCTCGCTGAAGCAACATCACGGCTGCAAAATTTCTACTGGCGCCCTTTCAACAAGTCTCTTTCAACGGGTCCTCAATATATCCTCCCGCCAGTGGGCCAGTCCGTCTTCACACCATCTCTGTCGAAACGCAGGTCTGTAAACCTCACGCAGGCCTTTCCGTTTTCAGAGTCACCTTCGTCAAAATCGTAGGTCTGTAAACCTCTCCTAGGGCAGCGGCAATAGGTCTACAGTGTTTTGTTACGTCGTGATAGACTATTCATATTCAACGCTAAAACATCTACAAACTCTGCCTAATCGAGTAGGCCCTTCAAAGTGTCCTCAATACCGTTCAAATTAACTCTCCCGTTACGACCGCAGTTGGTCTGTTCACTTATTGTACCAATATCGTATTTTTGTAGGACCTTTTCGGTTCTATGGACACCATTGAAATAAGGGAAATTAATATTTTTTAAACTTATATATAGAGTGTGCGGCATAAATCGGATTACCGAGAATAATAGAATTACCTTGTGAAGAATAATATTTGCTACAGAAATTATTCAAAGCGTCCTCCATCATGTTCAATACACACGTTGCATCTTTGAACCACTGAACAACAAATAGGGCAGCACAGTTCTTTGTTATTATTCAACGTCTCGAACTCTTGGCGTATCAAAGTCTTCGTGTGATCAAGTCCGAGGTTTCTGGCCGTAAACTCTATCTCTATCACAGTGATTATTCAATGTGGGGTATAATCAAAGATAGAGTTTACGGCCAGAAACCTCGGGACTTCGATCACACGAAGACTTTAATACGCCAAGAGTTTGAGACGTTGGATAATAACAAAGAACTGTGCTGCGCTATTTGTTGTTCAGTGTTTCAGAGATGCAACGTGTGTATTGAACATGATGGAGGACGCTTTGAATAATTTCTGTAGTAAATGATAAATATTATTCTTCACAAGGTAATTCCATTATTCTCGGTAAACCGACTTATGCCGCAGCCTATATATATATAGTGACTACTGAAGTGGCAGAGACGTTTTCAAATAGCTTAGCAATGTTCCATCAACACAATTAGCGATATTCCATCAACACAAACACGACTAAGATGACGTCACAGCGCGGGAATATCTCGAGGCATTACAACTCGACTTCGTTACGAGGACTTCTGGACGCGCTTTGAGAGCTCTCCCTCCGAAGATTCAGTAACAACCAAGCTACCACTATGTAAACATCTTTTGTGCAGGCTCCACTTGGGCCTGGTGTCATTCACCTATCTTTATATAAAGCCTAATCATTACCTCGCACGTTATTAATATCAAGCCATTATTATATTGAAAGCATTATTTCAACTGTAAACTCAACATATTCTGTCACATTCATAATTCATTTGTTTTGTTTAATAAAGGAAGAAAACCCATTCTATCAGTCAACCTAATTAATAACATTATTTGATCTGCAAAGATCTGGTGACCTTGGCCTAAGCATGTATCATTAACAATCAATCATTAACAATCAATTAATAATTATTAACATCATTCATTATTATAGTACTAACTTTACGCCATAAACCGGTAACATGAAAGTCGTTAAGATTAGGTAACTATAAATTGGTGACCCCGGAGTGACTATAAATTGGTGACTCCAGCCTTATCATTACCAATCAATCATTATCAATCAATTAGCCATTATCATTATTATAGTGCTAACTTTACGCTATAAACCGGTAATATCAAAGTGGTTAAGATTAGGCTACTATAAATTGGTGACGCCCGGAGTGACAGAACGTTATTTTTTCACAGTGAACCTTGTGTTTAGATCTTAGAGACAATTTAAAAATATTTTTTTGCAGTGATATCAAATAATTTTATTTCAATACAGTACAATATTCAAAGCGTGTCTCAATAGGCCTACCAGCATCTGTGTCTTGTGTCTTATCTTGTCTTTCTCGTGCCCATACTTACGGTTATTTTTTTTCTGGTACATGATAACGCGTTTTGAAGGGGAACATGCCCCAGGAAACCACCCCATCCCCTCCCCCATCTGTTCCCAACAACACCCGCCTCGAGGAGCCCATCACGAAAATGGCGGCCATGATTGAAGGCCTTTTCCGCGACGTACGTGACCTGCAGGCACGCGACAGAAGCCGATCACATAACCCCCACCATCAGCCCCGCACCCCACGACCCCGTCCTCGTTCCCGTTCCCACACTTCCGCCTCCGACGAAGCGGGCATATGCTGGTATCACCGGAGATTCGGCGATCAAGCCCGAAAATGCACCGCCCCATGTCAACGAGCGGGAAACGTATCAGCTGAGCATTAACGGCGTCTAATGCTCCAGGCTTCCACGGCGTCCGCCTATTTTTCGTTACAGACGCCCATTCCAAGCTACAGTGTTTGGTCGATAGCGGCGGCCAAGTCAGTATCCCCCCCCCTCCCCGCAAGATCGTTTACATCCCAGGTGGGAAACCGAATTACATGCGATGAATTCATCGCCGATACAGACCTACGGAGAAAAATCCCTCACTCTTAACCTCGGATTCAGGAGAACTATCCGTTGGGTTTTTCTTATCGCCGACGTGCAGCAACCAATCTTGGGAACAGATTTTCTGCAACATTTTGATCTCGCAGTAGATCTCAGACGCCGGAGACTCATCGACCACACGACCAGCCTCAGCGTGCAGAGCACCTTCTCCCGTATGTCAGCGCCTCCGCCAGTGTATTCCGTGACTCGCCCTGAGTCACCGTACGGTAACCTACTGGCGGAGTTTCCATCGGTGACACGCCCTTGCAACCGCGAAGTGCTAGTCAAACACAACGTCCTCCACTACATTCAGAGTTCAGGACCCCCGAAGAATGCTCGCCCTCGACGCTCGGCCCCGGATCGCCTGCGCATCGCAAAGGCCGAGTACACATGGTCCCCGAAAAGACTGAAGGCGACTGGCGTCCTGTAGGCGATTATAGGGCGTTCAACACTTGTACAGTGCCCGATCGCTAACCCCCACCCTTCTACAAGATTTCTCCGCCGACCTCCACGGACAAAGTTTTCTCCAAACTCGACCTAATCAGGGCCTAACATCAAATCCCGGTAGATCCTGAGGACGTGCCCAAGACGGCAATTGTAACGCCCTTCGGACTTTTTGAGTACGTCCGCATGCCTTTCCGACTCCGAAATGCACCACAAACCTTTCAAAGGTTCATCGACGACGTCCTCCGTGGTCTCCCCTTCTGTTTTGCCTATATAGATGATCTCTGTCTAAAATATTTAGACAGTGGGCTCAGGGATTCTTGAAATATACTTCTGACGGCATAAGTGATCGAAGTATATTAGAAATCAATTAAAAATATTGGAATGTAACCACAAACTCAACAAAAATCGACGAGAATGAATAATTAATTCATGTTCGATCATGGTAATTATTAGTGATGTAGCGGATGTCATTTTTTTCACATCCGCGGATGCGGATGCGGATGAGGATGTTTGATTTCAACATCCGCGGATGCGGATGTCTACATTTTCGTTATTTTTTAGGATATATTCGAGATTTGTTGTGTTTAACGTATATAATAAGTTATTATATAGAGAGAGCTGTAGCTATAATGTAGTATAATTGATTAATTGTACAATAATTGCTGTACTTTTCTCTGAACATATAAAATAATATCAAGCATCTAACTAATATAGAAATCAATCAGTGAATTCGTCTGCAAATAAATTCGTTATATTTTGTTGAGTTTCAGCCACAATTAGAAACCATAATTGTGTTACCAGGATGCGGGACGTGAACCCAACTCAAATGCACCCCACCGACCTCTTTCCCCAACCTCCACCCTTATAGAAAGCTCTTTAATTAGCTTGATAACTATTTATATTAAGTTTAAAGTTTTATTAGGCATATTTATAAATGAGCAATTAAAATAAAGTAAACTAAGATGTTCATCG
The DNA here is from genome assembly GCA_023014485.1 of Bathynomus jamesi. Taxonomy (NCBI): domain Eukaryota; kingdom Metazoa; phylum Arthropoda; class Malacostraca; order Isopoda; family Cirolanidae; genus Bathynomus; species Bathynomus jamesi. The sequence continues at coordinate 905,545 of JAJOZX010000622.1, read as the reverse complement.
TTTAATGTTCAAACTTAATTATAGGAAGGTTATGCTTAAGGAACATTAATTTTTCTGCCTTTTCTGCTGCCAGTCTGTTTCTCTTTTCATCATATATTAATCCAGCACTGCTAAATAATCTCTCGCTTGGTACGTTTGTTGGAGGACAGGCTAAATGTTTCCTTGCAAGTTTACTCAAGTATGGATAGATATTCTGCGTATTTTTCCACCAACTAATAGGATTGTCACATGCAGCCAGGCGTTTTTCTTGGTGATAGCTCTCGATCATTTTTACTACATCTTTTGACATCGCGTAGGTCTCGTCATTGCTGCTTGACTCAAGAAACTGAGAGACAGATTCTGTGATAGATTTGCTTGTTGAAGGTTGTGGTTCTGTCACTGAAACTTTTATTCTTTTGGTGGGTGGCGAAGCGACAGATTCAAGAGATTGAAGCTCTTCAACTGCTTTGCCAAGTGATGATTTAACTCGTTCTAATGTACTAGGTGAAAATAACTTAGCTTTGTAACGTGGATCTAAGTAGGTTGCAAGAGAGTAACTTCATACAAGAACAGCCTCTCGTCTTGTCGCTTGCATCACTTTTGAGCACAATGAAACTAGTTCTATTAATATAGTAGAATTTGATAATTTCCGCTTATTAATGACGTTTTATCTCAACGGTCCACATCCGCACGACATCCGCAGTCCAAAGTGCGGATGCGGACGCGGATGCGAGAAAATGTGCGGATGTTCCGCGGATGCGGATGCGGATGTGACCTACATCACTAGTAATTATGTATTCTATTAAAAGTATATATATATATATATATATATATATATATATATAATATATTGTATTATTTCATAAAAACAGCTTTGATCGGCTGCATATAAAACGTTTACAGATATCAACCAATCGCTAAAAATAGAACCAAAATCGTACGCCCGCCAGAGTACTGACACTCAATTCTTTCCAACGTTTGGAAATTCTGGGCGACAATGTTATACTTCTCTTTTGGCGCGCTATGTTGCCGGCGAAAGGAGCTTGAGTCGCTATCTTAGTTCGTTCGAAGCTCTCGTACGAGTGATACGTATCGGTTTTGACTGTAATTTTAGCTGGTTATTATTTCAATTAACTTCATTTTATAATAAAATGCTAAGATTTAACATCATTTCACTCGTAGTTCCACATATATATATATATATATATATTTGTACCCGGGTGTTAATCGTTGACCCAAGTGTTTGAGAACGCCATTGTGGATTGTCTTACACGAGGAAAACCATCCAGGGGTAGTTATTCAGAGTGACTTGGAATTTCATTAACGTTCGTCAAGTTAAACCTTCGACAGGTTGACTGGGGTTATCAGCTTGAAACGAGTTAATCGCGACTTACGAGTTTAATCTGACTAGCGGTATATATTGTGGAACAACCAATTGCATAACGTCGCAAACTAAATCGATACTTTATAGTTAGGCTTGTAAAGACCAACTTATTTATCAGTCTAAACTAAACTGAACTAAATCTTCTCAACTTCAGTCTAAACTAAACTGAACTAAATCTTCTCAACTTCAGTCTAAACTAAACTGAACTAAATCTACTCAACTTCAGTCTAAACTAAACTGAACTAAATCTACTCAACTTCAGTCTAAACTAAACTGAACTAAATCTACTCAACTTCAGTCTAAACTAAACTGAACTAAATCTATCACGTAAAGAGTTTAAGCTTTCCTTAAGGATTATTTTCTTTAAGTGAATATGTTTAAACAATTAACAGCGTCCAAGTTTTGTGAGCCCTAAGTTTAATTTAAACACCTTTTCGAACCTGAGGTAAGGGTGGACGCGGGTGGCTGTAAAGATAACCCCTTTTAGGCTGCTTAATTTTCCACAACCTCCTTGTCGCCAGCGTCGACGAAGTAGAATATGCCCACCACCTTCAGCAGGTTTTCGCTCGACTCGAGGAATATGGGGTTGTCATTAACCCCAGCAAGTGCCAGTTTGGCGTCTCCAAACTGCAGTTCCTTGATCATCACCACCGGCAACGACATCTCCCCCAACCCCCACAAGGTCGATATCATCAAGGATTTTCCCCACCCCCTACCACCAAAAGAAAACCGGAAATTCTTAGGCATGGTAAACATTTACCGCAGATACACCCCCCTACACGCCCTCCTACGCCGATGCAGGGGGCGCTCCTCTACGTCAATCCCATGGCCCGAAGAGGCCCAGCGAGCGTTCGAGTCGGCCAAATCAGCCCTCATAGACGCGACTCAGCTGTCTCACCCCCATCCTGACGCAGAGATCAGCCTCGTCGTGGATGCCTCCAACTCTGCGGCAGGCGCCGTTTTGCAACAAGCGTCCGGAGACGGTTGGCAGCCCTTAGCTTTCTTCTCACGTGCATTCAAACCAACGGAAACCAGGTATAGCACTTTCGATCGAGAATTGCTTGCGGTTTACCTGGCGACCAAACATTTTCGGCACTACCTCGAAGGAAGGGAATTCATCATCTTTACGGATCATCGCCCACTCACCTTCGCATACGACGGGCCCATACGACGGGCCCTTCCCAGTGCTGCAGAGGGGTGACAAGACTTTCACCCTTGATTGCAAGGACGTAGTGTCGATCGATCGCCTGAAGCCGGCGTACCTCGAGGACGACCCCATTTCCCCAACAGTTCCCCCACATCCTACTACAGCAGCCCCAACTCTGCCCGATTCCCCAGTCCAGGAAGATGTTTCGCACCCTCCTGCCACAGCAGCACCGCCAAATGCAAGACCTGGCGTCAGTTTTGCCCCGAAATGATGATTCTCCTTATTGTCGCTCCTGTGCAATATCTGAGAGGGGACTACTTGTAGAGAACAGACAAAGAAATTCTTTCCTCTTCGCCGTCTGCAGACATCTTAGAATCATCAGGAAGCGAAAAACACATGTGGTGTTCAAGGATACAGAAACAGGACGCTTGTTTTTTTACCAAAAAGGCCTGCGAAAAGTTAGCGTCTCACGAGCTTATACAGGGTGTCCCAGAATTAACTATCTATTTCAATGAAATCGGACAAATTTAATAAAAACTGACATAATTTTGTGTTTATTACTAAATTATGATACAAAAACAAATAGATTTATAAATCATAAGTCAAAACTTTATTGAGAAGTTTCAACATGTGCACCGTCTGTATCTCTGCAAATTTCAAATCTATCCTCAGCGCTGCGAAACACATTTTGAAGCATTTCAGGTGTTATCCCGCACTGCCAACTGGATGCGTTCTTTAAGTTCAGCTAAACTATTGATCTTTTGGCGATAAACCTTTGTTTTTATGAAACCCCATGCAAAGAAATCCAGGGATGTCAAATCCGGAGAACGCGGAGGCCAAGGTCGAGGTCCTCCACGTCCAATCCACCGATTCGGAAGGCGTCTGTTGAGGTATTCTCGAACAATTAGAGCATAATGACATGGTGCTCCATCTTGTTGAAACACAACATTATCAAGAATGCCATCATCAAGAAGCTGTGGTTCGAGAAACTGCTGAAGCATATCAAGGTAGACGGTACCTGTTACAGTTGCCTCCGCAATGAAGAATGGGCCATAAATTTTGGATTTGGTCATTCCAAGCCACACGTTAACTTTTGGAGAGTCTCTTTGCCATTCTATGACTTCAGACGGTCTTTCATTGAACCAGATAATGAAAAAATTATGAAAATAAAATTATGAAAAAAATTTAGAAATTTATACATTTTTAACACATTAAACATGATAAACATAAATAAAAGTGTGTTTTTAAAAAATTTGTCCGATTTCAATGAAATAGATAGTTAATTCTGGGACACCCTGTATAAGGCAGAGGTCACTGGCATTCGTCCTCCGCTTGTTACGTTCCCTCGTGATTCTACTCTCTCCACGCAACGCCATCATCGATCTTAGCCGGCATCACTCCAAGTCACACTTCAACCACATACAAGAACGAAGCAACACTTGAAGGCGACTCTACATACAATTCCTTCCTGCAAGAAAGAACATCACTGCTGTAGGCGTTCCGTGGCCTCTTATCAGTTCTCGACCGGCTTTCAACTTTTATCCTCAAAGACGCCGGCAAGGTTCACCACGCTACAGAAGCACCTTTCGAGGCCTAGTTCCGGAAACCTCGTATTAAGCCACAAGCTACCAAACCATTTTGCTTCAATCATCCTTCACAATTTCGATCGGCGCCCGTTCAACAAGTAGTTTCAACAAGCCCCTACCGTCTCCAAGGTCATCCTCGACGGGCAAAACGCATACGGTCAACCTCATCTGGCATTCAGTCTCCAAGATCATTACTGCCCAGATATCGGTCAACCCAACAAGTAGGTCTTCAAGCTCCAAAGTTCCATCATTTGCGGTAAGCCTCTTGTCGGCCTTCACTCGGCCTATCGTTGTTTTGTTACGTCTTGCTTCCACGAGCTCTGCCTAATCGCGTAGGCCCCAAAAAGTGTTAATACCGTTCAAACTAACTCTCCCGTTAAAACTGCAGTAGGCTTATTTCAAGTGTCGTACCAATATCGTAGTTTTGTCACCCTGTAGGTGTGATCACTAGTATAATTTACTTATCGTGCATCCTACTGTTTATATGTTCTTTTATGCATTTCACTTGGCCTAATCCATTTACTGTACCTACCGTACGTGCATTATTTCAATTGTCAATAGGCTTTCATTATTCTGTGTTCCATTTGAGCATAACTCATTAGCCTATCTAAATCAATGTATTACGTAATCCATCTACTGTACCTACCGTACGTGCATTATTTCAGTTGTCAATAGGCTCTCATTATTTATTCTGTGTTCACGCGGCATATCTCATTAGCCTACCTACTACCTAAATTAGTGTTTATAATTACTTAACATTAGTCTGTATAAACATTTTTTTCTTATTGCTAATACTCAGTCATTTAGCATAGTACACAAATGCCGTTATATATTGTTAATCACTATAAATACCGTTTTTGAATTGTTAATCACTGAACAAATAATTGAATTATTTCCTATTAAACACAGGGAATTTTTCTCTATTTAAATAATTTGTTTGGATGTAGGCCAAGCTGGGACCCGATCATTCTTCCAATATCATTCATAAATTATAGTAAGCCTATTTTCTTAGCCACATCAAATCGGTGATTCGTAGACCACTATAAGTTGGTGATCCTGGAGTGACTATAATTGTGACTCCAGCCTTATCATTAACAATCAGTCATTAGCAGTCAATAGCCATTATAATTATTATAGTGCTACTTTACGCTATAAACCGGTAACATCAAAGTGGTTAAGATGAGGTATATATATATATATATATATATATATATATATATATATATATCGAAACCAGTAAATCGTCAGGGGCGTACAATTAACCTAACCGGGCATATATATATATACATATATATATATATATATATATATATATATATATATATATATATAGCCTAGGTCTTTGCGCGAACTAAGAATAAGATGGCCTATAGCCTACGTCCAATTTTCAACGGAAATTATTGTCAAATTTTTTAAGAAACTACAAATATTTTTTGTTTTTATTTATGTTCATAGGTGTTAAATTAAATAAATTAAATTTCTCCTATTCAAAATGTACTGATTAATTATTAATAAAAAGTTAAAATAAGTTTAAAAAATATTAATTTCTCATTTCAATGGTGCCCATAGAAGGAAAAGGTCCTTTTTAGTATTACCTTGTATTTCGTTCATTCATGTCTTTTATTGATTTGTATAATAATTACCATACTTGTCGTGAATCCAATATCGTACTTTATTATCTAATTGTCTTCTTACTTACTCATTATTGTAGTGTACAGTACCGTGTATATCGTTACCTAGTTAGTGTTCTTGTCATTATTGTATTAAGTTAACTCTATCCTGTATAAAAATCATTCCTTATTGCTAATAATCATTCATTGTAATATTGCTGAAATTCAGTACACATAATTGTTAATCGCTGTGAACAAATAATTTTTATTTTTCTAAATCTCCTTATTAATTATTGTGTATTTGGTTAGCAGGCCAAATTGGTGACCTCAACCATTTTTATTTATTTATTATAGTGAGCCGACACGTAGGCGACTATATAATTCGCGACTCTGGAGATTGAGTGGCCAAAAAGTGACTATACTAAGATTTACTTAAAATGTAAGCATGATGATATAGTGGTTTCTCGTTTGGGAAATGTAAGCTCGTCAGCCTCAAGGAAACGGCGCGTATAGAGGAACAAACAGTAACGTAAAGAATAGTTTAATAGTAGTGCTTTTTAATGCGAGAAGTGTAAGGAATAAGTTTAACGAATTTAAAGCTTTAGTTCACGTTGAAAATTACAACATTATGGCAATGACTGAATCGTTGATTAAAAGTACAGATAGGGATTTTATAGGTGAATACCAAATTAAAGGTTATAAACTTTTGGATCACCTGAAGATCCTTATAAAGCTAACTAAAGAAGGCTGGGGGCTCTGATCTTCAGGTGATCCAAACTTTTTAACAAGGAGAGAAGTGTACAATATTTTTAGTAGTATAGTTATGCATAAGGAATCAATCATTGTCGGGGACTTTAACTGCCGAATATTAATTTCATTACCTTAAACAGTGATGCACTGGGTTCACGTTTGGTAGATTTTCTATACGATAATATCCTTTTTAAAAAACTATAACAACCGACCCGCAGGAGAATATTTTGGACTTGGTTTCAACGACAAATGATAATTTAGTTCAGAATGTAAACGTCGGAGAAAGTTTATGCAGTAGTGATCATGGTATGATACGCTTTTCTGTTAATGCTAAAACTTCTATAGAATTAAATAACTTCATGATGCTTAATTTTAGGAGAGCAAATTTCGATGACTTTAGAGTTGCATTAACTTTAATAAGTTAGGATGAACTGTTAGCGGTAGATAGAGTTCTTAGCAAGTGGGATAATTTCAAGAATATATTCATAAATTTAAACGATCGCTGTGTACAGTTGCCCGTATATGTCATGCTCCTCGCCTCACGGGCAATTTCGTACATGTGGCATCGCCGCAGCGATAGTCAAGGTACCCCAACTGGGGAAAGGTAGGGTTGGAGGAGGGACAAACTAGTCCAACAACATATAACATTGACATACAGGTAAGGCGCCGTTCAAAAATTACGTAACGCTATTTTTGTTAAAACCTGACCCCCCCCTGTAACGTTCCGTAACGTGTGGGGTGGGGGAAGTGTTACATAACATCTTAGGGGTACCTGGTCTAGCGTTACAGAACGTTCCTGGGAGATCTGGGGCGTCAAGTTTTAGCAAAAATAGTGTTACGTTTGAACGGCCCCCTAATTATAATGTAATGTCTGTATTCATAAAGATAAACGATTAATATGATCGTGAACAGCGTTGAACTCCATGTTTACTAGTCTTATACAGTAATAAGGTTCCATTATGATTACTGCAAGTCTATATGAACAGATACCACAATACAACTTTTTTATATACTAATGAATTTGAACCAAAAATAGACATTACACAACCATCCTCCACACTCCCTCATTCCCCTTCCCTACTCACCAGTCTCGCGTATATTAAATCATTATGTAACAATACTAATAAAGCTGTTTGTAGAGTCCGTGTGCAGCTTTAAACCTTTACTAACTTACGAACCTGCATGATTTTATATATATATATATGTATATATATATATGTATTGACACTGAGCGAGAAAAAGATTGAGACAGTGTGAGAGAGAGCGAGGTAGAGGGGCAGAGAGAGTTAGTGGGAAATGGCTTATCGATTGTTACACAAAGAACTTGTTAACAGTTTCGATCTGAATAACAGTAACTAATTATGAAAATCACAAAAGAATAATCCACGGTTATACTAGCATAAACATATTTATATATACTTATAAATTCATACAATATTATACTAATGTTTGTGAAATGACGTTGATGGGCCAAACGGTGGTATTGACATGGTTATTTGCTGTCGCCGTCTAGGAGACTACATATGGGCGTGTCAGTGGAAACTGTAAGGTGACGGTTGCATGAAGCAGGATATCACCACCGGTTTGTGGCTGATGCCTATTATATTAATAGTGTTTTCCAACGTAACTGAATCTCTCAGTTAGATAGATTTGAAGCTCTCCACGCTGAAACCTATTCATGCTAAATGGATTGTCTCTGCATGGGATAACCTACACAAAATGAGGGAGACCATTCGGAAGGGTTGGGAAATTAGCGGCATTCATGACAGTCTTGTTATATAGTAATATTACAGTATAATTTAAAATGTTTTTACTGCTTTTACTTTACAATGTTTTATTACAATATAGTGAATTTACTTTCCAAATAAAGTATTTTAATGATCTAAGTTTTATTTTCTTACTATCTTCCAAAGATTAGTTTAAGTGGTCAAATTTTCGCCTGCTGGATATTTTCGCGTAAACTACATAGCCTACGCGAAAAACACTAAAATTTCCTGCAGGCGAACATTTCGCATTCACTAGTATATAAAAAGTTCTATTGTAGTAGCTGTTCATAAAGATTTGCAGTAATCATAACGGAACCTTATTACTGTATAAGACTAGTAAACTACATGGAGTTCAACGCTGTTCACGATCATATTAATTGTTTATCTTTATGAACACGGACATTACATTATAATTACCTGTATGTCAATGACTGCGCATTCAATTGTCCTTTAGATATACAGGGTGTTTATAAAGTCCCTATCTATTTCAGTGAGAACGTAGCAAAAAGGGTAAAATTCAACAACAATATAATAGAAGGTATACATTTAATGAATACCTAAGCATATGATTCTACATGAGCATCATCAGTATCTCTGTAGAGTTAGTCTGTCAGCAGCATTGCGGAACACATTTTGGAGCATAACAGTGGTTGAATTTTACCCTTTTTGCTCTGTTTTCACTGAAATAGATAGGGACTTTATAAACACCATGTATATGTCTGTGTTATATGTTGTTGGACTCGGTTGTTCCCCCTCCACCTCACCTCCCCCCACCACACCTCCCCCCAGTTGGGATACCTTGACTAATACTGCGGCGTTTCCACATGTACAGAGTCGCCTGTGAGGCGAGGAACATTAGATATGCGGGCAACTGTACCTAGCAGAGTTAAGAGGTGAATTAAATGTGCCAGTGGTAGACTCGGGTGATAATTTAACTAATAATTACACTGGTCAACAAAGTTTTTGCTTCAGACTCAAAAGTAACTGTATTCTACTAATTTGAGGGTGTTGATATGGAATATACGGTAAACTTTTTTTTTGGCATATCGGGTCGGGGGTTTTCTGTACAGAAGGTGGATTTGTTTGGTTGACCGTATTTCCTGTATATTTTTCATTAATGATTACTTTTCAAATGTTTGTGTTTAATTATGTTTTCATCTACTTTTCTTTTCAGATTTGATGACAATGTGTGCGTCTTGAGGTTGCAGCAATAAACCTGATTCATTCTGCTACATTTGTGGTTTATTCACTACATCTTCACAACGCAGGAACATTACGCCACTCCTTAAAACAGCCTACTATCACTACTTTAGTTGTCAATTTGGAGACCAAGAGAAAAGCTGTGCACCACATGTTTGCTGCACTTTCTGTTCAAACCAGATAAGAGACGCTGAATGGTAAGCGAAAAAGCATGCCATTTGCAGTGCCAATGATTTGGCGTGAGCCAAAAAATCATGTGAATGACTGCTACTTCTGCCAAACCAAAATAACTGGGTTTACTTCCAAAACCAGGCATAAGATTATTTATTCTGTGGTTGACTCAGCTATCAAATCAGTACCTCAGTGATGAACTGCCAGTTCCAGCACCACCAGAAGAAAAAATAAGTGCTTCATTTCTCTTCTGATGAAGAATCTTCAGAACACAGTGCTGGCCGCACTGGTGATGCAGAGTTTTGTCCTTCTGGTAATGAAAATGAACCCCATTTCGTCACACAAGATGACTTGAATGACTTAGTAAGGGATTTGTATCTCTCTAAATCGCAGTCTGAAATTTTGGCATCAAGACTGAAACAATGAAATTTGGTTGATGGAGATGTTCAGATAACATCCTTTCGAAAAAGAAGTTCCGATGTTTCATGCTGTTTCAAAACTGTGAATCACTTATGCTTCTGCTCTGATATAGGAGGTTTATTTTCATTCTTTGATATACTGTACAGCATGATCCCAGACAGTGGCGTCTTTTTATTGATTCATCTAAGCGCAGTTTAAAAGCGGTTCTTTTGCACAATGGTAACAACTAGCCAAGTGTACCAATTGGACATTCTGTTCACCTGAAAGAGTCATATGAAAACATGGTGATTTTTCTTAATGCTGTGGGTTATGAAAACTACCAGTGGAATATCTGTAGTGATTTGAAAGTGATTGGACTCCTCCTTGGCATCCAAAGTGGGTACACGAAATATTGATGCTTTCTTTGCTTGTGGAACAGCAGGGCTACACAACATTACATCAAGGCTGACTGGACTCCTCGTGAAACTTTTGTTCCTGGACAGTACAGTGTGAAGTCTCAACCATTGGTTGATCCAAATAAGATCTATCTACCACCACTTCACATTAAGCTCGGTATCATGAAAAATTTTGTGAAAGCCCTGAACAAAGACACTCGTGGGTTTCAGTATTTGTGTGACAAATTTCCCAATATTACTGATGTTAAATTGAAAGAAGGAATTTTCATTGGGCCTCAGATAAGAACTCTTCTAAATGATGATAAATTTCTGAAACACCTTGAAGAAAATAAATTATGTGCTTGGAATTCCTTCAAGAGTGTGTGCCAGAATTTTCTTGGCAGTCATAAGGCTGGTAAGTATAAAATACTCATCTAAGAACTTCTAGATGCTTATAAAGACCTAGGAGCTCGTATGTCTCTAAAGATTCACTGTTTGCACATTCATCTTGATTTTTTCCATGAAAATCTTGGTGATGTGTCTGATGAGCACTGAGAAAGATTCCACCAGGATATATTAAAGATGGAAGAAAACTTTAAGGTACGATGGAATCCTCACATGGTGGCTGACTTTTGTTGGATGCTGAGAAGAGATAAACCAGGTGCTGAATTCAAACGAAAATCCAAAAAAACTCATTTCTGAACATCCAGTGTATAATCATTGTGAAATATACATGTAATGAAATTCACACATTGTAATTGTTCCATTATAAAGTAAATAGTAACTGAAAGCTTTGAAAATTCATAAGAATCTTTTACGTAATGAGCCAAATTTTGGACTATATGTGCAAAACATTTCCTCCGTAGGGTGGTCAGAATTCCAAAAATTGAATTGAATTGAATAACCTTTATTAATAATAAAATAAATACAGTAGTCTTTTTACACTTTACAATTTTTACAATGACATGAATAATTGTGAAGCTCGACTATTTATTTTTTTATTTAATTTGGCCCTTAAGCTTTAGGCTTTACTGGGCTCTTATTAAAAATATGCAGCTACCTGTTATAAATTAATAATTATAAATAAATAATAAGTAAGTATTATTAATAGTTAAAACCTGTATTTCAATCTTAAACAATATTAATGGACAATATTAAACATTATTAGTGGACATTAATCCAAGATTTTTGTTAGTATGCCATTATTAATCGGGATTTCAACTTGGTTTTAAACAAATTTACATTCGCAATATTTTTTATATCGGCATGCAAGTCATTCCATAGTTTCAATCCAATGAAAATGGGTAGTTTTTGAGATAGACAATCTAAATTGAGGTATAACAAGCTTTGCTCTATTTCTGGTCTGATACGAGTGGATTTCTTGATGAGTTACAAAATATCTATTTACCCATTGCAAATTAATGATTTTGCTCTTACACTTGTAAATAAAAATAAAATGTGCCAGTTTGTTATATCGTTGAGCTTTAGTAGGTTTAGCTCTTTAAATAATGCACTAGAGTGATCAAGGAAATCAGCATCAGATAATAACCTTATTGCTCGTTTTTGTATGACAAAGATACCATTTAATGCGTTGTTAGCGGAGTTTCCCCAAACAAGGGAGCAGTATGTTATATAAGGAAGAACAAGAGTATGATAGAGTCAATAAAACTTGTTTAGGGACTACATTTCTAAGTTTAAACATTATAGCAACGCTCCTTGAAATCTTTTTCGCAATATAATTTACATGATCACTCCATTGCAAATTCTTATCTAGCATTACACCAAGAAATTTTGTTACAGTACACTCCTTTATGGCGATTTCATTAACATTAGTAGTATAGCTGAAAAAGATTAGAGTGCAGGAATGTTGCAAGAGATAACGAGCAAATGTTACAAAAGGGGTGGGGTATGCTGCAGGTGCAACAAGGGGTCATGAAACTTGGAGGCGGCGTTATCCCCCAAGAGAAAGACAGGAGAAGGAGAGAAAGGAAGAGAGGTGTTCACCTGGCAGGAGCCAAGTGCATAATAACGCTTCAGCCGAGTGGCCGTTGTCTTATAGACTCCTAATCAGCCAGTTGGCTTAGAAGGCGTAAATGGCTTGTTCAGGTTGAGTTGTCACATACCACTTTTTATTTTAATTGTTCAGGTATACATTATTAGGGCGAGTTGCCAGATACCATTTTATTTGTTCAGGTATACATTATTAAGTTGCCAGATTGTACCATTTATTTAATTAATTCCTAAAAGTTGGCTTAGAATTCCGCTAGTAGGTTTAGAAGGCGTAACCAGCCATTTGATATAATTGTTTACAACCAAAAGAATTAAATAAAACAACATTACATCATTCTTTTTATTATAAATATAAGAGAATAAATATACATTTGAAAGATCAATTAAAAATAATAATAGTTCAAGAAATATGAACGAGGAATATGCATATAATCAAAAAATATATCCGTCAATATATCAGTACAGGAGAAATATATATATATACACACACAATTATATTATGGAGATATATAGAAATAAATATACATTGGAATGATCAAAAATAAGAAATAATATAACCATCAACATAACAGAAATATATACACACAACTAAATAAATAAATACATACACTTTATCTTCTACCGCGCAACATAAGAAATAATATAGCCATCAATATAGCAGAAATATATATAATACACACACAAATATGTTAAATATATAAATACATTTCACTTTTTTTCAAAATACTAAACTCGCACTTAATCGAGTCTACAATTACATCATTATTGCTCTGCATTACGCAGTATACGCGGTTTAATAATATTTCACCGCTTAAAGTATAGGGAAACCTGTACTCGATATGAAGGGCCTTCATATCGTTCAGTACTATTTTTGTTCCCACTTTACAACCGGTTGGTAAGTTATCTTTAAATACGTCTAGAATACAATCAAAAGCACGCACAAAGAGTTCATCGTTAGCTACATTATTAAACACAAGTTTATAAACACGCCTTTCCAATCGAGGGTTTATTTCTACCGACGCGAGCTTTTCAATGTGAACTCATCTTCACTCAACATAGCGGCAATTGAAATAATCTTCTAAGTCGTTACGACAACTGCTCGTTATATAAAGAAATAGTTCTTCAGGGTGAACGGTGTAGGTGAGCTCAGCCTTGTACCGATCAATTGCTTTGTACCAAAGTTCATGATATTTCAAAGAGTCTAAACTTTTTAAATAAACGTCCAGCTCTAGACCATTCTCACCTTGTTCAGCCCTACACTCGGTAAACCCATCGAGCAGAGCGGTGTATGCGTATTCAAGTACTGTATCAAAATAAAGCATATCCGTAACACGCGCGTCTAATATAGGTTTCAGCTTGCGGAATCCGACGATTTCAAACATTCTGTCGAGGATGAAACGGTTTCGCGTAGGAACAAGAGCGTTATTATCAGAAGCATTCTTCCACATCAGCCGTATATCAATGCATGGCCGATCGTTATTTATACACAACGTACATACAACGGCGTATGAGGGTGCGTCACTAATCTGCTCTTCTTGTACCTACGTTAGCAGGTATTTTATAACGATCTTCACTCCACTTCTCAACTATCACGAAGATTCTATTCATCTCCTCGACACTTAAATAAACACATTCCGTTTGTTTGTTTGTCTTGTTTGTCTACATTCCGTTTCCAGTACATAGCTAACGGCACCGGATTTACGCCTGAACACGCGCAACGATTTCGTCACGGACACATCGTACGAGGCGTTGAGAATGCTGCTCAAAGGAAGTTCCATCGTATTCGAGGAGCGCACGTCCACTCGGTTCAAGCTCTGAGATAACTATGAGCCGCGTGAGGCACGCAGGTAGGCAGGAACGGTTCGATGGGCGGTTGACTCCCTGATGATACGTGAATGGGTTTGTTCGAACTCGTATGATCCGTGAGGTGCGAGTCGCACCATAATCTAATGAAACGTGTGCGGCGCTGATCGAATTGTTGTACCCATTATATTGGGTAGGTGTTTTTTTCCGGTACAAGAATTAATTTCGGTTTTAACGTTTTATCACTACCAGAATACGCACCAGACAGTTTCCCTCAGGATAATTTTCACGAACTAGGCACATTTTATAATGTTTTATCTCTCCTAAACATCTTCACACTCCGGCGCACTATTTGAGAGGAACATATGCCATATTTTTCCTTTTTGCCTAGCAAACGATACTCGTCTCTAAAGTCTGCTAAAAACTCACGCAGGGCACTAGCCACAACCTCACTACGAACCTCATCATGATATACATTAATATAGTGATAAAAATACTTAAGATTCTCCATGATGACGAGATTCACATTTTCAGTCGTAGGGTATGAGTAATCGACATGGTGTAACATGACATAATACCGCTTGTCACACCACCATCCACAAGACTCATTATCCATATCTGCTGCTTCTCTTCTGCACGCGTTGTTTCTTTTACTTCACGGTATATGTGAGACTTTATAAAGTTTAGCTCTACAGCATACTTCATACATCGTCTGTGCAACGAAAGCCTACAACGGTCTCACCAGAATACCATAGAGTATTTGTACATCTTGCTCCTTCGCACGATCCAATGTGGTTTTAAAAGAGGCAAAGGAGGGGGAATAGGAAGTTTTTCGGTATCCACCACATCTTGACACTTTGCTGAATACCATTTCATAAACGTTGAACAAGCAATATTAAAGGTAGCCATTTTCTTCTACGCGGGCGAATACACGTCTGAGCTCAAGGGCTTACTGCAGTCAACTGACCACGCAGGGAATCCCAGATAGTAGCATGACTCACGTTGCTGGTCTTACAGTGGGCGGAGCTTAGAACTTTCACCTGTGCACACACACACACACACACACACACAAAGGAGAAAGTGAAACGCTAATTGAAACATGATTTATTTAATAAACGAGATATTCAAGTTATATATATTTACAAATACGTGTAATAAATAAGTTAACAATAGATACATCAAAGATTATATACAAGACATACATATTTACAAATACGTGTGATAAGTTAACAATAGACGCATCAAAGGTTATGGTATCCAAAGGGTACGGTATCATAGGTACCAGGTAACTGGTAACGTTTCCTATAGGTGTTACGGCACACCTTCGTTCCCCTAAGTTCCTTCACGCCCCCCAGCTTCTGCGCCCGAAAATTGTGGGTGCCTACAGTTAGTTGGGGAGGCCGATCGCTCTCATCGTCCAAACACACTAGATCCTTCAACGATTCAAAGTTAACAACCCGCCGATTCGCATGGTTGAGCGTAATACCCTTTGCCTTCACGATATATTTCATATCCCCACCCTCACCCGTACCCCATAAGTTTTAGGTCCTGTTGAGACAAAAGAGTCGGCGTATGCGTTGTCCCCATACTCATCCTTGATCTCATCAGTGAGCTCGCCGAGGAACTCCCCAATAGCAGGCATGTATTCACCCTCCCTCTCTGTGAATATCACGCTATCTGTATCGGCATACAATACTCTCCGCCCAAGAGAATGCAATAGACCCCAAAGTTTTATGCGGGCGTAGGCTGTTGTGAAGCTGGCCACAGGTATGTTTGTAACCCTTGAGGTATCTGTGGCCAATTCAGTGTTGTTGTACTTTATTATGTAAGTATTACCTACATTCACGATCTCCATGACCTCTTTATCGGGAGCATTGGCATAATCCCAGACATCACTATAACTTTGTGCCAAATGAATGTTCCCTTTGCCGGTATTCTGTGCAAATTTTCCCCATAGACTGTTTAGACACAACTTTGCACTAAAGCGCTTGCCAGGATTCTTTGCAATTTGGGCACGATCAAGTTGTATACCTTCGCGGTCGCGGTAACGTTGAATATAGGCAGACTTTTCATCTTCGGTATCAACTCCTCGCGGATACCCTGATGCCTCAACCTTATCCTTCAAAAATGCGTTTATATATGGTGTGAAAAGGTTGGGTAGCTTCTGAAACCTCCACACCTCATGTATCTTCAGTATTCTATACCCATGGCGTACGGCTAGGGCCAGCTCAGGACTTGTATATACGCCTCTGATCTTACGCTGGTGGGGTATATGGTTACAATTACCGTTATTCTCTTCCGCGCACTTCACGCACAGGGGAAACATGAGCTTGTGGTCGATAACGACAGGTAAGATTGGCATCCATAAATTGCGTGGGGGAGTACGTCTACGAAAGAGAGCCCAAAGTAACGATCATTCAAATTTCTTGAAAATTCATTGATGGAGGGCAGGTTAGGTCCCACCAGTTTCTCAGGAGCGCCCACGGGGTACGGATTGTTCTTCATCACGTATGGGTATAAAGAACAGAAATCGTAGTAATGGAGCTTCACACCCTCCGTAGGTGGAAAGTATACCTGAATGGATTTGTACGTCCTCCAAACAAGCTATCACCACATTTGAGAGGATCCAGCACCATTGAACGCTTGATCGTGTTTATTTCCTCACGGTACACCTCGTCTGTCTCCATCCGTGCATCATATTCATGCTCCCACAAGACTTTGTGAGTGAACTGGGATCCTATAAGTTGATCGCGGGTGCGGGTCCATGCAAGACAGTCGGCAGGAGATCTACCGTGGATATCTCCGGCGATTCCGCACTCAGGACGGGGGCATCCATGCCACCAGCATCCGTTAAAGGAGTACACAGTCTTCACACCAGTGACACGGTTTTCACTTAACCCATCAACCCAAAAAACACGACCGTTAATCTTAATGGGCACTTCACCCGTGTTGCGGGCGTGCTTTATGTATACACCTGTCTGTTGCTGTAGGTGTATGAGCCAGTAAATAGCCTTGTGGCCGTAACTGCGGGGGTTGTTTCGGTGAATAATGGCTAAGGTGGCTTTAGGCATGAAGTTATTCTTGAACACCGTAAAACATAATGACGCGATGGTGGTTGCGACTTGCAGCGGATCGCATTTGAAACGGCCTATGTACATCCTTCTAAAGGCCTGGAAACATACTCTAAGCACTCGCACATCATTCACGCAATAACGCTCACATTCATCAGCTATATTATAAGGATTACGTTCATTAAAACTGTTGTAGTATCGATCAAAGTCTTCACGTTCATCTACACTCATAAATCATAGTTAAAATAATGTTTGGGTGGTGGTGGGCCTACGTAGTTTAAAGTCTCGCTGGTGAGGAAAGTGTAAGGGAAGTATCCTTTGGAAACTTCAGCTGCTACCCCATCACCTTGGGTAGCTTTGCTAATTTACAAGGTGTGAATAATAAAGTGTCTTTAAATTGTACATTGCCTCTTATTTGCATCTGTATTAATTTGTTGCCTCTTTTCAATGGATCACCTGTAAATATCTCAGAGGATTCGTGCTCAAGCAACTCCTTATAAAGGAACTGCGTGTCAAACTTTGCCCGTTATGGGCGAGAATATACACAGTCATTTTTTGAACTTGTCGGCTAACTTGACAATATAGGACACAAATAGTTTCACAGGACTATCGTGGACATTCGTTTTAAAAACGTTTGTCCGTTTACCGCATTTGGGGCACTCGTCACATTCGATCCCATACTCATCGCAGATAGTCTGGCTCACAAGTAAATGTGGAATTACCTCTTTGGTTTCAGCATTCGTATATGTTTCTATATCGTAGTATACAGTTATACAAGGGTTTTTTAGGCTTAGCATCTTTCATATAACATACATGCTTTACTCCATCCGCCTTATACTCCTCCTGGCATGTAGGACAGTGAATTTCGTCACTTGTGCTTAAATTTCCCCAATTATCCATTGTGTGAAACATACCACATTCACAGATTCTCATTTTCCTGCACGTGCCATTGATTTATGGAGCTCAAAGCAGTTATTATTGAAAATGTGCGTCTACACACATCACAGTCTCTTCTCAGCTTCAACTACACGGCTTTCACATTTGGTGCTTTTACACTGTTCACATACCATGTGACATTCTTTACAATGTTTCACTATATCCGCAAACTCGAGGCACCCCTTACACAAATCATGATGTCTCCCATATTTTCGACTTTTGTCATAACTCGCGTAAAGCACCTTATATTACGGATGGGGAGATACGTTGTCCCTGACAACCTAAATAAGTAGGGGTCTTGTACGATCTCTCACACAGCTTTTAAAAACATACACAGTCCTACGACGATCATCCAACCCAAATACAACTATACGACATTCATTTCCTGTTCTACCTTCTCAGCTCTTCAGGACCCATATTACAGTCAAATTCAAGTTCACAGTCTACAGCTAGTTTACGGGCACGTTCCACGACCGTAGGCACCAAATTTTTGGCCGTGTATTTTGTACAGTAAACATACGTGCTAAGACTACTGCTATAAAGCCGCAACCACGATCGACGTTTATATGCTTTCTAAATAATCGGAGAATTGAGGTTAAGAGTATACGGTATGGCACTATGTCCCGCAACACGGAATACACGTCAATATTTATCGTGAAGGTGTCCATATTAAAGGCTATACTACTTTGGGCGGCTTGCATTATACGTTCTAATATATATTCTACATCTTCAGCCGCCAAACGTCTAAATGGCACTACTACCCAATAATCATCTACATCACCGTCATCTGACCCGAATCCGAAGGACAGACTCGTTCTGACTTCACGCTCGTCGCGGTTCTGAAGAGCAAACTCTACAATACGCTGTACAACCGGGCGTAGCCCGCGCTCAATTCCATTGCTATACATGGCTCTAGGGTCGACCCTGACTCTATACCGATTTCTAGTCAAGGCTGGGGTGGGGGCTGCGGAGCGCACCAACTCAAACGTTATATCATCCTCAACAGAACAGGGGGCAACTGTGGCGGATGAATAAGGGGATATATTAGCGGAAGGTGCTGCTGGTGGGCTTGTTGCGTAAGACGTTGAAGGCCTGGAGTCTATTATTGTAGACTCAACAGAACGGGGAGCAACTGTGGCGGATGAATAAGGGGATATATTAGCGGGAGGTGCTGCTGGGGGGCTTGTTGCGTAAGAGGTTGAGGGTTGGGGATCTATTACTGGTGGTGGTTGGCTAACAAAAGGCGCGTATTTCGCTCGCTTTATACCTGACGTGGGGTTCTCTTCATCATACCTCCGCTTTGAACTTGCTACCGGTATCGCTGGTGAGGGTTCGTCGGCAGGGGAGGATTCTGTGATCACAACTACACTGTCGTCGGGGTCATCCGTAATGTCGATGATGGGGTGCTGTACCTCATCGTCATTCACGGTTCTGTCGGAGAAGAAAAAATATAAGGAACAGCACTCAAAATTTGTAATATTTTGTAAATGATCCACTTAGGAGTGTGACGTGTTAGAAATAGATTCTGTAGAAAAATTCAGATACACGAGCCCATCCCATGTATTATATCTGGACCTACAGGATGTGGTAAAACTGTGTTTATGCTCAAAATCATTAAAGAAGAGAGAGATGTTCTCGAAATTTGTGCATAAAGTTATATGGTGCTATTCGACGTATCAATCAGTGTTCAACGAGTACCAAGATGATACTTTGTTACACAAAGGCGTATATGACGTTAATTCGTTAAAGGGAAATGAACATAAAGTCATTGTAATTGACGATCTCATGTTGGAGATGGATAAAACGTTTGCCGAGACATTTACAGTATTCTCCCACCATCTTAACATAAGCGTGTTCTTCATCAATCAGAATCTATTTTTCAAAAATAGATACATGCGCGATGTGTCGTTAAATACACAATATCTAGTCTTATTCGCACAACGTAGAGATATCACAAATTGGGGTATTAGCCAATCAAATGTTCCCGAATCAGCGTAAGGAGTTTTTGGAAGTTTATGAAGAAGCTACAAGCACGCGTTACGGATATTTGCTTTGCGACCTTCATCCGCGAAACACGTTTAGGGTGCTTCTAAGAACGAATATATTTCCAGACGAGCCTGAAACGGTGTATATTCCAGAATGACAGAGACTAAAGAAATACCGTGAATTAATAAAAATCTATCATCGACTGCCCCGGGCAATGCAATAGATGTTTATTAAAAATATCGACTCCGACTTTTTAAAATGCATCTGTGAAATCTGTCTTAACGTTATAAATTGCAATGTATCAATGAAACCACTCAGAAGGCTCGCCTACGCCGTTACAAGAACATAATACGTGCACTCGCTCGTAAAAGTCAAACTGTAGCGAAGAAAAAACGAATTATTGTACAAACAGGAGGGTCATTTCTCCCCATCTTATTTTCAGTTTTGGGCCCTTTACTGACTAGATTAATATAATGAAGAAAGTGGTGGTGATTCCACACGAGGTGTACACTTCACTGCAAAGGAATCCAGACACGGATCTAGATCCCCGTAAAAGCAGACTTAAAAGAATGGAAAGCGAATTGCTAGCCCTATTAAACAGTGAAAAAACACCTGATGAGAAAAGAATCATATACCAAGAAGCTCTGCAGAAATTTCTTCACGAGTACGAAAATTATAAGAATCCGACAGAGATTCCTGTGGTTATTAGGCACAGCACGGGGGACGACGGACATGGCGACATAGGATCTGTACCCGACGATACAGCTGACCAACCAAAAATTAAGGGATCAGCCACACAACATATCGAGCATGTATTAAAAAGCACCTTCCCACATACATTGAGGAGTAAAGGTTTAAGTCTTTATAATCTATTGAATGAGGACCCAGCCATACAATGGACCGATACAGGCGAGATCATTGTGGAAGGATCAAAAGTACAGGGGTCGAATATAGTAGACATTGTCCATGATCTGGTGAGAAAGTGGGATAGGCCATCACCATCAGGATGGAAGCATATTAAAGCAAGACTACAACAAATAAACGTCCCTAAAACGTTGATAGGAAATCTGAACAGGTTAAAAGACTTGGAACATGCAACGCATGTGGCACAATTGAAGACGCCGTCACCCCCGGCGGTAACACCTTTGAAGAGGAGAAAGAAGAGGTTAAACAACGGTCAACCCTACCCACGTGCCTCTAAAATACACAAATGGCTAACGTATTAAGTAAACGCTATTATGACATTTCTAACCCAGCTTCCTACGGCGGCGTAGATAGACTGTACAGAAGTGTTTACGGAGTAGGAAAAAAAGATGTTGAAAGATTTTTGCGGGAGCAGGACGCTTATACGCTTCATAAGCCTGTGAGAAAAAGGTTTAAAACAGCCAAGACAACGGCTTCCTCGATTGATTCTATTTGGCAAGCAGATTTAACAGACATGCAAAGATATGCTGTGTATAAAGATGGTTACCGTTACATTCTATTCATAATAGATGTATTCTCTAGATATGTGTGGCTAGTTCCTCTGAAAAATAAATCGCCTGAAACAGTTGCTAAAGCCACCAAAACGCTAATGTTAAAAGAAAACAGGGTTCCTGGCTATTTTTGTACGGATATGGGGGAAGGAATTTATAGGCCGTGCTTTTTAGAACATGTTGACAGAGTTTAATATCAGCTATTACACAACCAATTCTATACATAAGGCTTCTTTAGCTGAAAGAGTTCAACGTACCATAAAGGAACGCATGCACCGCTATTTTACACATAAAACACATACAGATTTCTAGACATTCTGGAATCATTGGCATCATCCTACAACCGCTCACACCATCGCACGATTGGGTCAACACCTAACGAAGTTTTAGAAAGAGGTACGTCCCGAGAAGAGATGAATCACCAACACCACCACACTCTGCGCGCTTCAAAATCAATGATTATGTAAGGCTGACGCGTTCGGGGAATAAATTCGCAAAGTGTTTTGAGCAAGGATGGACACGTGAGATTTTTAAAGTTAGGGCTATGAGACCTAAAGGTGAGATAATGTATTACATTGAAGATTTGAATGGGGAAGAAATCTCAGAAGGCTTTTACCGCGAGGAATTGCAGAAAGTTGCATTTAATTTAGGAAAAAATGTGTTTAAAATTGAGAAAATTTTAGGAAGCAAAGGTTCAGCAAAGAAAAATGTACCTGGTGAAATGGCTAGGGTACCCAGAAAGCTTCAACACCTATATAAAAGCTGATGCAATAATGAAGCTTAAATAATATGCAACATGACTCCTAACCATTTCTACGTCACACTCCCGTCCTCCTCGTCCCTGTCTGTACACCCTAACAACACACTAGCCAACTTTGTAACAGAACTCCACGGGCCCATTAAATTGGGTCGTGATTCGTATGAGGTGGGGATATGCGAAATTCAGCTGGACACCCTCTTTTTAAATATTGAATATAAAGAATCCGTTTTTACGATTCTTAGAGACATTGACGAGTGTGAAAAAGCTGGGGTAGCTATGGATGAAACTATACGTATCGCTCGGACTAAGATTGCATGGTATTACAGTACAGAAGTAAGACTAGGACCGGGTCATTATGGTTCGGTCGACGATGTTGTGAGAGACTTAAAGGTAAGTTTAAGAAACTCAAACCTTACGAATGATTTAGTATACGAAATCGTAAACAAAGGAAACCCTGCACATACACTAATCCTAAAATCAAAGACTAACAGACGTATTAAAGATCGAAGAGTGTTCAAAATTATAACCAATGGACGATATAGCGCAGCCATCCAAAGAGAGACATTTCACGAGGCACAGCATGACTTGTCCAGATTAATGTATCAATTGAAGATGGAGAAATTGGCTGAAAGCTCTCAGTCCCCAGACATGTGCTATATTTACAGTAATATAGTGGAGCACCAGTTTGTTGGGGATACCCAGACACGCCTGCTGCGCATTGCCCACATCCCCAACCATAGAGAAAGGAGTTTGAGTATTACATATGACAGACCCCATTATGTGAATGTCGCAACTAATTTAATAACCAATATCTCAATATATATATAGGAACGATTGAGGGTGAAAACTTCCCATTCGGTAACGAGAACTTAACAGTGAAGCTACACTTTCGACGCACTGAGTTATAATGGATAGAAAGCCTTTCACCGTCTATCGAGGGGTGAGATACCAGCGCGGTAGTGGACTTGGGTCCATTTTTTCATCCATACTACGTACGGTTGTTCCTTTGCTGAAGAGGGGTGCCAGAAGGAAGGAAAGCGCTACAATCAGGTCTTAACACTGAAGAAGACATATTGGCTGGGGCTAAACCTAAAGAAGCTCTAAAAAAACATTTAAAGCGTACACGGGACGAAATCATCAAAGATGCAAAGAGAAAAATGCGTGGTGGCGGGAAGAAAAAGAGGGCTGTCCGGAAGAAGGGGGCACGTGGTATTAATTAACCCTTTAAACACAATTAGTTCCCCGAGTTCTATAGAATTCGTGATACCCAGCTCAGGCACTTACTTTTTTTATCCAGCTGTGTGCACATTACGCTAAGCTACGTATATCCCATTCTGATGGAACGGACTGCGATGACAAATATGCTGTATACCCTGAAACAAACTTTCTGCACTCCATATTCAACCAGTGTGACGTATATTTAAATCAGACAAATATCGTCAGGCACGGGATACTATCATCTACGAGCCTATCTGGAAAATTTCCTCAACTTTTCCAAAGAAGCGAAGGCTACCTTTTTAAGTGCCGAGGGATATTATCAAACTAAAGACGAAAGTAGTATAAAGGACAAATTAAAATTTTTTAAAAGAAGATATACGAGTGTTTTGGACGTCTGCACACAGATTTCACTTTCCAGGAGAAGTTGCTTGTCAACGGGGTGGATATGAAAATAAAGCTCACCAGCACGAGTCCTGAAATCTGCTCAAACCTGGATGCTGATCAAGAAGAGGGAGCAAAAACCGTTGTGGTTCACATTATGGACACATACCTCCGCGTACGGCGAGTGAAATTAAGTTCACCAAAACAACTAGAAATTGAGAAAAATTTACTAAACGCTACAGTGAAATACCCTATTAACAGAGTACAAATCAAACTATATACGGTGCCTGCAGGGTTGGCGTCGAAGCAGATAGAAAACATTGCCCTGGGAAATCTTCCTAAAAGGATATTAATCGGAATGCAGGACCATACTTTGGTGAATGGAAAATATAAAAAGAGCGCCTTTAAATTCGAGAATTTCGGACTTAAAAATATAACTCTATACGTTAATGGCATTGCTTTGGGTGGAACATTGGATACGGACTATTCATCAAACGCTGTGTTACCCCTTTGCGCGAGAGCCTATAGTACTGACCCATATTGCAGGTGATTGTGATGAGCTTGGTAATGGGATAACGCAGAAAGAATTCATTGATCAATTTAACCTTTATCCGTTTGACATTACACCTACTTATCTGCTAGCGTAAATACGCATTTAAGCCCACAACAGAGCGGAAACATCTCAGTGAGGTTGGAATTCACCAAGCCTATAGACGCGCCTATTAGTGTACTAATATATCTCGAATCGCAAGCCCTAATAGAAGTAGATAGATTTAGGAGCGTTATCACTGACTTTTAAAATGATTGCTAATAAACTTCAGAGAGTAATGAATAGTGAATGAGTCACACGTTCCAAATTTATCGGCGTGTTTGCGAAGAATGAAACATTGAGTTTGCCAAGTACGCGAGAATGCGGTAGTCCTATTGTGAACACAGATGTCATCGGTAATGAAGGGATTCATTGGATTGCTGTCTATTTTAAAAATAGACACCGCCTCTACTATTTTGATTCACTCGGTACTCAACCCTGGAGTGACCCTGTTATTGTAAAATTTCTCGCTCAGTTACATATTCCCGAAGTTGTATGGAACCCGTTTCGTATACAAGGATATTTTAGTAATACTTGTGGAATGTACTGCATCTCATTTCTCATGCATATGTCACGTGATAAAGAATTTATAAATTTTTTAAATTTATTCGACCCGTGTCACACTCGACGAAACGATGAAATGGTATGCAGACAGATAAAAATCCGTTTTCCAATTGTGCGTACTCGTTGTATAGTATAATGTTTTTGTTCGTGTGTATATTTGTAACGTTAGCTTGTATATTCTGTAGCTTAAGATGGTTAGTGTACCGATTTCTTTCATTTAATAAATTGCTGAAAATATATTGTCGTCTTCCCCCCAAAAAGATCGAAAAACACTACATTATTTCGGTGTGACATTCATTATGCTGACTGTTCAGTATATCCTCCGTATTCATGACACGAGATTCTTGAAAAGATTGTATAACACGTGTCAAATCCTCATCGGACCTTAAAGGAGAAAGAATAATGTTCATATTGATTCTTTTTTAATAAAAACATATACAGAGTATACATATTGTAAGACAGACCCCATTATGTGAAGATATCTTTGGTTCCCTCAGAGAAGCTCATTTAAGAGGTAAATCCGAATAACATTTATAAAAAAAACATTCTAAAGATTGCCATAAAAATTTCGGTTTTAGCATAATGGTGAGTATCTAAATGAAGTATTTGACGACATACTACATCCCTCCATATATATGAAATCATCTTTCTGACAGTTTGTGAATAAAAAATAAAAATAAAATTATAGACACTTACATTTCTATGGTAGTCCCTTGCGTCGGATTGTAAGGAGCGTCATTGCAAATATCATCAACGGTTTGCGTTAGAAATAATCCATCACGGTCAATCGCATTAAAAAGATTAATTGCAGTCAATGCTGCAGTGTCACCTTTTTGATACAAATCCGGAAAAGTGCAAAGTTCGTAATCCATGGCGGAGGGAATGCTTATTCACTGGCAGAAGGAATGTTTATTCACGCGCGAAAATAGCTACTGTTACTCCCAACTGAAAAATATTTCCTTTTCTATGCACAATCACCAAGCTCCGCCCCAAAAGATCACGAGCAGATGTTCGTAATGATTGGTTGTCAGTGTAGCTGGGTGGAGCTATGATAAGTTTGTGTACCAATCGTAACACCGCTATAACGGGTCCATGCTTTGGACGACTAATGGGCATCTTTATATTTTCTCCATAGATTTAATGCTCGTATTACCCCTTGCTGTCTTACCATGTCATATTTGCGACAATACTTGGTTTCCCCCACTATTCCCGGATCAATAATCACTAATGTAATCGAGAGGATTTTATAATAAAGAAATTATAAATAATCCATTCCTTTAATTATATTTTTTAAAAAAGAAAAGAGTATTCGGTTTCCACGTTAAACTGTGGGTCTAAGGCGGAGTGAAAAGCTTAACCATTGTTACAATTCGGCGAAGAGTTAGTTATTATTATAATTACTAAAGACAAAAATCTACATTGTTTTTGTACATATCACATTTTGAAGCCATACTATTCCCGGATCAATAATCAAATGATCCTGTTATTTTAAATCCGGATCAATAATCAAATGAACTTGTTATTTTAAATGTTGAAATTATGATGTGAAAGAGTGAGCAATGATTCCCTGACGAGATGTATTTCTGATTCGGCTTCCACGTTAAACTGTAGGTCTAAGGTCGGAGTGAAAAGCTTAACCATTGTCAAAATGAACAAAGCGAGATGATGTGAAAGAGTGAGCAATGATTCCCTGAAGAGATGTATTCCTGATTCGGTTTCCACGTTAAACTGTAGGTCTAAGGCCCGAGTGAAAAGCTTAACCATTGTCAAAATGAACAAATCAGCGAGATGATGTGAAAGAGTGAGCAATCATTCCCTGACGAGATGTATTTCTGATTCGGTTTCCACATTAAACTGTAGGTCTAATGCGGGGTGAAAAGCTTAATCTTTGCAATTCGGCGAAAAGGAGTTAATTATTATTACTACTGTAATTTGACCACCCTATATATATATATATATATATATATATATATATATATATATAGTGTGTGTGCGCGTGTGCGTGATCCTCACTTTCTCTGACAAAAATGTGTGTGTGTGTGTGTGTGTGCGTGCGTGTGCGTGATCCTCACTTTCTCTGACAAAAATCTGTGTGTGGTGTGTTAATTTTGAAAAAACTGTTGATTTCTGATAATTATGATTTTGATAACTAAGTTCATAAAATATAAAACATTCTTTATTTACAAGGAAGACATTCGCTTCGAGAGTGAAGTGTATATTTCAGTGAGTACTGAGTAGTAATAAGCATAATATTTTTAACATTTGGAGTCAAGCGAGGTTTTGTGATTTGAGTGGAAGGAATTTGGCCAACAGGAAACTTAGTGGTCATTTTTGCGGTTAGCGTAAGACCCATCTGCTCAGAATTTTTTTTTTCCAGAGAAGTTGAAAGTAAATGAGATGAGTGAAATGATATGAGATTAGTGAAATAAAGTGAAATGACATGAAAATGAAATGATGTGAAAAGACTTAATATTTTTTCTGTTTTTGATACATAAAAATAGACACAGTTAATATGTTTATTTCTTTTGCTGTTTATTATTTAATATAATTGTGTGTGTGTGTATAGATTTGAGAATATGTTAATGGAACGATTTCTTTTGCTAAGCCAATGTTTAGTGAATTGTTAATATTGTTTTAATTCACTTTAAGGTGAAAATCCGTTTATATATATATATATATATATATATATATATATAAGGAATGACAAAATTAAAGACAGTTAATATGATTATATATATATATATATATATATATATATATATATATATAAGGAATGACAAAATTAAAGACACAGTTAATATGATTCTTCTATATATATATATATATATATATATATATATAAGGTAAGGAGAACGACGTGAAAAGTGTGTAATGATATTTTTCTGTTTTTGATACAAAGAAAGGTTTGCCAAAAGAAAATAAACACAGTTAATGGTTATTTCTTTTTCTGTTTATTATTAATATAAGTGTGTGTGTGTAGATTTGAGAATATATGTTAATGAACGAATTATTTTGCTAAGCCATCTGTTTAGTGATTTTTTAATGTTAATACTGTTTTAATTCAATTAAGGTGAAAATCCTTATATATATATATATATATATATATAAGGAATGACAGAATTAAATAGACACGGTTATTATGATTCTATAAGGAAAGACAAAATTAAATAGACAGTTAATTTGATTCTTTCTATATATATATATATATATATATATATATATATATTATATAATATATATATATATATATATAAGGTAAGGAGAAAGTTGTTCAATTGTGTGTGTATTTCGTCTGAACTATTATTTGACGAGTGTACGTATTATATTATTTTTGTGCAGTAGAAGGCAAATTCTATTTATTTAATTAATAATAATCATTTTCTTTTTGTCAATTTCAAGAGAAAGTCTGTATGCTTTGGTAACGAATTAAAATGGTATCTAGCAACTCACCCTAATAATGTATACCTGTACAATTAAAATAAAAAATGGTATCTGGCAACTCAACCATCATCTATATAAGACCCGCTTGGCTTCGGAGCTGGTAGTTTGATGCAAACTTCGGCCGAATAAAGATCTCTCTCCTTCCCTTCTTAGGTTAAGACTTAGCTTAGTTTCCCTTTGGGGGGTTAGGACATCCCACCTTGTCCCCCCAATGTCCTCCTCCGTCTATCCTTTCACTCTTAGGCTAAGGCAGCCCCTTTTGGGGGAGGTCATCCTTCCTTCTCCCCCCTTGGCTCCTTCTAAGCCAACTGGCTGATTAAGAGTCTATAAGACAACGGCCACTCAGCTGAAGTCTTATTATGCACTTGGCTCCTGCCAGGTGAACACCTCTCTTCCTTTCTCTCCTTCTCCTGCCTTTCTCTTGGGGGATAACGCCGCCTCCAAGTTTCGTGACCCCTTATTGCACCTGCAGCATCCCCCACCCCCTTTGCAACATTGAGTTGTTGCATACCCCACCCCCTTCGCAACATTGAGTTGTTGCATATCCCCACCCCCTTTTGCAACCCCTACCCCCTTTGCAACATTTGATCATTATCTCTTGCACCATTGCAACATTCCTGCACTCTAACCTTTTGCGGCTATACTACTAACATTAAGTTCATCAAGATATACATTTCTTTTATTAGTAAAAATCATGAAATTTGTTTTACTGGTATTTAGGAAGAGTTTATTGGTGGTCAACCATTTCATTACACTGATGAATTCTGAATGAAATATATTCTTAGCTGTATTAACATCTTTGCAAGAAAAAGAGGGAGTTGTATCATCCGCAAACATTATGAAGTTCAGTATATCAGATGAACGTGGAAGGTCATTTATATATAATAAAAATAACAGTGGACCCAGAACTGAGCCCTGTGGCACACCATGTTTGACAAGCGCTTTAGTGGAGCAAACCTTACAGTATTTACTGATACAAAATTATATCTATTGGACAAATAACTTTTAAACTAATCACTGATTGCTCCTCTAAAGCCGTAACAATACAATTTATTAAGTAGAATATTATGGTCTATTACATCAAACGCCTTACTCAAATCCATAAATACTGATATCATTATTTCTTTGTTCTCCTTAGCTGTATTTACATTTTCCATAAGATTTAAAATAGCCATTTCCGTTGTTCTATTATTACGGAAGCCATATTGATTTGGAGATAATAAATTGTAGGATTCTAAATATCGCTGCATTCTACTTTTTACAATTTTTTCAAAAACTTTGCTGAACACAGATAATGAACACACCGGCCTGTAATTTGTTGCTAGTGTAGGATCACCCCCTTTAAAAAGGGGTGTTATACAACCAGTTTTTAGCATTGATGGGAATATTCCTTTGGAAATACTTTGATGATAATTTTAGCTAAAGTTACAGATATCTTATCTTTAACAAGTTTCAATATAGGTACAGGAATGTTATGAATGTTATTTTTTGTATTTTTTAATTTACCAATAATATTCTGGACTTCAGTAGAGGTAGCAGGAACAAAAGAAAATGAATTTAGTGGGCTGGGTGGCATATATTCTAGAGGTGAGTGATCATTATTTATTAATTGTGAGCGAAGCTTATCCGCTATTGAAGTAAAATGTGCATTTAAAGAGTCTGCAATAGCAGTATCATCAGTGATTTCTTTATTATCAACATTTAATTTCTCTATTGAATTTTTCTTAATTTGTTTTCCGAGAAGATTGTTTATGGTTGTCCAAGTGTTTTTCATGTCTCCTTTATGTTTGGAAAATTGATTGTTATAATAGTTATATTTTGCAATTTTGATTATTTTAGTTAATTTGTTTCTGTATTGAGTATATTGTATTTTAAGAATTTTACTCTGCAATTGCAATTTGAATAATTTCTCTCTGTTCTTTATTGAAGTGATAATTCCTGGAGTGATCCATGGATTTGCGACCCTTTTGGGCGAAACTGTTTTTCTCCTTAAAGGAAAGCAAATATTAAAAATATGGAATAAGGTGTCATAGAAGAACTGAAACATATGAGCTGGGTCATTTAAAGGTTCGTCACAGTCAAGTCGAGTATTTTCTACAGCCCCAATAAATTTTCTTTTGTTAACCTCTGAGAATATTCTGTAATCAATAATTGTTTTGTCCGCAACCCGAACAATGTTATTGAATATAGCGTAAGTAGGAAAATGATCACTGATGTTAGTAGTTATAATTCCAGAGTTTACAAGGGCATTGCTATTTACAAATATATTATAATTGTGATACAGCAAAACATTGCCATATTCGCAATAAGCACCCAAAAATTGGTTCCAAAAAAGGTATTGAAGTACTTGAAGCAGAAAAAAAAGTTATGTTTTGTTAACCAGTGTTATGGGGAGATAATGATAATTTCAAATATTTTTTTTATCAGGTCATCCCATAAGTAATGTCGTTAAGTTTAAACTAGTCCTTCTCGGTTTAAGCATAAATTTTCCGAAGGTTATATCTAAGAGATCATCTATCGTGTTTCGCTACATACTTTACAGACCTTGACCAGTGAAGACGTGTGTTTTGCTTTATGTGAACCCCTCATAAACATGGCGGTATCAGAAGAGCATATCAGGCATATAATGCTTTACGAGTTCAAAACAGGGAATAGTGCTATTGAAGCAACGCGAAACATTCAGGAAGTTTATGGCAACGATATTCTGCATGAGAGGAAATGTCAAAGATGGTTTCAAAAGTTTAGGAATGGTGACTGCTGTTTGACAGATGCAGCACGCTCTGGACGCCCTGCTGAGTTTGATGATGACCCGCTGTTAGCCGCACTTTAAGACTGTTCAACAACTGTCGAAGAATTGGCCCAGAAACTCAATTCATCCCCGTCCACCATCCATCGACATTTGCAACAACTCGGGAAAGTGCCTAAGTTAGGAAAATGGGTGCCACATGAATTGTCGGTCGACAATCTGAGGGTGCGGTTAAACATTAGCACAGCTCTTCATTCCCGTGAACTCCAAGATCCGTTTTTGCACCGTTTAGTGACTGGTGATGAAAAGTGGATACTGTACCAGAATGTTAAGCGCCGTCGACAGTGGGTTTGTGCCGGAGAACCAGCGACACCACAGCCAAAACCAAATCTTCACCCTCGGAAGGTGTTGCTTAGTGTTTGGTGGGATAAAGGTGGTGTAATACACTGAAACCTTACCACACAACCAAACAATCACCGCTCAAGTCTACTGTCAACAACTGGATCGATTGAACACTGCACTAAAAGAAAAGAGACCTTCTTTGGTTAATCGGAAAGGAATCGTGTTCCACCACGACAACGCACGTCCTCATACCGCTCGGATCACTTCTGCAAAAATTGAGGAGCTTGGGTGGGAAAAACTTCCACATCCTCCATATTCTCCAGACCTTGTGCCTTCAGATTATCGTCTCTTCAGGAGTCTACAAAACTACCTTGACGAGAAACAGTATACTTCTTTAGATTTGGTTTTGGCTGTGGTGTCGCTGGTTCTCTGGCACAAACCCACTGTCGACGGCGCTTAACATTCTGGTACAGTATCCACTTTTCATCACCAGTCACTAAACGGTGCAAAAACGGATCTTGGAGTTCACGGGAATGAAGAGCTGTGCTAATGTTTACCCGCACCCTCCAGATTGTCGACCGACAATTCATGTGGCACCCATTTTCCTAACTTAGGCACTTTCCCGAGTTGTTGCAAATGTCGAGGGATAGTGGACGGGGATGAATTGAGTTTCTGGGCCAATTCTTCGACAGTTGTTGAACAGTCTTCTTCAAGTGCGGCTAACAGCAGGTCATCATCAAACACAGCAGGTCATCATCAAACACAGCAGGGCGTCCAGAGCGTGTTGCATCTGTCAAACAGGAGTCACCATTCCTAAACTTTTGAAACCATCTTTGACATTTCCTCACATGCAGAATATCGTTGCCATAAACTTCCTGAATGTTTCGCGTTGCTTCAGTAGCACTATTCCCTTTTTTGAACTCGTAAAGCATTATATCCCTGATATGCTCTTCTGATACCGCCATGTTTATGAGGGGTTCACATAAAGCAAAACACACATCTTCACTGGTCAAGGTCTGTAAAGTATGTAGCGAAACACGATAGATCTCCTCTTAGATATAACCTTCGGAAAATTTATGCTTAAACCGAGTAGGACTAGTTTAAACTTAATCTATCGTAAAAAACGACATTACTTATAGGATGACCTGATATATATATATATATATATATATATTAGTGATGTAGGTCACATCCGCATCCGCATAACATCCGCACTTTGAACTGCGGATGTCGTGCGGATGTGGACCGTTGAGATAAAACGTCATTAATAAGCGGAAATTATCAAATTCAACTATATTAATAGAACTAGTTCATTGTGCGCAAAAGTGATGCAAGCGACAAGACGAGAGGCTGTTCTTGTATGAAGTTACTCTCTTGCAACCTACTTAGATCCACGTTACAAAGCTAAGTTATTTTCACCTAGTACATTAGAACGAGTTAAATCATCACTTGGCAAAGCAGTTGAAGAGCTTCAATCTCTTGAATCTGTCGCTTCGCCACCCACCAAAAGAATAAAGTTTCAGTGACAGAACCAACACCTTCAACAAACAAATCTATCACAGAATCTGTCTCTCAGTTTCTTGAGTCAAGCAGCAATGACGAGACCTACGCGATGTCAAAAGATGTAAAAATGATCGAGAGCTATCACCAAGAAAAACGCCTGGCTGCATGTGACAATCCTATTAGTTGTGGAAAAATACGCAGAATATCTATCCATACTTGAGTAAACTTGCAAGGAAACATTTAGCCTGTCCTCCAACAACGTACCAAGCGAGAGATTATTTAGCAGTGCTGGATTAATATATGATGAAAAGAGAAACAGACTGGCAGCAGAAAAGGCAGAAAAATTAATGTTCCTTAAGCATAACCTTCCTATAATTAAGTTTGAATATTAAACGATGAACATCTTAGTTTACTTTATTTTAATTACTCATTTATAAATATGCCTAATAAAACTTTAAACTTAATATAAATAGTTATCAAGCTAATTAAAGATCTCTTTCTATAAGGGTGGAGGAGGTTGGGGAAAGAGGTCGGTGGGGTGCATTTGAGTTGGGTTCACGTCCCGCATCCTGGTAACACAATTATGGTTTCTAATTGTGGCTGAAACTCAACAAAATATAACGAATTTATTTGCAGACGAATTCACTAATTGATTTCTATATTAGTTAGATGCTTGATATTATTTTATATGTTCAGAGAAAAGTACAGCAATTATTGTACAATTAATCAATTATACTACATTATAGCTACAGCTCTCTCTATATAATAACTTATTATATACGTTAAACACAACAAATCTCGAATATATCCTAAAAAATAACGAAAATGTAGACATCCGCATCCGCGGATGTTGAAATCAAACATCCTCATCCGCATCCGCACCCGCGGATGTGAAAAAAATGACATCCGCTACATCACTAATATATATATATATATATATATATATATATATATATGAATTTCACAATTAAACACGTGAAATGAATGAATGATGCAAACTTACAAGGAAAAAGAAAAATGATTCCAAAGCATTTCGTGTATTCAGAAGTACCTCATTCCCTGACGAGGTGTACTTCTGAATACACGAAAGAGCTTGGAATCATTTTTCTTTTTGCTTGTGGGTTTGCATTATATATATATATATAATATCTTTTTCTGTGTCTTATCTACTCTCCCTCCATTCTTCACTACATACGCATGCATTTTTAACAATCTTTTCAAAATTTCTAAAGAATGAAAATGGCATTGTGAGCCTTGGAGACCTTGGTTTTGGCTCTTTGTTGCTTATAAAGGGGGCATTTTTGCGGGCACCCACCCTTGGCCCCTCCTTTCTACATAAACAATATATGTGTGTGTGTGTGTAACATTTATGTTACATTATTGCATTATTCAAGCCTTGCTTATTTTTATTGAAATTTATTTAGTTTTAGAAAGTTTGGAGGCAGTGTCTCCAAGATACGATTATTGTGAATTCAAACAATGAACTCGAGTGAATGGTGGCTGATTTAATCTTTATTTTTCTACCAGATATGACGTCATCAACTCGTCTACTGTATACATATATACTACATTGTCATACATAGATTTACACTGAGAAAGATGTTAAATTCTTAACGACTGTCTTTATAATATTCATATACAGTGCGTTACGAACGACTAATTTACGAACCAAGAAACGCAATTTCAATAAGTATTAAGTAATATTCAATTAACCCCTTCACTGTTCAGGTGGGGTGGAAACCCCCCCAGCCCACCCAATACGCAAACAATTAAAAGCTAAAAAATTAAAAAACAATCATATGATGCGCGGAGCAATGAAAGGTTTAAATAAATTACGTACGAGTAGTAATGTGGCACTCAAAAATGCAATATTTTAATCGCTTATTGTACAATATTATACTTTTCGAAAGCATACTACTACTACTCCCTTTCTCCCGTTTATTCAGAAAGGGATGTTAGATAAGTAGTATTTTATCGTATTTTATCGTTTTATGTAATGCATTTCGAAATAATAACGTTTTTTTACATTAAATGTTTATATTTTGTTTCTTTAAATTGAAGAAAATGAAAGTTTTAGTAGAGATAATGGTTTAGAATTGTGAAAATTAAGTTTCGATAGTTTGGATTTAGATGGTGTAGTGTTTAACATCACTGACTACGAATCCATTGGCCCCAGTTCGATTCCTGGCGAAAGAGTCGGCGCGCAGCTTACCCAGCTGTTCATCCTTCCAGAAAAAATAGGTTGGTAGATAAATGGGTACCCTGGGTGGCCTAGTGGTTAAGACGCTGGGCTGCTGATCGGAAGATCGTGAGATCGAGTCCGGGCGAAGACTTTGTAATTTCTGACCACCCTTCTTGTGCTGTGGTTCGGATTCCCCGTTAAGCTGTAGGTTCAGGGTGGAGCAACAAGCTTGACCTTCGTCAAAATGAACAACTCGGGCGGAAGCAAAGCTAAGTTGTGTGTGTGTGTGTGTGTATATATATTTTTTTTTCAGATGTGCAGTAACCGTGCAGTTCCTTATAAATAAGGACTTTCCCTACTAAACCTGATAAAAACGAAAATCAAACGAGGTTTTAGTATCAGAGCGCGCATGCACAAAAAATTTATGTATCTAATTGATAACAATTATTGAAAACCTTTACAAAGTTTATTAGCAACAATACCGTTAGTATTATTATTATTATTATTTTTTTTGGGTCTATGTATAGTAAATGTAAGGGTGAGGCCAGTAAATGTAAGGGTGAGGCCGTATATCCCAAGTTCTGAAGCTTGGGATATGTTTATACATTTTTCACCCTTTTGCTCTGGAAATCTTTACAGGGAATTTTATAAATACCAAATATTAGTGTTGTCAGATCTGTAAGGAAAAGGGGATAAACTACTACTGTACGTGCAGTGTATATTATGGTATCCCAGAAATATTTTGAAAGTCGTTAGGCAAATTATTTATTTTTTGTGATTGAAGAGTAAATAGCAAGTCCTGCGCATCAGTTCTGTTAAATTGGTTTCTCAATTTGGGTATAAAGCATGTATTGAACATTTAAAGTAACACTATAATAAAGTTTTTAGAATACCCCAACCATGTAAACGACGTTTGTATGTAGTCAATTTCGGAATTTGGCGATTGTAGAGTGCAAATTCTCAAGGCTCTCAAAATATTAGAGTTACGAAGTTAGTCTTTTAGATTCATTCTACTCTAATTTTGTTTTTAATTAAGTGACATAAATCCTTATATGTATATATATATATATATATGATACACACAGACCGTGCATGGAACAAGGAACTCTTCTGGGATAATTAAATCCACTATAGTCCGAATAAGTAATGGTAAATGACAAATACCATAGTTTTTCTTTTTCATGATGCTAGCCCGACGTGGGCAACGGGTCACTCGCAAAGAGGTCCCATAAATATAGCTTCCCTCACCAGCTATCTGCAAAGCAGACAGGATCTAGCTTTGGGACATGGATCTAGGGTTAAAGCAGCCTAGCCCTGCTACATTTAGAACCTCAATATAAGCAAAAGACTCGCTGCCTTCACGTCAAATTGAATACATCAAAGAAAAAGGGGACCATTCTGAATTCATTCCCATCTTGAAACGGACATGTTATTTGCCTTGAAAAGTGAACGCTCAATTCTGCCAGTTGAGGTTTAAGTTTTGGTTTTTGGCTAAAAATATAATAGTTACCCCTTTTTCTTTGATGTATTCAATTTGACGTGAAGGCAGCGAATCTTTTGCTTATATTGAGGTTCTAAATGTAGCAGGGCTAGGCTGCTTTAACCCTAGATCCATGTCCCAAAGCTGGATCCTGTCTGCTTTGCAGATAGCTGGTGAGGGAAGCTATATTTATGGGACCTCTTTGCGAGTGACCCGTTGCCCACGTCGGGCTAGCATCATGAAAAAGAAAAACTATGGTGTTTGTCATTTACCATTACTTATTCGGACTATAGTGGATTTAATTTTCCCAGAAGAGTTCCTTGTTCCATGCACGGTCTGTGTGTATCATAAAAAACTCAGGGGACCATTCTGAGTTCATTCCCATATATATATATATATTAGTGATGTAGCGGATGTCATTTTTTTCACATCCGCGGATGCGGATGCGGATGAAGATGTTTGATTTCAACATCCGCGGATGCGGATGCGGATGTCTACATTTTCGTTATTTTTTAGGATATATTCGAGATTTGTTGTGTTTAACGTATATAATAAGTTATTATATAGAGAGAGCTGTAGCTATAATGTAGTATAATTGATTAATTGTACAATAATTGCTGTACTTTTCTCTGAACATATAAAATAATATCAAGCATCTAACTAATATAGAAATCAATTAGTGAATTCGTCTGCAAATAAATTCGTTATATTTTGTTGAGTTTCAGCCACAATTAGAAACCATAATTGTGTTACCAGGATGCGGGACGTGAACCCAACTCAAATGCACCCCACCGACCTCTTTCCCCAACCTCCTCCACCCTTATAGAAAGAGATCTTTAATTAGCTTGATAACTATTTATATTAAGTTTAAAGTTTTATTAGGCATATTTATAAATGAGTAATTAAAATAAAGTAAACTAAGATGTTCATCGTTTAATGTTCAAACTTAATTATAGGAAGGTTATGCTTAAGGAACATTAATTTTTCTGCCTTTTCTGCTGCCAGTCTGTTTCTCTTTTCATCATATATTAATCCAGCACTGCTAAATAATCTCTCGCTTGGTACGTTTGTTGGAGGACAGGCTAAATGTTTCCTTGCAAGTTTACTCAAGTATGGATAGATATTCTGCGTATTTTTCCACCAACTAATAGGATTGTCACATGCAGCCAGGCGTTTTTCTTGGTGATAGCTCTCGATCATTTTCACTACATCTTTTGACATCGCGTAGGTCTCGTCATTGCTGCTTGACTCAAGAAACTGAGAGACAGATTCTGTAATAGATTTGCTCGTTGAAGGTGTTGGTTCTGTCACTGAAACTTTTTTCTTTTGGTGGGTGGCGAAGCGACAGATTCAAGAGATTGAAGCTCTTCAACTGCTTTGCCAAGTGATGATTTAACTCGTTCTAATGTACTAGGTGAAAATAACTTAGCTTTGTAACGTGGATCTAAGTAGGTTGCAAGAGAGTAACTTCATACAAGAACAGCCTCTCGTCTTGTCGCTTGCATCACTTTTGCGCACAATGAACTAGTTCTATTAATATAGTAGAATTTGATAATTTCCGCTTATTAATGACGTTTTATCTCAACGGTCCACATCCGCACGACATCCGCAGTCCAAAGTGCGGATGCGGACGCGGATGCGATAAAATGTGCGGATGCGGATGCGGATGTGACCTACATCACTGATATATATATATATATATATATATATATATATATATATATATATATCAAAGCTATTGACTTCTCCTTAGGGAACCGGAGCTTACAGATGAAAAGAAGGATCAACACAACGGCAAACATTTTCATTTATTTGTACATCAGACGTTTCGACAAATCTTTTGTCATCATCAGTGAGTTAAGTCTTAAAACCTTAAAACAAAATTGAAAAGTGAAAGTTACATCAATACAATATTAAGACCATTAAAATTAAAACCTTAAAGCAAAATGAAAATTGCATCAATACAAAATTAAAACATTTAAATTTCATCACTATAAAAACTAAAATTAAATTAAATTTCATCACTATAAAAACTAAAATTAAATTA
Organism: Bathynomus jamesi; assembly: GCA_023014485.1. NCBI lineage: Eukaryota > Metazoa > Arthropoda > Malacostraca > Isopoda > Cirolanidae > Bathynomus > Bathynomus jamesi. The sequence continues at coordinate 866,624 of JAJOZX010000622.1, read as the reverse complement.
CCTCAATAGGTAAATACACAATGTTTACATCCACCTCCATACTTGGCAAAGTCTAAGAGACCACTAGGTGGTCAGGGGATTAGAAAGGGTATATCTGTGAAACACGGTTGGTTGTCAAAAGAGTCTTAATTTGTAGGATGAGCTATTATTATTAAGGGAGGGTTTGTTTCTATAGATGTACAAAGATTCTAAAATTCGGAGTTCTGTAAGGTTATTGGATCTAGTTAAAATTTCAAACTGAGTTTTGTGAAGGGGATGGTCGTTTTCATTACTGTGGTTTCTAATTGCGGATCCGCAATCCGCAATTAGAAACCACAGTAATGAAAACGACCATCCCCTTCACAAAACTCAGTTTGAAATTTTAACTAGATCCAATAACCTTACAGAACTCCGAATTTTAGAATCTTTGTACATCTATAGAAACAAACCCTCCCTTAATAATAATAGCTCATCCTACAAATTAAGACTCTTTTGACAACCAACCGTGTTTCACAGATATACCCTTTCTAATCCCTGACCACCTAGTGGTCTCTTAGACTTTGCCAAGTATGGAGGTGGATGTAAACATTGTGTATTTACCTATTGAGGTAATTTAATTTTAGTTTTTATAGTGATGAAATTTAATTTAATTTTAGTTTTTATAGTGATGAAATTTAAATGTTTTAATTTTGTATTGATGCAATTTTCATTTTGCTTTAAGGTTTTAATTTTAATGGTCTTAATATTGTATTGATGTAACTTTCACTTTTCAATTTTGTTTTAAGGTTTTAAGACTTAACTCACTGATGATGACAAAAGATTTGTCGAAACGTCTGATGTACAAATAAATGAAAATGTTTGCCGTTGTGTTGATCCTTCTTTTCATATATATATATATATATATATAGGGTGTCCCAGGAGGAAATGTCAAGAATGCACCATTTCACTCTTTGGGTATTTCTAAGTAGAAAGTATTATATCGATATGGGTCTGATTCCCAACCGTTACCGAGATACAGGCCTCTACATTTGGGTAATTAAAACATAATAAAAAGGCGATCTTAGATACTATTTAATGCCACTTGTGGTTTACAAAAAGTACAAACATACAATACACTATTGCACTTATTGCAGAATGGTTTCAAAGTGACCCCCTCCTTCTTCAATGCACGCGGCGAGCCTCCGATCCATCGAGTCTTGCCAAGGAAAACGCGGAAGTTCATTTCTGAGGTTTATGAACGCATCCTGTATACGTGCAACCAACTGCTCCCTAGTTTCGGGCTTACCCCGCTGATAAACGTTACTCTTCAAGAACCCCCAGACAAAAAAATAATGTAAATAAATAATGTGAGGATCTGCACAGTTGCCAATGTATCATTAAATGTCATTGAATATTATCTAAGATCGGCTTTTTATTATGTTTTAGTTACCCAAATGTAGAGGCCTGTATCTCGGTAACGGTTGGGAATCAGGCATATGTCGATATAATACTTTCTACTTAGAAATACCCAAAGAGTCAAATGGTGCATTCTTGACATTTCCTCCTGGGACACCTATTTCCAGATGCATTATAAGTAGACTATTAAATCCATATGGCTGAACTCATTGAAAGCTTTCGCTAAACAGACGTTTTCTTGATGAAACTTTCTATCTCTGCAAAAACTTATCCCTCCACTTCAATTTCACAGTTTTTAATGCATCGCTATCATTTTAAACCTATTTTAATACACACACACACACACACACACACACACACACACATATATATTTACAGAGAGGAGGGGCGACAAGCTTGACCTTCGTGAAATGAGGAATCATCGCACGGAACATTTGAAAGGTTGAAAGTTTTGTGTGTGTATATATATATATATTATATATATATATCCTCTGGTTACAATTATAAAGAAAATACGTTCACATCACAATTATTAAAGTTAAAAAATGTATTACAGTGTAAAGGAACGTGTATCTGCAAAGCAAACACGAGCTTACTTACAACAATCTTTGATTCATATTTTGGTTATGAAAAAAATTATAATTTATTAATGCACTTATTTAATTCTCGTCGAACACGATATGGAAGTGTTTATATATAGGGTGTTCAAAAATAAATGCAACCCATCGTAGAATGCATATATCATTGTAACCTAACCTTTTTCTTTTCTATTTTGGGTTGTGTTTCTTCTTGGACACCCTGTATAAAATGTAGGTAAAACTTTACTATCCAGGCAGTATTTAGAAACAGTTTCCCGGGGCCCGTGGCAGCTCTCAGCGGCCCTGGGTATTGGTATAATACCTTCAATAATGATCTTGCATTTGTCATATCGATAATAATAATAATTTAAAATTAATACATACTTTAACTATTAATGATACTTATTTATTTATTTATTTATTTACTTATTAATTAATAAGTAGCTTTTATTTTTAATAAGCGCCCAGTAAAGCCTAAAGCTAAGGGTCAAATTAAATAAAATAAATAGTCCAACTTCACAATTATTTATGTCATTGTAAATTGTAAAATCAATCTATTTATTTTATAATTAATAAAGGTTATTCAATTCAATAATAATAATTTTTCAAGGTACAACTTTAAAAGCTTACCTATAATAAAGTCATACTCCTTCAGAAGCCTCTTCCGGTTGGGAGGATGACCTTCAACGTTAACTTTATCGTAAAACTTGTAGATAATGGATAATATGAGACCAGGAATAAAAAATAGTACGGGGGAACTTAGGAGGAGTCCCAAAGGTTGATATATTATTACCTCAGGCATTCTTATATAACTTATTTTTTAATTTTAGTTATTTTGGTTATCACTAGTTTTCGATTTTAGTTTTTAGTTTAAATTGTGATATTCTGTCTTGTTCAATTTATTAATTCTTTTGAATTTTTGGATCACCTGAAGATCAGGGCCCCCAGCCTTATTTATTACCTTTATAAGGCTAACTAACGAAAATATCACGACCTAACCTAACCAATCGTCAAGGGCGTACAGTTGACCTAACGACTGGTTAGGTTAGGTCGTGATATTTTTGTTAGTTAGCCTTATAAGGCTAACTAAAGAAGGCTGGGGGTGCTGATCTTCAGGTGATCTGAATTTTTTACTATATAGTATATAACAAACCACTCCATGACACCGTTACTAAAACCATTACTAAATTTGATTTTATATATATATATATATATATATATATATATTGGACACAGACACGGAGAGAATTCGAGAACTCCTCACGTGCGGAAGTGGAGACGAATACTGACTTTACTATGCGTATTTTGCTTATTCAATTCTCGTATCTAATCTAGGATTAAATGTACATTAATTGTTTATTACTTGTTCATCTCTTAATATTGGTTTCTTTGTATAGTATTGATATCATATCTTCAATAATGTCTTTGTATTTGCTTTATATCTATAATAATAATAATACCTTAAGATTAATATAGCACTGGAATTAATAATTCTTATTTATTATTTATATATTATTATTAATAATAATAACAACTATCTATTTATTTTTAATTGAGAGCCCAGTAAAGCCGAAAGCTTAAGGGCCAAATAAAATATATAGTCCAAATTCACAATTATTTATATTAAAATTATCGTAACAACAAAATTTGTAAAATTGTATTAATTTTATTAATAAAGGTTATTCAATTATATATATATATATATATATATATATATATATATATATATATATATATATAATGATAATTCTAACATTCACTTTTGCTTATAAAGTCCAAATTCGCGTGACACTCTAACTGTACAGGGTGTCCCAGAATTAACTATTTCAATGAAATCGGACAAATTTTTTAAAAACACACTTTTATTTATGTTTATCATGTTTAATATGTGTTAAAAATGTATAAATTTCTAAATTTTTTTCATAATTTTATTTTCATAATTTTTCATTATCTGGTCCAATGAAAGACCGTCTGAAGTCATAGAATGGCAAAGAGACTCTCCAAAAGTTAACGTGTGGCTTGGAATGACCAAATCCAAAATTTATGGCCCATTCTTCTTTGCGGAAGCAACTGTAACAGGCACCGTCTACCTTGATATGCTTCAGCAGTTTCTCGAACCACAGCTTCTTGATGATGGCATTCTTGATAATGTTGTGTTTCAACAAGATGGAGCACCATAAATTTTGGATTTGGTCATTCCAAGCCACACGTTAACTTTTGGAGAGTCTCTTTGCCATTCTATGACTTCAGACGGTCTTTCATTGGACCAGATAATGAAAAAATTATGAAAATAAAATTATGAAAAAAAATTTAGAAATTTATACATTTTTAACGCATATTAAACATGATAAACATAAATAAAAGTGTGTTTTTAAAAAATTTGTCCGATTTCATTGAAATAGATAGTTAATTCTGGGACACCTTGTATATAAAATGCAAATTTGGAAAAATAATTGAAATTTTAATTTTCTTTTCTCTTTTATTATTTTGGATCACTTTAACATATTGCTTCCCAGGAACCTCTCTTTAACATATTGCTTCCCAGTGTTAATCACTTTAACATATTGCTTCCCAAAAATAGACATTATACAACCAATTACAGTTACATTACAATAGTTTATAATATTTAGAGATTAGCTAGTCGAGAAAATGTAAATTTATGGACAACTTAACTTATTATGCTTTGTCATTTTTTTGTGAATGTAAAATATTTAGATCACCTGAAGATCAGGGCCCCGAACCTTCTTTAGTTAGCCTTATAAGACTAACTAACGAAAATATAACGACCTAACCTAACCAATCGTTAGGTCAACTGTACGCCCTTGACGATTGGTTAGGTTAGGTCGTGATATTTTCGTTAGTTAGCCTAAATTACCAACCTCTTTCCAACCAACCAACCTTTCTCTTTTTAACATATTGCTTCCCAGTGTTAATCACTTTAACATATTGCTTCCCGAATGCTTTGGGAAGCAATATGTTAAAGTGATCCATTATTTTTGCTAAATAATTCATGAATTATTTCTTTTTTAAATTACCTAATCATTTTTTAGATAAAGCTTAATCACGTAATCGTGTTAAATTCTGCAATGTTCATTTTTTATTCTATCTTAAATCATAAAAGATGAAGTCATATCGTAAATCAGCATTTAATTTTAAATTTTAAACATTTAATTTTAATAAAATGCATATCTTAATTTCCATTTTTACTTTACACCAAAAATCAACATAACATCAGATTTTTCAGTGTGCTCTTACAGCGGAATTTGCCTTCATCTTTAACTATTTTGCTTTATCAGTTTCTGCAAGATCCACACAATATGAATTAAGTTAGCAAAAGAATTCAGCCTATTAAGAATTTAAAAAAAAAAAAACCAAGTCAATATTAAATAATAATGACGTCACCAAATTAAATCGTATATAAACTATTGTAATCTTTCAAATTAATTATTATTCTGTCTGATCTGACCTCGAGGCTGAGGCAGTACCTGTAATATTTTAGAACCAGTAAAATACGGTAAGAGGATATCTTTGTCTTCTCCTTTGAGCCCCGTCTTCTCCAAAGAACTTAGTTTTAAAATAACACAGCATCTTCAAGTAACAGTAAAAGTGAGAAATTGGTCAGTCTAAAGTCTGCGACCAGCACTGCTTCACCAATTTCTCCGATACCCTACAAGAAGAATCTGGAAATCACCAATCACCTAGTGAGTGTTCACGGAATCCGCCGATCTATTATAAGAAGAAACCGGAGTGTAGTATCAAAGAACTATTCCGAGTCCCTACACGGTACCAGGTACCCCAGAGTGAGAAATCTGTTGCTACCACCTAACCAGAACCCCCGTCAACCTCGAACCACCCAAGGCCATAGACGGAGGGTTAACATATATATAGTATATACTGTATATATAAATGTAAATTGGAAAACTAGAATCTTTGAATAGCGAGATTCAATGAACGAAAAAACGAGTGAACTCTGATGATAACACAGCAAACAGGATACGAATATATTAAAGTACAAACCTGTGAACAGAAGGTTTGCGATTACAAATACTTGGGGGTTTTGGACCTGTTTGTGTAAAGCAAGTCCGTAAGTTAATTAACTTAACGGATCACCTAAAGGTCAGGGCCCCCAGCCTTCTTTAGTTAGGTTTATAAGGCTAACTAACGAAAATATCGCGACCTAATCTAACCAATTGTCAAGGGCGTACAGCTGACCTAACGATTGGTTAGATTAGGTCGTGATATTTTCGTTAGTTAGCCTTATAAAGAAGGCTGGGAGCCCTGATCTTCAGGTGATCCAACTTAACTTTTTGCAAATTAATTAATTATGTTAATTAACTAGTTAAATTTTAAAATAGGGATTAATTTAACTTAATTGAAATTCCTCCAAATTAATTGAGGCGTATAGAATAGAAAGGGCGTACGCCCGAAAATCAAGTTATTACTCGTTAACGTTATTATGCGTTATTACTCGTTAACGACTGAACCGAGTTTAATGGTTTTGGTTTCAAGCCCGTATGGGGGCGCGTCACACCCACGGAATACAGCGTGCTGATTGGTTACTGCGCAAAACGGGATATCGGGAAACCGGTGGATACGCCTGTGCTATTCTAATGGCCTTAATTGATGAACTTCAATTAATTTTCAATTAACTTTCCTTTTTTTTTTTAAATACAATTTCATTTATTTGGTCACTATTTTATTAGTTTTCGTACTCGCCACCGGAGTCCTTCAGTCCTTGAAACTGGCGGTAAAAAGGTGTCTATCTGTCTGTATGCGTGAGCGAGTATTCCATTACTATTTCTTGTTTTAATTTGCTTTCCATAACTGTGTGTGTCTTTCAGTACAAACTACATAAATCAATATTTTTAGGTGCTCTTCCAATATGTGCTCTACCGCGAAACTGTGATCTACCATATTCCAATACGTGCTCTACCGTGAAACTAGCCTCATAAGGCTAACTAACGAAAATATCATGACTTAACCTAACCAATCGTTAGGTCAACTATACGCCCTTGACGATTGGTTAGGTTAAGTCGTGATATTTTCGTTAGTTAGCCTTATAAGGCTAACTAACGTACCTGCTGCTAATCCGAATAATTCACTAGGCAACAAATTTCAACTTTTTTTTTGTTACAGACACGTGAACTACTGATTCCTACTAAAGCGCTGATGCTGATTTCAGATCTGATATCAAAATTTCTCTATCACGTCCAGATTTTGTGTAACCGAAAACCCCTATTTTTCATTTTTTTTCTCACCCGCTTCTATTACGAAAGCCGTCTAAGCTACTTTTCCGTGCCACGTTTTATGTTAAGCATACTTAAATAATTAGTGAACAGGGATGTCTTTCCTCCTTTATTCTGGCTTAAGACAGACAGCGGAATTCCGCTGGCGGAGTTACCACCCCTGCGCCCAACCATCCACCCAAAGCGCGTTAGTATTTTGTTGTTACTACTGAAAGGCAAATTCCTGTTCTTAAGTGAAACTTTGGTGTGTCCTCTTCCTTTGTCGCTTGTAGGATGACGAGCTCTCCTTCTGCAGGAACCAACAATAATCTCCCATCATATTTGGGTTGAAATTACCTTGGTATCTGTTTTCCATAACTGAGATCTGTTGGTGGAAGCGCTCACCATGCTCGTCACTTACAGCCCCAAGGTTGGCCGGGAAGAAGTCAAGATGAGAATGTAAAAAATGAATTTTCAAAGACATTCTGCATCCCATTATTTCATAAGATTTAAGCATGTTTTCTACGAGTTTACGGTGGTTTTCAGCTTTGTGGTTTCCAAGAAAATTTTTGACAACTTCAACGAAAGATGTCCATGCTCCTAGTTCATTCTCATTTAGGTTAGATGGAAACGATGAGTCGTGGATGACACTGCGGATCTGTGGTCCAGTGAAAACTCCAGCTTCTAGCTTAGCATCTGTCAATATTCCTTTGAATTTATCCTTTAAATATTGGAAACCACTACCTTGATGATCCATACCCTTCACGAAATTTTTCATAAGGCCAAGTTTAATGTGAAGTGGTGGAAGATGTACTTTCTGAGGGTCAATAAGTGCTGGGTGTTTCACATTGTATTTACCAACAACATGTTCAGTTCTAGATGGCCAATCATGTTTTTTGTAGTGGTTCTTGTCATCTCTGCTGTTCCATAGACACAAAAAGCACATATGCTTTGTGTAGCCCAACTGTAACCCAAGAAGTAATGATACAACTTTAAGGTCGCCACAAATATTCCATGTGTGGTCCTTATATTTGATGAGTCTTAGCAGCAGTTTCATCGATTCATAAGTCTCATTAAGGCCAGTGGCATGTGCTACAGGTATTGAAGGTTTTTCATTGCCGTTGTGCAGTAATACAGCTTTAAGGCTAGCTTTACTAGAGTCAATGAACAGTCTCCATTCTTTTGGATCATAGCGACAGCCAATCCCTTGCATCAGACCACTGATATCGTGGCAGAAACAAACGTTTTCTTCCTGTAAGTAAAATGATGAAAACTGCAAATGGCGATGGCGGAAATGGGAAACTTTGGTGTTTGGTTGGAGAAGATTAAATTCTTGAAGTCTTGAACCAAGCAACTCTGCCTTTTCTTTTGGTAATTCCAAATCGCGCACTAAGTCATTTAACTCCGCTTGACTTAACAAATGTGGGGAAATATTTGCATCTGGAACATATATGCCATCTTTCCCTGTTTCTATATCACTAGCAGAATCTTCAGATGAACTGCTGTCTGTTATCGTTGCTGGTGGAACTGGTGGTGGATTTGTTTCATCATGTGGTACTGGTTTCATTGCTGATTCGCAGTTTGGGTACGTGATCTTTGATTTGTTTTTCTTTGTGAAACCAGCGATCTTTGTCAAACAAAAATAACAATTATTGAAGTGATTTTTCGGCTCACGCCAAACCATGGGGACTGAGAACGGCATAGCTTTTCTTTTACCATTCATCCAAGCTATTAACATTGCATTGCACTGTGCACAGCAAATATGTGGTGCCCAGTCCCTCTGTTGGTCTCCTAACTTACAGTCAAAATAACACTTGTAGGCAAGTTTAATCTTTGTTGTTATGTTTCTACGTTGTGGCTTAGGTGTATATTGTCCACAGACAAAGCAGAAGTTGTCTGGGTGATTTACACAAGCACGTCTATTTGATGCCATTTTGAATTACCATACAATATCTGAAAAAACGTAGAAAGTAATTATTACGATGTGCAAAATAAAAAGAAATACACACCGTAGTACAAAACAAATGCTATAAAAACACACAAGTCACCACAACCTGTCACTTGCTCATCAGCAGAGAGCTTCAACAACCGTTCTGCTTGACTGTCACGTAGCGACTGACTGTTGGGCCGTTTCCCGTTACTATGCTCTTGACTCAGTGTTGCCAACTCGGGATAAATTTTATTTATCAAAATTGTTCGAATTTGTATATAGTTGGCAAAAAAAATTGCTTTAACCTTGAAAAGCAAGTTTCATATTACTGGCATTAAGCCGATTAAAACCAAAATCTGGACGTGGTAGAAAATTTTACTAAAAGTGATTTGCATTTTACACAAAATCTAGACGTGATAGAAAAAATCTAATTATAGATTTGAAATCAGCATACCGAAATTAGCTAGGAGCACCTATTTGGTCTTCTGTAACAAAATCTTTGTTGCCTAGTGCTAAGGTAGATCACGTATTGGAATGTAAATTTTCGCGGTAGAGCACATATTGGAAGAGCACCTTTTTATTTTATAAGATAATCCTTATACAAAAGAATTACATATATTTTATCACACACACACACACACACACACATAGCAATTAAACTTACGTAAGTACGGGTATATCAGTACCACGATTAGTTAGGTATAATGGTGGTTCTAAGGACCACTTCCAAGAAAACAAAAGTTAATTGATTAACTTAACTAGTTACATACATTTCAAATTAACTTAACCCATATTTTAAAAATTAACTAGTTAACTTAACTTGGTAAGATTTCCAAATTAACTTAACTAGTTAATTTTGAAAGTTAATTGACCCAACCCTGATTGATACAGGTAAGTTTGTGTTACACTGGGGAGGAAACACAAACTGATGGTGCATCTTACTCCTGAAGAATCATGCACTTAGACTGATAATAACTGAGGGTATCCGCAATACAAACTAACGAAAATTGCGCGAAAACAAATACAGATTTGGAGGTCCTTTGACCTGAGATACCATGGAGCATTTTTTTTCTGCGCTGATAAATTACGTACGACTTTTGCGGACAACTTTTGCGGGCGTTCGCCCTTCACTCCTTCCTGTATAAAAAAAACTTTCGCTTAAGGAGAGAGAGAGAGAGAGAGAGAGAGAGAGAGAGAGAGAGAGAGAGTAAAAGCATTTTATAAGAGAAGGGTTTATTAAGATTTTGAGTAATAGTTTCGCTACTTCACGTATCACCTTCCATTGTACAGAAGAAAGATGACTCGTGAAGTATCAAAGTTTTTAGTCTGAATCTTAATAAAACGTTCTCTTATGAAATGCTTTTACTTTTACTGAGTTATTGAAAACGTGCTTATTACGTTACTTCACAATCATATATATATATATACACAGGGTGTCCCACAAGTCCGGTTTCATAGAAAATTTATTTTAAATTAAATTTACAAAAATAATGCATCAGAACTAAAATAAGTGTTCGAATTGATGTCTTGTTTTGGGACCTTTTTTCTTGTTGCAGGTACAATAACACGCAATAAATAGCCTCCGAGGCCTTTTCCTCACGAGTGTTTTTGTTCTAATGTATTACTTTTGTAAATTTAATGTAAAATAAATTTTCCTACGAAACCGGATTTATGGGACACCCTGTATATATATATATATATATATATATATATATATATATATATATACACACACAGGGTGGGCCGAAAGTCTGGATCCATAGGAAAATATTTATTTTAATACATAAATTACAACAAATGGTAAATACTTAAAATGAATATCAACTTTAACTCGTAAATGCGTATCCGTGATACTGTACAGTGGTTCGTACTCCAGTATAAACAACAAATTATAACAAATACTCAAATTGGCGGCCTCTGACATCGAGATACTTAGGGATGGAATTTATGATTTTTAATAATTCTTCGAATTGACGTTCTCGAGATGCGTGTTTCATTTGATAATCTTCTTGTTGACTTTACTAGACTATTCGTTAAAGTTTCACATACCATTGCAGAGGTATTTTCATCAGTTGCAGTTTTTGGACGACCAGAACGCCGTCGATCATGTACACTTCCTGTTTCTTTGAAACGTTTAAACAACTTGCCAACAGTCGCATGTGTTACTGGATGCTTATCAGGATGATTTCTATTGAATTCGGTAGCAACTTCTCTGTGTGTAGCGCCCTGTCTCGCGTACATGAGCACAAGTTCTACCCGGTCTTCTGTTGTTAGATTCGAAGCCATTTCTGGGCTGAAATAAAAAAAGTATTTGAGTATTTATACTGGAGTACGAACTACTGTACAGTATCACGGATACGCATTTACGAGTTACAGTTGATATTCATTTTAAGTATTTACCATTTGTTGTAATTTATGTATTAAAATAAATATTTTCCTATGGATCCAGACTTTCGGCCCACCCTGTATATATATATATATATATATATATATATGATCACCTGAAGATCCGTCACCCCAGCCTTTTTTAGTTAGCTTTATAAGGCTAATTAACGAAAATATCACGACCTAACCTAACCAATCGTTAGGTCAACTGTACGCCCTTGATTGACGATTGGTTGGGTTAGGTCGTGATTTTTTCGTTAGCTAACCTTATAAAGCTAACTTAAAAAGAGGCTGGGGTGACGGATCTTCAGGTGATCATATATATATATATACACAGTGGCGAATCTAGGCTATTTCTTTGTGGAGGGGAGGGGGGGCTGGTACCTATACTGGTGCCCAGTATATGGCAGAAGAATACCACCTTTACCTAATGCACAAAAAACACAATGAGGCTGCCCTGTTTAAGAGTCAGTAAGCATTAATTGGTTCAGAGAACTCAGTCAATCAACGAGTCTTTAATTTAATGCTAAAGGTAATAATAAGGTAATTGAAAATAATAATAATAATAATAATAATAATAATAATAATAATAAACAGCCAGTCTTTATTGTGGCAAAGCCACAGTAAATCTGATCCGCCGGTGTATATATATTGCAGTTCTTAAAATGTTGAAAATCATCTATACTGCATTATGTAAATATAACAAATCATAAGAGGAGATTAGAAGGGGGAGATTGTAGCAGGAGATTAGAAGGGGGAGACTGTAGACACCAATCGACCAGGGAAGTACTCCAGGGTGGACGTTCGGCAGGAGAGAGGGGGAGTGCTTGAATTCCCGTTTCTCCTGTTACTCTCCTCTTTGGTTGATCTTTTTCTGTGTCTCATTTACCCTGTGCCCAGTCCAGCATGCTCTCAATTACACACTTCTCCCTCTTTTCTTCCCTACACATACATGCATTTTACATACTACACAATCTATTCAAAATTTTTATAAATAAAAAAAATAGCATCGTGAGCCTCATAGGCCTTGATTTTTTGGCTCTCTCTTTCTTATAAAGGTGGGCATTTTTGCGGGCACCCGCCCTCCGCCCTTCCTTTCTACTTAAAAAAATATAACTTACTTTCTACATTTCCTTATTAATATATATATATATAATATATATATATATATACATATCAAAGCTATTGACTTCTCCTTAGGGAACCGGAGCTTACAGATGAAAAGAAGGATCAACACAACGGCAAACATTTTCATTTATTTGTACATCAGACGTTTCGACAAATCTTTTGTCATCATCAGTGAGTTAAGTCTTAAAACCTTAAAACAAAATTGAAAAGTGAAAGTTACATCAATACAATATTAAACCATTAAAATTAAAACCTTAAAGCAAAATGAAAATTGCATCAATACAAAATTAAAACATTTAAATTTCATCACTATAAAAACTAAAATTAAATTAAATTTCATCACTATAAAAACTAAAATTAAATTACCTCAATAGGTAAATACACAATGTTTACATCCACCTCCATACTTGGCAAAGTCTAAGAACACTAGATGGTCAGAGGATTAGAAAGGGTATGTCTGTGAAAACGGTTGGTTGTCAAAAGAGTCATAATTTGTAGGATGAGCTATTATTATTAAGGGAGGGTTTGTTTCTATAGATGTACAAAGATTCTAAAATTCGGAGTTCTGTAAGGTTATTGGATCTAGTTAAAATTTCAAACTGAGTTTTGTGAAGGGGATGGTCGTTTTCATTACTGTGGTTTCTAATTGCGGATTGTGGACGGCTACTGAGGGGACGGTTGGTACGGACTGACAAGCCCAAATGTTGAGAAAGGCGCACCTCCAGTTGGAGTTGAGTGCTGCCAATATACGCAGCCTTACAGCTGTCGCACGTGTATTTGTAAACAACATTGGGGCATACAGTTTTGGGGAATTCATCTTTGAACTTTAAAAAATTTGATAATTTAAGTGGGTTGACGAAGGCGAATCTAAAATTTATTTGGGGATAACTAGACTTGAGTAGTTTGGACAATTCACCTCGAATACGCAATGATAAATAACCATAAAAAGGTAATTTAATATATCTGGTTTCTTTTTGTACTGTAGTTACGGGGAGTTTAGTATCAAAAGTGTTATTTAAAAATTTCTTTAATTGGTTATCGAATAGATGAGAAGGGTAGTAATTGTTAATAAAGTACTGTTTTAAAAATTTAAATTCTTCGTTTAACGAAAAGTAATCCGAACAAATACGGTAACTTCTTGTTAATAATGTTACTATAGCACTAATCTTATATTTATAAAACATACAACTTAAATAATTGGTTCCCAAGCCAGTAAAAGTTTGTTTCCGAAATAGTGAAGTATGGAACTTATTATGGGCCCGTTTAACTAAAACATCCAGGAAAGGTAAACTATTATTTGTTTCGTTTTCACACGTGTACTTAATATTACTATGTTGTTTATTAAGATAATCAGAAAAAGTTTTACGTGTGAAGGATGGTTAAATATTAAGAAAGTGTCATCCACGTATCTTCTGTAATATATGGGTTTAAAACTACTAGGACAATTTTTCAACCAAATTTCTTCGTAATGGCAAAGAAATGCATTTGCTAGTGTTGGGCTTAACGGGGAACCCATAGCTACCCCATCAATTTGGCTGTAAAGGTTGCTATTAAATAAGAAAAGATTATCAAAACACACTATTTCGAGAAGGTTTTTAAATTGAGTCTGAGTGAGGCCATTAATAAGAGTATTATCAGTAGTGAATAACTTATTTAGTATGATATTTAATGTTTCTTTTAACGGGACATTAGTAAACAATGATGAGACATCAAAACTGGCCATAGTAAGAGAATCGGCATGATTGATCTCTTTTATCTCTTTAGCAAAATCAAACGAGTTGTTAATAGAATAATCATTAAAGGTGAGTTTTGAAAGCAAGGGAACGAAGAATTTGGCTAATTATAATTGAATGTACCACATGCCGAAAGAATAGGTCTTAGTGGGAAATTTGGCTTGTGGACTTTAGGTAAACCATATAGAATTCCTGGATTAGAACCAGAAGCAAATAAAAAATTGTATGTATTGTCAGCAATAATATTACTATTTTTTAATTTACGCAAACACCTATTAAGTTTATCTTCGAGTTTTAGTAATTTAGACAGAACATTCTCTTTTACCCTTTTAAATTTAGACGTATCCGACAAAATTGTCTCCATTCTATTTATGTAAACTGTTGAATCAATCAGCACTACTCCTTTACCCTTATCCGGTTTTGTAATGATGACAGAGTTATCCTTTTTCAAATTATTAAGAATTTAAAATCTTGCTTATTAAAGAGGGGAGAAAACACCTTATGGGGTTTAAAATTATAAAAATTCTTAAAAGAGATGCTCTCCACTTGTTTTACCAAGTTATGAAACGAGAAATTTTGTCGGATCTCACAATTCTTAATATTCATGAGAAGATTTTCAAAGCCAGAGAAAAATTTATAAAAATTTAGTTTATAATGCGGTAGATCAAAATTTAAGCCTAACGACAATATTTCTTTCTCTCTAATACTTAAAACTTATTAGAGAAATTAAAATAAAATTATCTGGATTATTAAAAAACGACTGAGTGATTCCCAATTTTTCCAATTTGGCAGCATGTATCCTTTTATGTCTGTTGACAACTTTATCACAGAAAGTCTGATGTACAAATAAATGAAAATGTTTGCCTGATCATCTGTAAGCTCGGTTCCCTAAGGAGAAGTCAATAGCTTTGATATTAACCCAGAGATATGGCCGATCGACATTGAACTATTACAGACAATGTGAAAGAGTCTATTTGAAACTGAACAAGGCTATTCTGTGATGAGAGTTTCTTGTCTAAGTGCAAAAGTTATAATATTGTGCCTAATTTCCTTAGATTTAAACTTTATAATAAACGCCTCCATAACTCCAAACTATATAAATCATGGCTACATAAATTATTAAATTTGGAGCTTCAATCGAAAACTAAAACAGTGAGTTTTCTCAAGCTGAAATATAAATTCTCTGTTTGGTCTAAAATCTAGGGTGTCTTATATTGATTATCATTGTTTAGTTACTAAATTTCAAACTTGCTGTGATAAAACTGTCAACAGACATAAAAGGATACATGCTGCCAAATTGGAAAAATTGGGAATCACTCAGTCGTTTTTAATAATCCAGATAATTTTATTTTAATTTCTCTAATAGAGTTTTAAGTATTAGAGAGAAAGAAATATTGTCGTTAGGCTTAAATTTTGATCTACCGCATTATAAACTAAATTTTTATAAATTTTTCTCTGGCTTTGAAAATCTTCTCATGAATATTAAGAATTGTGAGATCCGACAAATTTCTCGTTTCATAACTTGGTAAAACAAGTGGAGAGCATCTCTTTTAAGAATTTTTATAATTTTAAACCCCATAAGGTGTTTTCTCCCCTCTTTAATAAGCAAGATTTTAAATTCTTAATAATTTGAAAAAGGATAACTCTGTCATCATTACAAAACCGGATAAGGGTAAAGGAGTAGTGCTGATTGATTCAACAGTTTACATAAATAGAATGGAGACAATTTTGTCGGATACGTCTAAATTTAAAAAGGGTAAAAGAGAATGTTCTGTCTAAATTACTAAAACTCGAAGATAAACTTAATAGGTGTTTGCGTAAATTAAAAAATAGTAATATTATTGCTGACAATACATACAATTTTTATTTGCTTCTGGTTCTAATCCAGGAATTCTATATGGTTTACCTAAAGTCCACAAGCCAAATTTCCCACTAAGACCTATTCTTTCGGCATGTGGTACATTCAATTATAATTTAGCCAATTCTTCGTTCCTTGCTTTCAAAACTCACCTTTAATGATTATTCTATTAACAACTCGTTTGATTTTGCTAAAGAGATAAAAGAGATCAATCATGCCGATTCTCTTACTATGGCCAGTTTTGATGTCTCGTCATTGTTTACTAATGTCCCGTTAAAAGAAACATTAAATATCATACTAAATAAGTTATTCACTACTGATAATACTCTTATTAATGGCCTCACTCAGACTCAATTTAAAAACCTTCTCGAAATAGTGTGTTTTGATATCTTTTCTTATTTAATAGCAACCTT
>JAJOZX010000622.1:817500-845000 GCA_023014485.1 Bathynomus jamesi | reverse complement strand
ATAATAATAATATATAATAATTTTCCTTTCCGACTATGATTTGTACTGTGAAATATTTTTTAGAAGTTCGCTGTTTTTCTCATGTGGGCCGCAGCAGCGTGCCCAATTAAAATGTTATTGTGGCCCGCAGATCTAAAAAATCTACTCCGTATGATTTTAAGTGTGTATTTTGAAATAACTAATTATTATATATATATATATACGTTATCCAGTCTTTGTTTACTGTACCCGAATGTTACTATACGCGTGTTTTACTATAACCGTTATCCAAGTGTATATAATATAATATATATATATACATATATATATATTACTTTTGTGAACGACTACTTTTTACTTGTAAATCGATTACAAATTTATCAATAGTAACTACTACTTTTTATTTCATTATTTTTGTAAAAAAGTTATACAATTACTTTTTATATTTTTATATTTTACTCTTTTCTTTTGAAATTTTGAGTGGTAGGGTTTCTTGTGTAATGTAATGTATAAACATCAGTCATGTCTGCAATTAAGCAATATAGTGAATCACGAATGCCTTAACTAATAGTTAAATTTGTGATCATATTACTAGAAGAATATCAGTACCACAAATTTGTGCTATTTAACTAAAAATAGACATTGAAAAGCAATACAGTATATAATTAATCGAGAGAAGTAATTTCTACTTTATACTTTTAGTTACTTTTCAGCCATCGCTAATTTTGACTTTTAATCTATTTCTTATTTAAGTTAATAATTTTACCTCTCCTTGATTACTTTTCTTGGCAGGTGATTCTACTTTTACTCCATTACGAAATCTTACGAATTTGACCACCACTGGCCGAAATCTCCCAAAACTTCGCGGTCTATAGAATGCTTTTACGCTGGCCGTATAGAAAAGGCTGCGGGCCATATTTAGCCAGCGGGAAATAAGGAGGTTCCTCATTATGGCTGTTGAAAGTTCATTAACATAATTTTCATTTGTATAATTTAGCACACACACACACACACACACACACAAACACACATATATCTATATATATATATATATATATAATATATATGATGAAAATAACCACGAAGGAAAAAGGAAACATAGAATGGTGCTCAAGCGCTTTCGTCTAATGACATCCTCAGGCACACTCAAACACCAGGAGCATCATTCTGTGTTTCTTTTTTCCTTCGTGGTTATTTCCATCATAAATATTATTCACGTGTTACTTTCGTGAAATAATTTTCATATATATTAGTGGTGGACCGGATATCCGCATCCGCATCACTTCTAACATCCGCATCCGCACTTCTGACTGCGGATATTACCTCTAATAAATTATGCAATTTACAATTAAATTTGCTTATAAAGTAGCTTATAAGGCACAGTCATGCACATTTCATGTAAAGTATTAATTATTAATGAACAAACAAATATATAAACCTCAAAATCTAAATAGCTGGTAACACAGAAAATTGAATGAAACTTGTTTCATTCAATTTTCTGTGGCTGAAACTCTTGAGAAAGTTATTATTTTTATCATAATGAAAACATTAATATTAATTTTAATTCTTATGCATTGCCTGCCATAATAGTAATATCACGAAATTTGAAAAAAATTACGTCATATATTCATAATTCTATATTATATTGATAGATTAACTAAATATCCGCATCCGCATCCGCGTATATTGGAATTAAAAATCCGCATCCGCAGATGTTGAAAAACTGACATCCGGTCCACCACTAATATATATATAATATTATATATATATATATTATATAGTGGTAGAGACGTTTTCAAATACTTTCGCGATGTTCCATCGATACAAACACGACCAAGATGACGTCACAGCGCGAGACTCCCTCAAGCATTTGCCTCCGCTTTGAACCTCACACCTCACCCTCATTATAAGGACTCCTCGGGCAGGATGCCACCATCGCACCTCGACCTCTCTCTTCGAAAAACCAATGACACGAGAGCTACCATCATGTAAACATCATTGTGCAGACCCCATTTTGGCCTAGTGTCATTCACCTAACTTTATATGGAGACTAATGATTACCTCGCGCGTTATTAATATTGAAGTCATTATTGCAGTGCACATTTATTCATTTCAAATGAACTATTATTCAAACCAACCAACTTTTATTTGTCTCATTCCTAAATCAGTTATTTTGTTTAATAAACGAAGAAACTTAATTCCATTAATCAACCTAATTAAAAACATTATTTGGTCTGAAAGGACCTGGTGACATCCTCAATCAGCATCGTCATCAATCAATCACAACCAATTAACTTTAACCTCAATAACACTCAATATTATTATTATTATTATTATTAGGCACTATATATATATATATATATATATATATATATATATATATATATATATAGTGATGTAGCGGATGTCATTTTTTTCACATCCGCGGATGCGGATGCGGATGAGGATGTTTGATTTCAACATCCGCGGATGCGGATGCGGATGTCTACATTTTCGTTATTTTTTAGGATATATTCGAGATTTGTGTGTTTAACGTATATAATAAGTTATTATATAGAGAGAGCTGTAGCTATAATGTAGTATAATTGATTAATTGTACAATAATTGCTGTACTTTTCTCTGAAACATATAAAATAATATCAAGCATCTAACTAATATAGAAATCAATTAGTGAATCGTCTGCAAATAAATTCGTTATATTTTGTTGAGTTTCAGCCACAATTAGAAACCATAATTGTGTTACCAGGATGCGGGACGTGAACCCAACTCAAATGCACCCCACCGACCTCTTTCCCCAACCTCCTCCTCCACCTTATAGAAAGAGATCTTTAATTAGCTTGATAACTATTTATATTAAGTTAAAGTTTTATTAGGCATATTTATAAATGAGTAATTAAAATAAAGTAAACTAAGATGTTCATCGTTTAATGTTCAAACTTAATTATAGGAAGGTTATGCTTAAGGAACATTAATTTTTCTGCCTTTTCTGCTGCCAGTCTGTTTCTCTTTTCATCATATATTAATCCAGCACTGCTAATAATCTCTCGCTTGGTACGTTTGTTGGAGGACAGGCTAAATGTTTCCTTGCAAGTTTACTCAAGTATGGATAGATATTCTGCGTATTTTTCCACCAACTAATAGGATTGTCACATGCAGCCAGGCGTTTTTCTTGGTGATAGCTCTCGATCATTTTTACTACATCTTTTGACATCGCGTAGGTCTCGTCATTGCTGCTTGACTCAAGAAACTGAGAGACAGATTCTGTGATAGATTTGCTTGTTGAAGGTGTTGGTTCTGTCACTGAAACTTTTATCTTTTGGTGGGTGGCGAAGCGACAGATTCAAGAGATTGAAGCTCTTCAACTGCTTTGCCAAGTGATGATTTAACTCGTTCTAATGTACTAGGTGAAAATAACTTAGCTTTGTAACGTGGATCTAAGTAGGTTGCAAGAGAGTAACTTCATACAAGAACAGCCTCTCGTCTTGTCGCTTGCATCACTTTTGCGCACAATGAACTAGTTCTATTAATATAGTAAATTTGATAATTTCCGCTTATTAATGACATTTTATCTCAACGGTCCACATCCGCACGACATCCGCAGTCCAAAGTGCGGATGCGGATGCGGATGCGAGAAAATGTGCGGATGTTCCGCGGATGCGGATGCGGATGCGGATGTGACCTACATCACTAATATATATATATATATATATATATATATTAGGGTGCCACATAAAAATCAATTTTTGATTTTTAGGACGGCCCTTTGTGGGATTGTTAGGTTGGGTGAAACAGCCCTGAATATGAAATTTTAGCCAAATTGAAGGATATTTAGGGGTTCCGCATCGACCATCTCTGGCGTACCACGTGTCAGAAGTAATGAGTTTCTCCAAGAAATTGCTCCAGTTCCAAGGGGTAAAGTAACATGTACAATGTCAATATAAATGCTATCATATACCATGGCGTAGAGGACAGTCACAGCTATATTTCCATAGCATTAAGTTTATTCCATCTCCAATATTTTTTTTTATATTAATATTTTTGTCGCGGTTGAAAAGTTTTTTTTCAAAGTTTCACCTTAATACGTTTATGCTTTGTAATCCAAACCACACCAACCGGCAACCAGCTTATAACAACACAATACGCAACTAGCAAACAGTGCAAACACCTTAACAATATTGTTCAACATTATTTCATAATTACTTGGAATAAACTTGTCCCACCATGCCTGGGTAGCAGGATACTACTCTCTGTGTGTAATGTTATTAATAATACAAAATCATTAAATCAATTTCAATTTTATTGCAACAAAACAACTTAATATTATTAAAATAAAAAACATTTTATTCCGTATTAATCATAGTAATATACTGAGCCAGTAGTATAGCCGCAAAAGGGGAGAGTGCAAGAATGTTGCAAGTGATGACGTAATGTTGCAATGTTGCAAATGGATGTGGGGTTGTTGCTGAGGGTGGTGGGGGGTTGTTGCAAAGGGGGGAGGGGTGGGGTTGCAAAAAAGAAAAAAAAAGAAAAAAAGAAAAAAATTCCCCCAAAGGGGGGATGCTGCAGGTGCAACAAGAAAACTTGGAGGCGGCGTTATCCCCCATGAGAAAGGAGGGAAAGGAGGAGGAGAGGTGTTCACCTGGCAGGAGCCAAGTGCACATTAAGACCAGCCGAGTAGGCGTTGTTTTATAGGCTCCTAATCAGCCAGTTGGCTGTAAATGGCTTGAGTTGCCAGATACCTCTTTTTAGCGATACCATTGTATACATTATTATAGACTCCTAATCAGCCAGTTGGCTGTAAATGGCTTGAGTTGCCAGATACCTCTTTTTAGCAGTATTATTGTATACATTATTATATACGCCTAATCAGCCAGTTGGCTGTAAATGGCTTGAGTTGCCAGATAGCGCCATGTATTCTCTAATCGAAGACTGAGTTGCCAGATACCATTGTATACATTATTATAGACTCCTAATCAGCCAGTTGGCTTAGAAGGCGTAAATGGCTTGCCAGATACCGCGATACCACTGTATACATTATTATATTTCTTAAAGAAATACCGGTAGTAGGTTTAGAAGGCGTAACATGATATAGTAAAACAACATTGCATCATTCTGTTTATTATAAATATATAGAAAATAAATATACATTTCAATTGAGGAATATGCATATAATCAGTACAGGAAATATACACACAATTATGGATATATATAAAATAAATATACATTTCAAATAGAAATAAATATACATTTCAATAGAAATATGCATATAATCAGTACAGGAGAAATATCAAGCAAAATATATAAATACATTTCACTTTTTTTCAAAATACTAAACTCGGTCTTAATCGAGTTTACAATTACATCATTATTGCTCTGCATTACGCAGTATATGCGGCTTAATAATATTTCACCGCTTAAAGTATAGGGAAACCTGTATTCGATATGAAGGGCTTTCATATCGTTCAGTACTATTTTTGTTCCCACTTTACAACCGGTTGGTAAATCATCTTTAAATACGTCTAGAATACAATCAAAAGCACGCACAAAGAGTTCATCGTTAGCTACATTATTAAACACAAGTTTATAAACACGCTTTTCCAATCGAGGGTTTATTTCTACCGACTCGAGCTTTTCAATCGTGAACTCACTCAACATAGCGGCAATTGAAATAATCTTCTAAATCGTTACGACAACTGCGCGTTATATAAAGAAATAGTTCTTCAGGGTGAACGGTGTAGGTGAGCTCAGCCTTGTACCGATCAATTGCTTTGTACCAAAGTTCATGGTATTTCAAAGAGTCTAAACTTTTTAAATAAACATCCAGCACTAGACTATTCTCACCAGCCCTACACTCGGTAAACCCATCGAGCAGAGCGGTGTAGGCGTATTCAAGTACTGTATCAAAATAAAGCATGTCCGTAACACGCGCGTCTAATATAGGTTTCAGCTTGCGGAATCCGACGATTTCAAACATTCTGTCGAGGATGAAACGGTTTCGCGTAGGAACAAGAGCGTTATTATCAGAAGCATTCTTCCACATCAGCCGTATATCAATGCACGGCCGATCGTTATTTATACACAACGTACATACAACGGCGTATGAGGGTGCGTCACTAATCTGCTCTCTTCTTGTACCTACGTTAGCAGGTATTTTATAACGATCTTCACTCCACTTCTCAACTATCACGAAGATTCTATTCATCTCCTCGACACTTAAATAAACCCGTTTGTTTGTTTGTCTACATTCCGTTTCCAGTACATAGCTAATGGTACCGGAATTACGCCTGAACACGCGCAACGATTTCGTCACGGACACATCGTACGAGGCGTTGAGAATGCTGCTCAAAGGAAGTTCCATCGTATTCGAGGAGCGCACGTCCACTCGGTTCAAGCTCTGAGATAACTATGAGCCGTGTGAGGCACGCAGGTAGGCAGGAATGGTTCGACGGGCGGCTGACTCGATGATACGTGAATGGGCTTGTTCGTATGATCCGCGAGTCGAATTGTTGTACATATTTGTACGAATTAATTTCATCACTACCAGCCTACGCACCAGACATTTGGATAAGAACTAGGAACATTTTATGTTTTACTAAACATCTTCACACTCCGGCGCACTATTTGAGAGGAACATATGTTCATATTTTTCCTTTCTGCCCATCAAACGATACTCGTCTCTAAAGTCTGTTAAAAATCACGCAGGGCACTAGCCACAACCTCACTACGAACCTCATCATGATATACGTTAATATAGTGATAAAAATACTTAAGATTGTCCATGATCACGAGATTCACATTTTCAGTCGTAGGGTATGAGTAATCGACATGGTGTAGCATGACGTAATACCGCTTGTCACACCACCCATCCGCAAGACTCATTATCCATACCTGCTGCTTCTCTTCTGCACGCGTTGTTTCTTTTACTTCACGGTGTATGTGAGACTTTATAAAGTTTAGCTCTGCAGTATACTTCAGCACATCGTCTGTGCAACGAAAGCCTTCAACGGTCTCACCAGAACATCCGTAGAGTATTTGTACATCTTGGAACTTCGCACAATCCAATGTGTTTTTAAAAGAGGTATAGGAGGGAGGAATAGGAAGTTTTTCGGTATCCACCACATCCTGACACTTTGCTGAATACCATTTCATAAACGTTGTACAAGCAATATTAAAGGTAGCCATTTGAATACACGTCAGATCTGAATACACGTCTGATCTCTCGGGCTTACTGCAGTCGACTGACCACGCAGGGACTCCCAGATAGTAGCATGACTCACGGTCTTACAGTGGGCGGAGCTTAGAACTTTCACCACACACACACACACACAAGGAGAAAGTGAAACGCTAATTGAAACATGATTTATTTAAAACGAGATATTCAAGTTATATATATATATAACAAATACGTGTAATAAATCAATAGATACGATTATATACAATACGTGTGAGTTAGAAGCATCATTGGTATCCAAAGGGTACGGTATCATAGGTACCAGGTAACTGGTAACGTTTCCTATAGGTGTTACGGCACACCTTCGTACCCCTAAGTTCCTTCACGCCCCCAGCTTCTGCGCCCGAAAATTGTGGGTGCCTACAATTAGTTGGGGAGGTTGTTCATCATCGTCCAAACATACTAGATCCTTCAACGACTCAAAGTTAACAACCTCCCGATTCGCATGGTTGAGCGTAATACCCTTTGCCTTCACGATATATTTCATTTCCTCCCCCACCCTGACCCGTACCCCATAAGTCTTAGGTCCTGTTGAGGCAAAAGAGTCGGCGTATGCGTTGTCCCCATACTCATCCTTGATCTCATCAGTGAGCTCGCCGAGGAACTCCCCAATAGTGGGCATGTATTCACCCTCCCTCTCTGTGAATATCACGCTATCTGTATCGGCATACAATACTCTCCGCCCAAGAGAATGCAATAGACCCCAAAGTTTTATACGGGCGTAGGCTGTTGTGAAGCTGGCCACAGGTATGTTTGTAACCCTTGAGGTATCTGTGGCAAATTCAGTGTTGTTGTACTTTATTACGTAAGTATTACCTACATTTACGATCTCCATGACCTCTTTATCGGGGGCATTGGCATAATCCCAGACATCGCTATAACTTTGTGCCAAATGAATGCTCCCTCTGCCGGTATTCTGCGCAAATTTTCCCCATAGACTGTTTAGACACAACTTTGCACTAAAGCGCTTGCCAGGATTCTTTACAATTTGGACACGATCAAGTTGTATACCTTCGCGGTCGCGGTAACGTTGAATATAGGCAGACTTTTCATCTTCGGTATCAACTCCTCGCGGATACCCTGATGCCTCAACCTTATCCTTCAAAAAGGTGTTTATATATGGTGTGAAAAGGTTGGGTAGCTTCTGAAACCTCCACACCTCATGTATCTTCAGTATTCTATAACCATGGCGTACGGCTAGGGCCAACTCAGGACTTGTATATACGCCTCTGATCTTACGCTGGTGGGGTATATGGTTACATTCGCCGTTATCCTCTTCCGCGCACTTCACGCACAGGGGAAACATGAGCTTGTCGTCGATAACGACAGGTAAGATCGGCATCCATAAATTGCGTGGGGGGAGTACGTCTACGAAAGAGAGCCCAAAGTAACGATCATTCAAATTTTTTGAAAATTCATTGATGGAGGGTAGGCTAGGTCCCACCAGTTTCTCAGGAGCGCCCACGGGGTACGGATTGCTCTTCATCACGTATGGGTATAAAGAACAGAAATCGTAGTAATGGAGCTTCACGCCCTCCGTAGGTGGAAAGTATAGTCTGAAAGGATTTGTACGTCCTCCAAACAAGCTATCACCACATTTGAGAGGATCCAGCACCATTGAACGCTTGATCGTTTTTATTTCCTCACGGTACACCTCGTCTGTCTCCATCCGTGCATCATATTCATGCTCCCACAAGACTTTGTGAGTGAACTGTGATCCTATAAGTTGATCGCGGGTGCGGGTCGATGCAAGACAGTCGGCAGGAGACCTACCGTGGATATCTCCGGTGATTCCGCACTCAGGACGGGGGCATCCATGCCACCAGCAACCGTTAAAGGAGTACACAGTCTTCACACCAGTGACACGGTTTTCACTTAACCCATCAACCCAAAAAACACGTCCATTAATCTTAATGGGTACTTCACCCGTGTTGCGGGCGTGCTTTATGTATACACCTGTCTGTTGCTGTAGGTGTATGAGCCAGTAAATAGCCTTGTGCCCGTAACTGCGGGGATTGTTTCGGTGAATAATGGCTAAGGTGTCTTTCGGCATGAAGTTATTCTTGAACACCGTAAAACATAATGATGCGATGGTGGTTGCGACTTGCAGTGGATCGCATTTGAAACGGGCTATGTACATCCTTCTAAAGGCCTGGAAACATACTCTAAGCACGCGCACATCATTCACGCAATAACGCTCACATTCATCAGCTATATTATAAGGGTTACTTTCATTAAAACTGTCGTAGTATCGATCAAAGTCTTCACGTTCATCCATACAGTCAAAATAATGTTTGGGGGGGTGGGCCTACGTAGTTTAAAGTCTCGCTGGTGAGGAAAGTGTAAGGGAAGTATCCTTTGGAAACTTCAGCTGCTACTCCCATCACCTTGGGTAGCTTTGCTAATTTACAAGGTGTGAATAATAAAGTATCTTTAAATTGTACATTGCCTCTTATCTGCATCTGTATTAATTTGTTGCCTCTTTTCAATGGATCACCTGTAAATATCTCAGAGGATTCGTGTTCAAGCAACTCCTTATAAAGGAACTGCGTGTCAAACTTTGCCCCGTTATGGGCGAGAATATACACAGTCATTTTTTTGAACTTGTCGGCTAACTTGACAATATAGGACACAAATAGTTTCACAGGACTATCGCTGACATTCGTTTTAAAAACGTTTGTCCGTTTACCACATTTGGGGCACTCGTCACATTCGATATCCATACACTCATCACAGATAGTCTGGCTCACAAGTAAATGTGGAATTACCTCTTTGGTTTCAGCGTTCGTATATGTTTCTATATCGTAGTATACAGTTATACAAGGGTTATTTTTAGGCTTAGCATCTTTCATATAACATACATGCTTTACTCCATCCGCCTTATATTCCTCCTGGCATGTAGGACAGTGAATTACGTCACACTTGTGCTTAAATTTTCCCCAATTATCCATTGTGTGAAACATACCACATTCACAGATTCTCATTTTCCTGCACGTGCCAATTGATTTATGGAAATCAAAACAGCTATTATTGAAAAATGTGCGTCTACACACATCACAGTCTCTCTTCTCAGCTTCAACTACACGGCTTTCACATTTGGTGCTTTTACACTGCTCACATACCATGTGACATTCTTTACAATGTCTCACTATATCATCCGCAAACTCGAGGCACCCCTTACACAAATCATGATGTCTCCCATATTTTCGACTTTTGTCATAACTCGCGTAAAGCCACCTTATATTACGGATGGGGAGATACGTTGTCCCTGACAATCCTAAAATAAGTAGGGGCCTTGTACGATCTCTCACACAGCTTTTAAAAACATACACAGTCCTACGACGATCATCCAACCCAAACACAACTATGCGGACATTCATTTCCTGTTCTACCCTTCTCAGCTCTTCAGGACCCATATTACAGTCAAATTCAAGTTCACAGTCTACAGCTAGTTTAGGGCACGCTCCACGACTGTAGGCAACCAAATTTTTTGAGTTCGTGTATTTTGTACAGTAAACATACGTGCTAAGAGTACTGCTATAAAGCCGCAACCACGATCGACGTTTATATGCCGTCTATAAATAGCTTGAGAATTGAGGTTAAGAGTATACGGTATGGCACTATGACCCGCAACACGGTATACATGGTCAATATTTACCGTGAAGTTGTCCATATTGAAGGCTATACTACTTTGGGCGGCTTGCATTATACGTCCTAATATATATTCTACATCTTCAGCCGCCAAACGTCTAAATGGCACTATCACCCAATAATCGTCTACATCACCGTCATCTGACCCGAATCCAAAGGACAGACTCGTCCTGACTTCACGCTCGTCGCGATTCTGAAGAGCAAACTCTATAATACGCTCTACAACCCGGCGTAGTCCGCGCTCAATACCATTGCTATACATGACTCTAGGGTCGACCCTGACTCTATACCGATTTCTAGTCAAGGCTGGGGTGGGGGCTGCGGAGCGCACCAATTCGAGCGTTATATCTTCCTCAACAGAACGGGGGGCGGCGGATGAATTAGGGGGTATATTAGCGGAAGGTGCTGCTGATGGGGGGCCTGTTGCGTAGGAGGTTGATGGTTGGGGCTCTATTATTGTAGACTTAACAGAACGGGGGGCGGCGGATGAATAAGGGGATATATTAGGTGCTGCTGGGGGGGTTGTTGCGTAAGAGGTTGAGGGTTGGGGATCTATTACTGGTGCAACAGGCGCGTATTTCGGTCGCTTTATACCTGACGTGGGTATCTCATACCTCCGCTTTGGACGTGTTACCGGTATCGCTGGTGAGGGTTCAGGGGAGGAGATCACAACTACACTGTCGTCGAGGTCATCCGTAATGATGGGCTGCTCTACCTCATCGTCATTCACGGTTCTGTGGGAGAAGAAATATAAGGAACAGCACTCAAAATTTGTAATATTTTGTAAATGACCCACTTAGGAGTGTGACGTGTTAGAAATGGACTCTGTAGAAAAATTCAGATTCACGAGCCCATCCACATGTATTATATCTGGACCTACAGGATGTGGTAAAACTGTGTTTATGCTTAAAATCATTAAAGAAAAGGGGGAGATGTTCTCGAAATTTGTGCATAAAGTTATATGGTGCTATTCGACGTATCAATCAGTGTTCAACGAGTACCAAGATGATATTTTGTTCCACAAAGGCGTATATGACGTTAATTCGTTAAAGGGAAATGAACATACAATCATTGTAATTGACGATCTCATGTTGGAGATGGATAAAACGTTTGCCGAGACATTTACAGTATTCTCCCACCATCTTAACATAAGCGTGTTCTTCATCAATCAGAATCTATTTTTCAAAAATAGATACATGCGCGATGTGTCGTTAAATACGCAATATCTAGTCTTATTCGCGCAACGTAGAGATGTATCACAAATTGGGGTATTAGCCAATCAAATGTTCCCGAATCAGCGTAAGGAGTTTTTGGAAGTTTATAAAGAAGCTACAAGCACGCGTTACGGATATTTGCTTTGCGACCTTCATCCGCGAAACACGTTTAGAGTGCTTCTGCGAACGAATATATTTCCAAACGAGCCTGAAACGGTGTATATTCCAGAATGACAAAGAGACTAAAGAAATACCGTGAATTAATAAAAATCTATCATCGACTGCCCCGGGCAATGCAGCAGATGTTTATTAAAAATATCGATGCCGACTTTTTAAAATGCATCTGTGAAATCTGTCTTAACGTTATAAATTGCAATGTATCAATGAAAACCCATCAGAAGGCTCGCCTACGCCGCTACAAGAACATAATACGTGCACTCGCTCGTAAAAGCCAAACTGTAGCGAAGAAAAAACGAATTATTGTACAAACAGGAGGGTCATTTCTCCCCATCTTATTTTCAGTTTTGGGTCCTTTACTGACTAGATTAATATAATGAAGAAAGTGGTAGTGATTCCCCACGAGGTGTACGCTTCACTGCAAAGGAATCCAGACACGTATCTAGATCCCCGTAAAAGCAGACTTAAAAGAATGGAAAGCGAATTGTTAGCCCTATTAAACAGTGAAAAAACACCTGATGAGAAAAGAATCTTATACCAAGAAGCTCTGCAGAAATTTCTTCACGAGTACGAAAATTATAAGAGCCCTACAGAGATTCCTGTGGTTATTAGGCACAGCACGGGGGACGATGGCGACATAGGATCTGTGCCCGACGACACAGCTGACCAACCAAAAAGATTAGCCACACAACATATCGAACATGTATTAAAAAATACCCTCCCACTTACATTGAGGAGTAAAGGCTTAAGTCTTTATAATCTATTGAATGAGGATCCCGCCATACAATGGACCGATACAGGGGAGATCATTGTGGAAGGATCAAAGGTACAGGGATCGAATATCGTAGACATTGTCCATGATCTGGTGAGAAAGTGGGATAGGCCATCACCATCAGGATGGAAGCATATTAAAGCAAGACTACAACAAATAAATGTCCCTAAAACGTTGATAGGAAATCTGAACAGGTTAAAAGACTTGGAACATGCAACGCCTGTGACACAATTGAAGGCGCCGTCACCCCCGGCGGTAACACCTTTGAAGAGGAGCAAGAAGAGGTTAAACCAACCCTACCCACGTGCCTCTAAAATACGCAAATGGCTAACGTATTAACTAAACGCTATTATGACATTTCTACCCCATCCTCTTACGGCGGCGTAGATAGACTGTACAGAAGTGTTTACGGAGTAGGAAAAAAAGATGTTGAAAGATTTTTGAGGGAGCAGGACGCTTATACGCTTCATAAGCCTGTGAGAAAAAGGTTTAAAACAGCCAAGACAACGGCTTCCTCGATTGATTCTATTTGGCAAGCAGATTTAACAGACATGCAAAGATATTCTGTGTATAACGATGGTTACCGCTACATTCTATTCATAATAGACGTATTCTCTAGATATCTGTGGCTAGTTCCTCTGAAAAATAAATCACCTGAAACAGTTGCTAAAGCCACCAAAACGCTAATGTTAAAAGAAAACAGGGTTCCTGGCTATTTTTGTACGGATATGGGGAAGGAATTTATAGGCCGTGCTTTTCAGAACATGTTGACAGAGTTTAATATCAGCTATTACACAACCAATTCTATACATAAGGCTTCTTTAGCTGAAAGAGTTCAGCGCACCATAAAGGAACGCATGCACCGTTATTTTACACATAAAAACACATACAGATTTCTAGACATTCTGGAATCATTGGCATCATCCTACAACCGCTCACACCATCGCACGATTGGGACAACACCTAACGAAGTTTTAGAAAGAGGTACGCTCCCGAGAAGAGATGGATCACCACCACCACCACACTCTGCGCGCTTCAAAATCAATGATTATGTAAGGCTGTCGCGTTCGGGGAATAAATTCGCAAAGGGTTTTGAGCAAGGATGGACACGCGAGATTTTTAAAGTTAGGGCTGTGAGACCTAAAGGTGAGATAATGATGTATTACATTGAAGATTTGAATGGGGAAGAAATCTCAGGAGGCTTTTACCGCGAGGAATTGCAGAAAGTTGCGTTTAATTTAAAAAAAATGTGTTTAAAATTGAGAAAATTTTAGGAAGCAAAGGTTCAGGAAGGAGAAAAATGTACCTGGTGAAATGGCTAGGGTACCCAGAAAGCTTCAACACCTATATAAAAGCTGATGCAATAATGAAGCTTAAATAGTATGCAACATGGCTCCTAACCATTTCTACGTCACACTCCCGTCCTCCTCGTCCCTGTCTGTACACCCTAACAACACACTAGCCAACTTTGTAACAGAACTCCATGGGCACATTGAATTGGGTCGTGATTCGTATGAGGTGGGGATATGCGAAATTCAGCTGGACACCGTCTTTTTAAATATTGAACATAAAGAAACCGTTTTTACGATTCTTAGAGACATTGACGAGTGTGAAAAAGCTGGGGTAGCTATGGATGAAACTATGCGCATCGCTCGGACTAAGATTGCACGGTATTACAGTACAGAAGTAAGACTAGGGCCGGGTCAATATGGTTCGGCCGAGGATGTTGTGAGAGGCTTAAACGTAAGTTTAAGAAACTCAAACCTTACGAATGATTTAGTATACGAAATCGTAAACAACCCTGCACATACACTAATCCTAAAATCAAAGACTAACAGACGTCTTAAAGAACATAGAAAGTTCAAATTAACCAACGGCCGATATAGCGCAGCCTTCCAAAGAGACACATTTCACGAGACACAGCATGACTTGTCCAGATTAATGTATCAATTGAAGATGGAGAAATTGGCTGAAAGGTCCCCAGACATGTGCTATATTTACAGTAATATAGTGGAGCACCAGTTTGTTGGGGATACCCAGGCACGCCTGCTGCGCATTGCTCACATCCCCAACCATAGAGGAAGGAGTTTGAGTATTACATATGACAGACCCCATTATGTGAATGTCGCAACTAATTTAATAACCAATATCACAATATATATAAGAACGATTGAGGGCGAAAACTTCCCATTCGGTAACGGGAGCTTAACAGTGAAGCTACACTTTCGACGCACTGAGTTATAATGGATAGAAAGCCTTTCACCGTCTATCGAGGGATGCGATACCAGCGCGGTAGTGGACTTGGATCCATTTTTTCATCCATACTACGTACGGCTGTTCCTTTGCTGAAGAGGGGTGCCAGATACCTTGGAAGGAAAGCGCTACAATCAGGCCTTAACACTGCAGAAGACATATTGGCCGGGGCTAAACCTAAAGAAGCTCTAAAAAAACATTTAAAGCGTACACGGACGAAATCATCAAAGATGCAAAGAGAAAAATGCGTGGTGGCGGGAAGAAGAAGAGGGCTCCCCGGAAGAAGAAGGGGTCACGTGGTATTAAACGTAAAAGGCTATCAAAAAAGAAATGCTGTAAGCGAATGAAACCTATGGTTGACCACTTTTTTGACTGATATAAGCTAAGGACATTGATCTCATGAATCATAGTTTGTTTACCACTTGTCGAGAGAGGAGTCACTATTTCGCCATGGCACGCTTCATCCACCCATGTAGTTCACAATGCTGTAAATCGGAGCTGTCCCTTTTTGAGCTCCCGCCAACCCAAGTTTCTATTGAGCACAGTGACTTTATTACAATTAACCCTTTAAACACAATTAGTTCCCCGAGTGCACCTATAGAATTCGTGATACCCAGCTCAGGTCCTTACTTTTTTGATCCAAGCTGTGTGCACATGTACGCTAAGCTACGTATAGCCCATTCTGATGGAACGGTCTGCGATGACAAATATGCTGTATACCCTGAAACAAACTTTCTGCACGCCATATTCAACCAGTGTGACGTATATTTAAATCAGACCAACATATCGGCAGGCACGGGGTACTATCATCTACGAGCCTATTTGGAAAATGTCCTCAACTTTTCCAAAGAAGCGAAGGCTACCTTTTTAAGTGCGGAGGGATATTATCAAACTAAAGATGAAAATAGTATAAAGGACAAATTTAAAAATTCTAAAAAGAAAATATACGAGTGTTTTGGACGGTTGCACACAGATTTCACTTTCCAGGAGAAGTTGCTTGTGAACGGGGTGGATATGAAAATAAAGCTCACCCGCACGAGTCCTGAGATCTGCTTAAATCTGGATGCGAATCAAGAAGAGGGTGCAAAGCCCGTTGTGGTTCACATTATGGACACATACCTCCGCGTACGGCGAGTGAAATTAAGTTCACCAAAACAACTAGAAATTGAGAAAAATTTACTAAACGCTACAGTGAAATATCCTATTAACAGAGTGCAGATCAAACTATATACGGTTCCTGCAGGGTTGGCATCGAAGCAGATAGAAAACATTGCCCTGGGAAATCTTCCTAAAAGGATATTAATCGGCATGCAGGACCACGCTTCGGTGAATGGAAAATATAAAAAGAGTGCCTTTAAATTCGAGAATTTCGGACTTAAAAATATAACTCTATACGTTAATGGCACTGCTTTGGGTGGAACAATGGGTACGGACTATTCATCAGACGCTGTGTTACCGCTTTGTGCCAGAGCCTATAGTAATCTGACCCATATTGCAGGTGATTGTGATGAGCTTGGTAATGGGGTAACGCAGGAAGAATTCATTGATCAATTTAACCTTTATCCGTTTGACATTACACCTGACTTATCTGCTAGCGTAAATACCCATTTAACCCCACAGCAGAGCGGAAACATCTCAGTGCGGCTGGAATTCGCCAAGCCTATAGACGCTCCTATTAGTGTACTAGTATATCTCGAATCGCAAGCCCTAATAGAAGTAGATAGATTTAGAAGCGTTATCACTGACTTTTAAAATGGATGCTAATACACTTCAGAAAGTAATGGAGCGAGTCACACGTTCCAAATTTATCGGCGTGTTTGCGAAGAATGAAACATTGAGTTTGCCAAGTACGCGAGAATGCGGTAGTCTTATTGTGAACACAGACATCATCGGTAATGAAGGGATTCACTGGATCGCTGTCTATTTTAAAAATAGACAGCGCCTGTACTATTTTGATTCACTCGGTACTCAACCCTGGAGTGACCCTATTATTGTAAAATTTCTCGCTCAGTTACATATTCCCGAAGTTGTGTGGACCCCATTTCGCATGCAAGGATATTTTACTAATGTTTGCGGAATGTACTGCGTCTCATTTCTCATGCATATGTCAAATGATAAAGAATTTATAAATTTTTTAAATTTATTTGACCCGTGTCACACTCGCCGAAACGATGAAATGGTATGCAGACAGATAAAAAACCGTTTTCCAATTGTACGTACTCGTTGTATATTATAATGTTTTTGTTCGTATATTTGTAACGATATATTCTGTAGTTGTTTATTGTACTGATTTCTTTCATTTAATAAATTTATGAAAATATATTGTCTTCTTATCCCAAAAAGATCGAAAAACACTTACATTATTTCGGTGTGACATTGTTGACTGATCAGTATATCCTCCCTATTCCGAGATTCTTCAAAAGATTGTATAACACGTGTCAAATCCTCATCGGACCTTAAAGGAATAATGCTTTTAAAACATATACAGAGTATACAGACAGATCCCCATTATGTGAAGATATCTTTGGTTCGAGGAATAACATTGAATGCCATAAAAATTTCGATTTTAGCATAATGGGGATAACCAAATAACATTGATTGACATTTTTGGCGAGTATCTATTTGACGAGATACTACAACTCTCCATATATATATAAAAATTCTAATTATAGACACTTACATTTCTATGGTAGTCCCTTGCGTCGGATTGTAAGGAGCGTCACTGCAAATATCTTCTACGGTTTGCGTTGAAAATAATTCGCCACGGTCAATCGCATTGAAAAGACTAATTGCGGTTAATGCTGCAGTATCACGTTCTTCATACAATTCCGGGGAGACGTACAGGTCCATGGTGGAGGATGTGTGACATTGTTGACTGTTCAGTATATCCCCCGTATTCCGAGATTCTTCAAAAGATTGTATAACACGTGTCAAATCCTCATCGGACCTTAAAGGAATAATGCTTTTAAAACATATACAGAGTATACAGACAGATCCCCATTATGTGAAGATATCTTTGGTTCGAGGAATAACATTGAATGCCATAAAATTTCGATTTTAGCATAATGGGGTAACAAAATAACATTGATTGACATTTTTGGCGAGTATCTATTTGACGAGATACTACACCCCATCCATATATATATATATAAATTCTAATTATAGACACTTACATTTCTATGGTAGTCCCTTGCGTCGGATTGTAAGGAGCGTCACTGCACATGTCTTCTACGGTTTGCGTTGTAAATAATTCATCACGGTCAACCGCATTAAAAAGGCTAATTGTCGTTAATGCTGCAGTATCACTCTCTTCATACAAGTCTGGGGAGACGTACAGGTCCATGGTGGAGGGAATGATTATTCACTGACGCGAAAATAGCTACTGTTACTCCAAACTGAAAAATATCCCCTTTTATATGCACAATCGCCAAGCTCCGCCCCAAAAGACCAGATGTTCGTAGTGATTGGCTGCCGATGTAGCTGGGTGGAGCTATGACGTGTACCAATCCGCTATAACGGGACCGGACGAGTAACATATATATATTTTCACCAATAGATTTAATGCTCGTATTCTCCTTTGAAAATTATTTGGTGATTCGTATAGAACTTTTGATACTGATTCCAAATATGGTTTCAGAATTTTTCTATCACCCATAGTTTTCGAGAAAATATTTACTCAGTTTCCCGCATCATTAGTCACTAATGTAATCGAGAGGATATAAAGAAATATATCCTAATTATATTTTAAAAGAACATTCGGTTTCAACGTTAAACTGTGGGTCTAAGGTGGGGTGAAAACCTTTCAATTCAATTGCGCTAGGGGACGACGAAAATTATTTGGTGTTTCTTATAAAACTTTTGGCACTGAGTCAGGTTTCAGAATTTTCTAATGTTAAACTGTGGGTCTAAGGTGGGGTGAAAACCTTTCCAATTCAAATTGCGCTAGGGGACAACGAAAATTATTTGGTGTTTCTTATAAAACTTTTGGCACTGAGTCAGGTTTCAGAATTTTCTAATGTTAAACTGTGGGTCTAAGGTGGGGTGAAAACCTTTCCAATTCAAATTGCGCTAGGGGCAACGAAAATTATTTGGTGTTTCTTATAAACTTTTGGCACTGAGTCAGGTTTCAGAATTTTCTAATGTTAAACTGTGGGTCTAAGGTGGGGTGAAAACCTTTCCAATTCAATATAACGTCGAATAATTGCTGCTTCGAACAACTGTTTTTCGAACTATGGTTTTCGAACAATTGTGCTCGAACAATTGTGTTCGAACACAATGGCAAAAGATACAAGCATATCCCGTTATTTGAACAAAACTCTCTCTCTCTCTCTCTCTCTCTCTCTATATATATATATATATATATATATATATATATATATATATATATATATAATTGTGGGCATATCTAAGAAATATACTACTGTTGTTCATTCGAACAATTATAACGTCGAATAATTGCTGCTTCGAACAACTGTTTTTCGAACTATGGTTTTCGAATTGTGCTCGAACAATTGTGTTCGAACACAATGGCAAAAGATACAAGCATATCCCGTTATTTGAACAAAACTCTCTCTCTCTCTCTCTCTCTCTCTCTCTCTCTCTATATATTATATATATATTATATATATATATATATATATATATTGTGGGCATATCTAAGAAATATACTACTGTTGTTCATTCGAACAATTATAACGTCGAATAATTGCTGCTTCGAACAACTGTTTTTCGAACTATGGTTTTCGAACAATTGTGCTCGAACAATTGTGTTCGAACACAATGGCAAAAGATACAAGCATATCCCGTTATTTGAACAAAACTCTCTCTCTCTCTCTCTCTCTCTCTCTCTCTCTCTCTCTATATATATATATATATATATATATATATATATATAATTGTGGGCATATCTAAGAAATGGAGTCGAGAGAGGTTTTGTTCAAGTTGTCTGTGAGAAAGGTCATTTATGGTCAGAAAAAAAATCGCCTCTGGCAATAGGTGAACCGATTTGAACAGATTCTCGGAAATGTGTTTCATAAATTTTCATCTCGATACAACTTAGATATATATATATATATATATATATATATATATATATATATATATATATATATATATATACGGGGTATGGGGAATGACGATCGTCTGTTTTGAATTGTTTCATAAATTTTCATTTCCGTTCGTTTTTCCCCACTGATATTCGAATGTTTATAATGAAAATTGAGTGTGTAAAATTATTTATTTGATAAACAGAATTTAATTGGATTCACCCCAACGTCAGACCATTACTTCGGTCTTATATAATTATTTTAGGAGAATTTAATAAACATAATATTAAAGTACAATTCTTTCTCATTAAAATGTTCAGGGTCACGCGGCCTGTTTTGCTTTTTCTTGTTTCACTACAGATTTGTTTGTGGGTACTTCTTTTATTTATTTCTTGTAGTACTTGTGTTACCTTATTTCTATACAATAATGTCTTGAAGTGCTATTTTTGTACGGATATGGGGAAGGAAATTATAAGCCGTGCTTTTCAGAACATTCGAAAAGTTTAACTAAGTTTAATGAAGTCCAAGTTAATGTTATATTTGATTCTAATCGTTAAACACTATATACATCTATTGTAAAACCCTATATACATCTATACATCTATAGTGAAACACTCTATATAAATATATATATATATATATGTATCATAAGCTGTTTAAAAGACTGTCTATATATAATTATAGTAAACGAAATAAACTAGTTAACCATAAAATTAATTATTTTCTATTATGAAGTTTTCGAATTATGTGTGGTAAACTATGTTATTTGTTTCGAAAAGTTTAACTTCAAGTTCAATGAAGTTCAAGTTAATGTTAAATTTGCTTCTAAACGTTAAACTAAAATTAAATGTTATAATATGAAAAAAAAAATATATATATATATATATATATATATATATATATATATATATATTATTTATTTTTCATATTATAACATTTAATATATTTACCTAACATTGAGTGTGTATTTATTTAATAAACAGAATTTAATTGGAATAACTACCGTCATATTGTGTTACACAATGGATGATTAATATTTCTGGGATACATGGCGCTATCTGGCAACTGAACACATTGCGCTATCTGGCAACTCAGCCAGAATAGAGGGTTATAAAAGACCGAGAAGTTGAAAGACTCATTCAAGCTCGGCTCCCAGCCGAGCAAGGACCTCTGGTCCTTCTCTTTCAGGCCCTTTGGTAAAACCCCTTAGTGGCCTCTTAGGTTAGGAAAACGAAAATAACTTGGGGGAGAACTCCTCTCTCTCCTCCAGGTGTCTCTCTCTCTCTCTCCTACAGGTGTCTCTCTCTCCTTCAGGCGTCTCTCTCTCCTACAGATGTCTCTCTCTCCTTCAGGCGTCTCTCTCTCCTTCAGGCGTCTCTCTCTCCTTCAGGTGTACCCCTCCCCCCTTGGCTCAGTCAACTGGCTGATTCTGGCTGATTAGGAGCCTATAAAACAACGCCTACTCGGCTGAAGTCTTAATATGCACTTGGCTCCTGCCAGGTGAACACCTCTCCTCCTTTCTCTCCTCCTTTCTCTCTGGCCCTTTGGGGGGAATAGCTTGGGGGAGGCCCCCAAGTTGCATGCCCCTTGCAACCTAGGTTGGCAACAAAGGCCAGTACTCTTTTTTCTTTCTTTTTTTTTTTTTGCACCCCTCCCCCCTTTGCAACAACCCCACCCCCATTTGCAACAACCCCCACCCCCTTTGCAACATTCTTGCACTCTCCCCTTTTGCGGCTATACTACTTGAGCCTACTGGCCATATAAATCAAAATAATAACTAAGAAATAAAGTATATACGATTATACATTGTTATACAGGATTAATAGAAGTAACACCCTATAAAAATGAAGCAAATTCAAATATACCATAAAGTACTCCCAAACCCGTTAAGGATTTCCGCTGCGGGTGCTCGGGTGCTCTTTGCGGTGCTTCTCAACGACTTGCATCAAGTACTGCCGTTGCTCCTCGTCCTTGGTGAGTGCGAGATTGTAGTTCTGCATCAGCGCGACCCCTCACTCCGCCCGGACATTGACAACGCTCAACGTAGAGACACGGCGTTTCGCCGCCAGGTAGGACGCATTGTTCGACCAGGTAGCCGGCTCCAACTCTAGGAAAGAAGTATTGATCGCGAGCCGCTCGAAAAGAAGCGTGCTGGATGTCGTGCAAAAGTCTGCGACTGTCTTTCGCTCGAGCTCCTCCGGGCAGACGTCCAGGGCAATGCGCTTGGGTGGCTCCTCGG
Organism: Bathynomus jamesi; assembly: GCA_023014485.1. NCBI lineage: Eukaryota > Metazoa > Arthropoda > Malacostraca > Isopoda > Cirolanidae > Bathynomus > Bathynomus jamesi. Next base: position 822,439 of record JAJOZX010000622.1, on the reverse strand, counting down.
CGCCCTCGACATCCTTGATGGCCGTCGCAATTCGACTCTTCTCCTCCAGCAGAGTGTCGTCATCGAAGAGAGCGAGGGCGGCCAGGTGTTCACTCAGGTACCAGAGATGTCGTCGAAACACAGGGGAGGTAGCCTTGGACACGTCCTTGTCCACCTTGTCGTAGTCAACCAGCGCCTTGAGCATCGCCAGGTCAGTTCGAGGGGCAGCGGCGGGAAGGGGCGCCGTAAACCAGGCCGGAATGTAAACCTGCAGCGCAAAGTTTACGAAGCGCAGGATGCCCCGGGCCTCGCGAGCCTTAATGGGGAGCTGCTGCCGGAAGAGGTGGAGCTTGATGGCGTATATCACTTTGGCCATCCACCGGGCGCGGTGGAGTGCGCCCGGTCGCATGAAGCGCACACCTCGCTGGGGGACGCCTCCAAGCGCTATGATCGCCAGCTCCAGGAGCTCTCGGTAGTCGTCCCGCGGCTGGCCCTTGGTGATGTGACCCTTGAAACGCGCGATCAGATCGTCTCGCGCCTTGAGCAGCGGCTTAGTAAGGTCTTCCTTGGAGATGGCGCTGAATTGGTCGGTGCAGACGGATTGCCAGCGCTCCTTCAGTCGCGAGAACAGTTTAATGTCAGGACCAGAGGAGGGGCTCATGCACTCGATGAAGGCTTTCTCTGCCACCAATTCTAGCATGTGGTGCCGACAGGCCAAGTTCAGCAGCTGGCGGTGAAGGCCCTGCTCGATGAAGACGCAAGCGCCCGAAACGACGCCCGTGTTGGCAGCTGTCGTGTCAAAGGAGAGCCCGACGACACGATCAGCGATTCCCGTCATCCAACGAGTTCAGCACAGCATCTGCTTGGGCGCGACCAGTTCCAGCAGGCAGCTTCGGCACGGAGAGAAGTTTGTCGACGCCGTCGCCGGACACGACTATGGCGAGGCGATCGACCTTCTTGCCGCTGAAGTCGGAGACCATCTTCCCGTCCCAGTGAACGATGAGCGGGACACTGAGAACGAACGTCATCTTCACTTCTTTGGCGATTTCCCCTCGATGACGCAATCGCCAACGCCGAATCGTCTCGTGACTGAGAGCCAGTTCATCTGTGTCTTGAATATCCAGACTGGAAGCAGCTGCTTTCATGAGTTGAACGGCTCCACGGTTGCTTGTTTTGGTCCGGTCCAGTGCCGACGCTAGGTCTTGAGTCATAATGTTCTTTTTGCGACGGCGCTTTGTAGGTGGATTGGTTTCCTCTTCTGTCGAGCAATTAGGCGACGACGACGAGTTTGATGATGTAAGGGTTGCTGTTGCCAGTGATTGCTCTGATTGCTTTTGGCGTTGCCTTTCTTTGGCAGCTTCACGCGCGGATGCACGTTGCTCAATTCCAGTGAGGATTTTGTCCACCCCGGACATGACACCACGGCGACCCTTTTCGCGTTGAGCAAGAAGGAAGTCGCGATCCTCCTGGATGGTGATGACGGAGAGGGCGTTGTCGAGAGCCACGTCAAAAATGTCATCGAGTCCCTCGGTGAAGGCCGCCCTGGCTGCCTCACCTGTGGCGCCGGACCGCTTCCGGCTGCGCTGCAGTGCCTGCCAATTGTCGTAAAGTCTAAGCAGTTTTCGCGCGGCGTTTTTGGAGGTCATGGTCGGGATTCTGGCCATAGCCCAGAAAGTATACACCTCGACGATCACATTACGCGCCGCCTCGGCTAGAAGTTGTTTTTGCACCTTATGAAACTGTATAAACCGGCGAAGCACTTCACCATTTGAAGGTAACCTGTTTCCCGTTAGGGGGCTTGGGTTGGCGTGTCCGATTAGCCATATCTCGGTCTTGGATCTCAGTGAGCTTGCGGTAGCCATCACGAGATGATCACGCGTTTAATGCGTGAAGGAGACTGATTGACTGAAGACTGTGACAGTGTGACTCACCACACTAACCCGGCGTTGCGCTGATGCCAGATCTCAATGCTGAAAAGTAGTGAAAATATATACAATGAGAAGCAAATATTAATTATAAATATTTAAATTTATGAAATGCATAAATTATAGCAATATATATGCAGGGTTGGCTGGTTTAACCCAAATGGTTTAAACCATTGGTTTAAACCATGGTTTAAACCATTTAAAAAAACATGTTTTTCTGGGTTTTTTTGTTTTTTTATAATTTCAATTTTTACAACACAAATTATTTAATTCATAAACTAATAGCTCTAAAACTAAAACTTATATTTATATTGATAAGACCTAAAAACCATCAGTTCAGGGTAGCCTAGTATGTACGGTAGTATATAATATAGCTACCTTGTCCTAGCAGGCCTAGTTAATAGTGGCATTGCACATAAAAGGATTGAAGTTACCTGTATCAATTACATTAAAACGCATGTAGCTACAAATATAAATGTTGTTATTAGGTTTATTTTCATTTTTGTGAAGTTAGCACTTCTTACATCTAACATCTTCCAATTAAAAAATGAGACAGTCAGCAATTCTAATTTCTGAGTACCAGTACCTAATTGAGTTATCTGAGTTAAGTTTTTTTTTTTTTTAAACCATTGGTTTTTGGTTTTTTTCAACCCTGTATATATGTAATAGTGCCATGGTTACAGGTTTCCCAGATAAATCCATTATTTCGAACACACGGTACAACAGAAACGGTCGATGTGGAACCTCTAAATGTACTTCGATCGGGCTCAAACTTCATATTTAGGGATTTCTCATCCAACCAAACAATATGACTAATTAGGGCCATTCGAAATTTCCAAATTCTAAAAACTGCCCCTATAGTGTGTGGCACCCTAATATATATATATATATATATATATATATATATATATATAAATGAAATGGCTGTTTGAACTCCGTATAGATACGAGTGTATACAGTGATGGGTATCGATACATGAAAATCGCTAAAGCGATACCGCTACATCGATACATGAAGAACGTCTTAGGCGATACCGATACGCCGATACTTTCTAGATGTCTTAAGCGATACCGATACCGATACATGCATCGCCGATACATGTATCGCCGGTACATTTTTATAATTATTTATTTAATATGTAGGTATTAGATATTATTGTTTATACTAGTAATTTGTACGCACTGTAAGTAAAATCAACGACATTTTAATGGGTTTTATAGATGTAAATAAAAACAATTGCTTTATTTAATGAAAGTATGTTTTAATTTTGTAGGGTACATGAATGACTGAAAATATTACACTAACAATTAAAAGTAATTACTATTACCCTTCAAAAATACCAGCTGGCTAAACATCTGGTCAGACAGTCTATTCCTTTTTGGAGCGTGAATGTGACCAGCCAAACTAAACAACCGTTCTACAGGAGCAGAGGATGGTAGTGGTGTGTTATACTTCAGGAAGACCCGTAGAATTCTTGGGTACTGCCTCAGAGATTGGAGAGAATGACTTCCGTCACCCAGATACTGTAAAACTTCCATCTCAGTGGAATCTTGGGTTGCAGAGACATTAGTGGAAGCAGACTCATAACAGAAGAAATCATCTGCACTTCCGTCAGATGCAGCATCACTTAGTTGTTGCTGGGGGTCTGCTCGCTGAGGCTCTTAACAGCATTAACCAACATTTCTTGAACCCTCTTTTTGACAATGTTAGTATTAAATTTGCCTTTTATTGTCATCCACTTTAACTTGAACAGAGGATTTGAAGACGATGCCAGTATTGCTGCTTTACACTCATGCGACGCATCAAGGCACAGAAACTTTTCAAACCGCTTAGTGAACCCTACTGTGACTGCATTGAGAAGTGGCTGACAATGACGCAATGCCTTCGAATTCAAACGCTCTAGCTTCTTCTCTACAGCTAACAATGTCGGAAGCAGGCAACCGTAAAAACATTCTTTGTCGGACTGCAACTATAGGATGCAAATTATCGAAAGTCCATTTATCGATAAATGATTGAAAAAATTCGGATTATCGATAATTATCGATAAATTTTCTAATTAAATTAGCGGTCTCATTAATAGAAGAAAAACGCAAAATTATAAGAACAGATTTTAATGAGATCATTCTACATTGTGACAGACATAGTTATTTAAACAGATTTTAGTTTTTTATCCTTATTAAGGAAGTAACATTTCAAAAAGCATAAGGCATTAATAGTGGCTGGAGAGAGACTGCATCGAATCTTCGTTATGAAAATTCCCGCTGAAGAAAATGCACGCTCTGCTTCACAGCTTGTAGGCTTGATGGTCCTTAATGCATCGTACAATCGATCTAGATTTTCGCTTCTCTTTTTCTTTACTTCGTACAATGCGAATTCACTGCCTGCATTGAACATAGAGGACTTACTTAAGGACTCGGAAGTTTTCGATTCCAATTTGCTCATCTCATGATAGAGGCATTTCTTGAAATCCTCCTCTTCGTCGTCTTCATTTACGTTGCCCTCATCTGGAGTTTCTTCAGCACTGCTTATATCCGTAAGAGGTTCAGGAAACAGTCGTTCATTTGTTCATTTAGCGTAAACTTAAAAAATCAGGAAGTGATCTGAAATTATCGATAAATCTGCTCGATAATTATACGATAGTTGACTTTCATTTATCGATAAATTATCGATAATATTTTATCGATTGCAACCCCTAACTGCAACCTATCAAGTGCTGTTGCAATGGGTTGTAGTACGGTTACAACCAGTAGAGTAGTACTGTCATTAAATAAATATTTAATATTATTATTTATGTATATTCATAAATATAACTCAGTAGTGTCATATTATAACATCTATTTAAATATTTAAAAATTCTTATTAATGTATCGATGTATCGAAGTATCGATTTTTTTCGATACATTTAAGAAAATTGACCTTAGCGATACCGATAAATCGATACTTTTGTCAAGTAGTTAAAGCGATACCGATACAAAAGTATCGATCGATACGTATCGGCGATACATGTATCTAGATACTGCCCATCACTGAGTATA
>JAJOZX010000622.1:755000-812500 GCA_023014485.1 Bathynomus jamesi | reverse complement strand
AAGATTGTTGAAAGTGAATCTGGGTAAGATTAAGTTACTGATTGTGGAGAGAGAGGGAAATACGGACTGTCATGTGAATAGTGAAACACTAAAGGGGGTAGTCTTTTAAGTATCTGGGGTATGTATTGAACGAAGGAGGTAAGAGTGTTGATGGAGTTAAGAGTAGAATGAATCAAGGAAGAAAAGTGTCTGGCGAGTACGCTGAAAGCGGTTGTGAGAAAGTGGAGACTGGATCGAGATGCTGCGAGATATTTAGATGAAGGCGTGTTACTCTTGTTCTTCCTTATACAACGTACTGCATCCTTGTTTGGGGAACCTCCTCTAACAACGCTTTAAACAGTACCTTAGTCATCCAAAAACGAGCAATAAGGTTATTATCTGATGCTGATTTCCATGATCATTCTAGTGCATATTTAAAGAGCTAAAACTACTAAAGCTCAAAGATGTAATCAAACGGGCACATTTTATTTTTATTTACGAGTGTAAGAAAAAAATCATTAACTTACAATGGGTAAATATTTTGTAACTCATCGAGAAATCCACTCATTTGAGACCAGAAATAGATCAAAGCAGGTTATTCCTCAATTTAGATTGTCTTCATCTCAAAAATTATCCATTTTCATTGGATTGAAACGATGAAATGATTTAAATGCTGATGAAAAATATTGTGAATGTAAATTCGTTTAAAACCATGTTGAAATCTCGATTAATAATGGAATACTAATAAAAAATCTAGGATTAAGTGTTCATGGCTATTACTTATTCATTTCTCGCGTGTAATTTAGGATTGAATATACATTACTCGTTATTGTTCATCTCTCACGTCTAATATTGATTTTTTGTATAATATTGGTATCATACCTTCAATAATGACTTTGTATTTGTTTTAAGATTAATACATACTCTAATTAATAATTCTTATTCATGATTTATGTATTATCAATAACAATAACTGTTTTATTTTTAATTAATAGCCCAGTAAAGCCTAAAGCTTAAGGGCTAAATTAAATAAAAATAAATACTCCAATTTCACAATTATTTATGTTAAAACAAAAACAAAAATTGTAAAACTGTTTATTTTATCGATGAAGTTATTTAATACAATTTAACTGAGTTCAATACCAGCATTTTTGTACGAGTGTAAAACATTGACAGGGCATGAAAGGGAAAAGTCAAGAATAAGAGCGGTTGAGATGAATAAACTGAGAAGTATGTGTAGCGTTCGTCGGATTGATAGAGAAAGAAATCATTTGAAATGAAAGTCAGTAGAAATGAAGTCAGTGGAAATGAAAATTAGGGAAAATGTGCTAAAGTGGTTTGGACATATTGAGAGAATGAAAGATGTCAGTTGTGAAAAAACTATATAAGAATATTTGCGAAGGTAGAAGGAGAGAAAGGCTAAGAAGATGATGGATGAACATGATGAATGATTGCGTGAGGAAGCGTGGACTTGCTCTGTAGTAGCTGCAAGGCCTGGAAGCGCCATTTTTGTAGGGGCGCTGGTCCACCGAGACGACCGTGTGAATGGATGAGTACGCTTTACTTTCTGCCTTTTCTCCTTTCCACTAACTTCTGTACTTTACGTCTTAGTTGTTTTCTGCCTTCTCACCCCAAATCCTTGGGGAATGAGATTTTTGATAATGCATGATATATGTATGTATGTATAAACATAATTGTCAACGACACATCACAAATAAATAGTGAACATAATGGTATATGATGCTTTACTAAGGAAATGGTGTGAAATTGGTGAAATTACATAATGACACTATAAATATATATATATATATACTCAAACTATCTCTTCTTCTTTGACCAAAACTCTTTAATCAGATCAGATGCCTTTTCGGCTATCATGATGATTGGGGCATTGGTATTTCCAGATACCAAAGTGGGCATGATTGAGCCGTCTACCACTCTTAAACCAGGAATTCCGTATACCCTGTAACAAGAAAATTTCAGTAACTGTAAATAAGTAGATATATTTTTTACATTAATGGAGTCTATTTGTAGTCAATTTATGACTAATGGAACATTGCGTCCATACCTTATATAATAATTTAACCTAACCTAACCTAACACAGCCCACGTCAGCTTGTACATGTGTTAGTTAAGCTGAAACTAAAGGTTTAATGTACGTCATTTTAGTGTGTGTGTGTGTGTGTTTTCTAGGTTACCTTATGTATTAATAGCAAAATTTTGTACTCTTATAATGTGTGTATAGTGGCATTAGCGCTGTTACCATGGTTTCAAACATAGTTTATAGTGAAAACCATTAATATCACGAAAAAAGGGATATAGGTTAGGTTTGGTTAGTTTGGGGTTAAGTTAATTAGGTTATTTAAATTCTAGGTTTAATATCGCCATCCACAATTGAAAATGTGAAAATGTCGTGGCTTTGTAAGGTAGCCACAGCTGTGTGTGTTTTGTACGTGATTTGCTAGTTAAGCTGACTTAAACTTAATTTAATGCTTAAATCGACTAAAATACTAACTAGAACTTAACGTTTACATTACCAGTGGGACTATACTGTAATGTCCCCCGGAAATAATATAAATTGTACTAAAATGCAATGTTTCGACAAAAGTTTGGTTTAGATGTCGGAAAAGGAACTCCAAATGTGTGTAATGTACGAGTAAAGAACTATCTAAACTATTTGGTAATGAATAACAATAAATCTTATACATTTTGGCTCAAAGAAGAACACCAGCAAAAAATCCTAGAAAGAAAGGATTAAATATCTATATTTTATTTTTCAGACCATTTCTACCTCATCGAAATTGGAGCGGAAAGAACAAGAATTAATTACCGGAAGTGAAGTGAAAATATATTTGCCCATTCTTACGTTTCATTAATGCTAAAATAATGGGGGGCTAGTGGGAGGCGAGTCGCCGATGTAAAGTACAGCGCCAAATCACGGTTAACTCAATGGCATGATCACGGATAAGTGCGCAATCGTCATAATAAGTATTATAAATCACGGTTAACTCGGTTCGCGGATAACCGAGTGAGTACTGTAGTATCCAAATTATTTCTATAAATATAATAATTAACTATATAATTAACCAATAATATAATACTTTCCAGCCAATTCTAAAACAACACTTGGAACTATCCATCTGATTGTTTGTCTGAGGTTTGACGGGGTTGTTTAATCTCCTTCGCAACATCCAATGTTATATGACAGAAGAGACCTACAACTTTATGTGGGATCCGAACCACGGGTCGCTACATAATTTGGGCGCAGAGGCGGGTCCCCATCTAACTACTACCCAGACGAAATGTCGCTTAACTTGGTTGATCAATGGGAATGCGGTATTACGACATTCGTACGACGTAGCACGATATATATTTATTGATAGGAATCTCACCTCAACTGAGCATCCACCACGGATGTACCATCATCAATACCCATCTTAGCGGTTCCGACTGGATGGTAAATAGTGACAGTGTAATGCTTAACGAGGCATTCCAAGTATTCATCCGACTCCACATTGGGATGCTGTTCGCATCCTGGAATTGGCACTGTGTAGAGACGAGCGCCTAATCCCTTGAATACGTTTGCTCTTCCAAACTTGATGCCAATCTTTGCTCCTGGAATATATACACAGAACTTGAGCCTCTAAGGACCTAGATATATAAAAGGGTCCACATATATATATATATATATATATATATATATATAGGGTGGCGTAAAAGTCTCGCATCATAGAAATTTTCAGTGTTTACTACAGTATAATATACAAACAAATCGATGAATCGGTACAGAATTTAAATTCTGTACCGATTCATCGATGTTGTAGCTGGTATTTCATACATTAAAACCAAGCTCACCCTCTCGTCTATTGCTAATTTCGCAGCCATCCTCTACCTAAAAGAAAAAAAATAATGTATTATAATCAACACTGAAAATTCTTAGTTAGCTCAAACAAAATATATATATATTTTTTGTTTTTTGAGAAGCGGGCCCACCAACCTGACCTTCGTGTGAAGAGACCAACGCACGGAACTTCAACGAGGTTAACGGTGTATATATATATATATATTAGTGATGTAGGTCACATCCGCATCCGCGGAACATCCGCACATTTTCTCGCATCCGCATCCGCACTTTGGACTGCGGATGTCGCGCGGATGTGGACCGTTGAGATAAAACGTCATTAATAAGCGGAAATTATCAAATTCTACTATAATAATAGAACTAGTTCATTGTGCGCAAAAGTGATGCAAGCGACAAGACGAGAGGCTGTTCTTGTATGAAGTTACTCTCTTGCAACCTACTTAGATCCACGTTACAAAGCTAAGTTATTTTCACCTAGTACATTAGAACGAGTTAAATCATCACTTGGCAAAGCAGTTGAAGAGCTTCAATCTCTTGAATCTGTCGCTTCGCCACCCACCAAAAGAATAAAAGTTTCAGTGACAGAACCAACACCTTCAACAAGCAAATCTATCACAGAATCTCTCTCTCAATTTCTTGAATCAAGCAGCGATGACGAGACCTACGCGATGTCAAAAGATGTAGTAAAAATGATCGAGAGCTATCACCAAGAAAAACGCCTGGCTGCATGTGACAATCCTATTAGTTGGTGGAAAAATACGCAGAATATCTATCCATACTTGAGTAAACTTGCAAGGAAACATTTAGCCGTCCTCCAACAAGCGTACCAAGCGAGAGATTATTTAGCAGTGCTGGATTAATATATGATGAAAAGAGAAACAGACTGGCAGCAGAAAAGGCAGAAAAATTAATGTTCCTTAAGCATAACCTTCCTATAATTAAGTTTGAATATTAAACGATGAACATCTTAGTTTACTTTATTTTAATTACTCATTTATAAATATGCCTAATTAATAAAACTTTAAACTTAATATAAATAGTTATCAAGCTAATTAAAGATCTCTTTCTATAAGGTGGAGGTTGGGGAACGAGGTCGGGTAACACAATTATGGTTTCTAATTGTGGCTGAAACTCAACAAAATATAACGAATTTATTTGCAGACGAATTCACTAATTGATTTCTATATTAGTTAGATGCTTGCTATTATTTTATATGTTCAGGGAAAAGTACAGCAATTATTGTACAATTAATCAATTATACTACATTATAGCTACAGCTCTCTCTATATAATAACTTATTATATACGTTAAACACAACAAATCTCGAATATATCCTAAAAAATAACGAAAATGTAGACATCCGCATCCGCGGATGTGGAAAAAATGACATCCGCTACATCACTAATACATATATATATATATATGTATCATTATTAGCGTGCATTGTTGAAACGTTTCGAAAAATGGAAAAATGCCTTTACAAAGAAAAAAAATGGAGAAAAACACGTATGATAGAGAGAGAGAGAGAGAGACTCTCCACCTATAAAAGTATTAATATAGGTAAAAAAGGGTTTACATTTATAAAAGGATTTAAATCCCTAAAATTTTTCAATCAGGATCTGTACCGTATTAAAAAAAATGTACGAATCTTGTTCAGTATCAGGATCTTTATACGAGTCGGATCTCTCGGATCTGAATCTGGGATTTGGAAGTTTTTGTTAGACATAAAAAACAAAAATTGTTTGAGGGTGGTGTTTTGTGTAACATTTGTTTCTCCAAATAACATTTTGTTCTATATAACATTTCAATTAGTTATATGAACTTTACAAATAAAAAACAATCTTGGTTACAACAACCGGTAAATATGTAGTTTCGCGGCCACTTATTGGGGGGGGGGGGGGGTAACATCCCCTGATTGGTCGAAAGTTGGTGACGTAGGAAATTGCTAACCAATCTTTTACTGTCAACCAACTTACCGTACGCCTAACCTGGGAATAAAATTAATTTTGATTGGTATTACCCACGAAATGAGCATGGCTTTCGATTTTATAAAAAATTTGGTAGCTACAAAACTACATTTTATCCTAATAACAAAATCCATGTCTGGTTAACTATCTGGTAACTAATCTAAAATGGTGAATTCTAAGCACATTTAAACTTTTCTGGTTGGTGCAATCATAGTATGGCTGAAATGGTTGACTCAACCATTTTGAATTGGTTGTAACATAGTTTCGTGTGTGTATATATATAGTATAAAACTTAGTGGTTAAGCCGTTGGGCTGCTGATCAGGAAGTCGTAAGATCGAGTTTGGGCTAGGATTTTGTACGTTCAAACTTCTTTGGCGGGTCGTAGTTCGGATTCCACGTAAACTCCAGGTCAAAGGTGGAACAACAAACCTGACCTTCGTCAGAATAAACAATTCAGAAGGAAGCGAAAAACCAGGTGTGTGTATATATATATATATATATATATATAACGTAAAGAACGACGCTTGTATAGAAGACATTCCGCGCAAGATGAGGAGGGAGAACGAACAAATCAAAAATGAGGTAACCACCCGTGTTCTTTGCAGTTGAAAATGTATATATGTGCGGCATGCGGGAGGTGCCCCCCTCGGGGCATTGGTTTCTGCGCGTATGTAGGAGAATTACGACTTCTGATCGAGTGAGGCCCATGGTGTAATGGTTATCATATCTGACCGGCAATCGGAAGATCCCGGGTTCGATTCCTGGGTGGTTACCTCATTTTTTCATTTGTTCGTTCTCCCTCCTCATCTTGCGCGGAATGTCTTCTATACAAGCGTCGTTCTTTATGTTAATTATACTGCGTGTTCTTTGCAGTTGTGTATATATATATATATATATATATATATATATATATATATACATTTTCAACTGCAATAGATAGATAGATAGATCTTAATATTTTATGTATTTGTATTCTGTTCACTACAATCTCACCTTCAACAAGCGTTCGTAAGTCTACGCCTCCGCTGTCGCTGAGGTAATTTGGATCAATGAGCGGTTTGTGAAAAGGATTAGTGGACCGGAGTTTTATGGTTCCTCTGGATGCGGGTCGAAGCAACATTGGAAATGGATTGAAAGCGTCCATGAACGCGATTGGCAGATACCCTTTCCTCCATACCTGAAACATGATAAATCTGGACTAACGCCATCTCATCTACGTGACATAAAATCGACAAGTTATTGTCAATTAAATTAGGTTAGGTTAAATTAGACGTTTCATCAACAAGGAAATTTCATCAATACTCTAATAACCTAACTTAACTTAACCTAACACAAGCAAGTTAATCTAAACCTAAAATGCTTGTCGACAAAATATCACGCCAAGATAATGTTAACTCAGGTAAACCCACGTCAATGGTTTAGTTTAGTGGATAACACTGTTTTCGTGGCATTTCTGCGATGGTATAGTATGCCCAGCGAACGTTTTGTTGAATTGTTATTTTATCAGGAAAAATGTTGATGTGACATTTCATCGGCACTTACATTGACTTAACTTGACTTAACCTTATCTAACCTGATTTAACTTAATTTAAATCAACTGACCCTAACCCACAGAACATTTACCCCAAAATATGTCATATTCGTTAGATGTCCAACTATCGGTCTTTTCTAGTCATTTCTGTAAAAGTGTTTTGCCAGACTGGGGCATCCTTATACAAATATCATGCCCACATACCCTTTCAGTGAAGCCTAAGGTTTTCCTCAGCTGAGCGCCTCCGTCAGAAGCAGGGGTGCCCGAAACGATGTGGAATTCAATGTCTGGGGTTTCACTTCCTTGTGGCATCAAAGGGGTATTGACAAAGGCCACGCCCTCGAGTCCCCCAAGAACAGTTAGAGGACCTGATTGGTATGTTTGGTACGAGGTCAGCGAGGTCAGCTAGGTCAGCGAGGTCAGTTAAAAGTCATAATTAAGAATAACAGTTAACAGTCACCTTTCATAGTCGCATGCAATGACTTTACAATTATAGAAATTCACTATTATTATTATTATTATAAAAATTTTAGAGGAAAATTTAGTGTTTGTAAAGATTAATTAGATTTCTATTTTCAAACTAAATTTTAGCACGTAACATACATACCACATAGCTGATTTCAAGCCACCTTATTTCACCATACCACCATTTTACTCCATTTAAACTTATACTTTAACCAGTTTTAGCTTATCTTAATCTCCCATGACCTACCTTTTCTAAAGAAGGAGTACTTAAAGGTTGCCCAAGCATTCTCGTATCTGGGTTGAACCATTGATATTGCTTTGTCAATTAGGAAGACTATGCCCCCTACTGCTATGTGGTCTTGGAGGTTCTCCCCCACGGGGCGTCCTTTAGTACTGGAATCTATATATAAAGATGTTATTCTTTAAAAAGCATCATTCGGGTGTTAAACGTTAATGAATTTTTCTTTATGAGAGAAACTGTATTAAATTTCAACTCAGTTCAATAATACTGTATTTAGGGATAATTCAATTGGTTCGAACTTTTCCTCTATGTCAACAATGCGTCTTGTTGCATGAATCGCATTGAACAATGTTATACAGCAAGATTCATTCCTGACTGCGTCACCTTTTCAGACACTGACGCTGTGTTGTCTTAGCGCTGGAAGTGTTAAATGCTCTTTTGTCTTATGCAAACTGGTTAAATTAACTTAAATTGTGAGTAACGTCTGGTGTAAGCTGTTGAAATGGTACGCAAATAATTCATTTACACCCAAACCGGCAAGTGTTAGCGAGCTTTACTCATCAACCTATGGTTAAGAAAAAGATTATTTGGAAGAGTGCAATAGTAAATGTAAATAAAGAAATGGTGTTTTGTAATAAAACAAAAATACCCATCATCACCCAACAGTACGGTAGAGTACAGTAGAGTCAACAGAATTAAGAAACTAGTGGAGAAGTACGAGAGATTGAAAAGAGGAGAGTAAAACTCTCAAAATGAAGAAAGAACGATTTGACTTTAAAACTAGGAAGTTTGTTTCATACAGACTGTTCTCAAAATGATTGTGGTTAATGAAAACAAGAAGTCCTTATAAGCCACAGAGGGAAAATAGATACACGTCATCATTTGCTAAATTAAAATATGCTCAAATAGAAGATAATATCATTCGGATAAAAAGAAGCGAAAAGGGAAATCCCAAAGAAATCTGAATCAATTGGCTTTTCCTCCAGTAAGTCTTCAAACGCTAAAGATAATACACGTGCATATAAAGAACACTATGAACCAACTCCCCAACCCCCAACCCCAAAAAGTAATTACACCCAGATTTTCGCATAGATTTAACCTTTTCAGGACGACCGGTACAAATTGGTAACATTTCAAATGCTTCTAGGACAATATCCCCCCCCCAAACGGTTTCTCTGATCTCGAATCACTGTAAGTAGTCGGGCTGTTACATCTTTGTACTTCTTTCTTCCTGGCTGCGGACTATGACCAGCTACGGGTTGTGCGCTGTAAACTTGTAAAGTTCGTTCACGCTGAATGAATGTGATGAAATTCCAAATATTTGGCTGAGTACATCCAACATTTAAAATGTTCCTACATTTTTTATATTTTTTAATGTTTCGAGGTGCCAAAAGTGTTACCTCACAAAACATTTACCCCACTTTATCTGTGAATTATTACACACCCAAATTCACTTATGCTCAGTTGCCTACGCGCGCGCATGCACATACACTCTCTCTCGACAAATATAATCGTATGTTTAAGTATATATATTAAAGAGAATCTGTGTAACTAGGGATTTTATGAAATCCCTAAAATGTTCAGGGATTTCGTGTAAGGTTGTCATGATATTTTCGTTAGTTTTTAACGAAAATATCACAACTTAACCTAACCAAGCGTCAAGGCCGTACAGTTGACCTAACCAGGCATTTAATAATTTTCCCGTAGGTTTAACGAAACTATCACGACTTAACCTGACATGAAATCCCGAGTTACACAGATTCGCTGTAATATATATATACTGTATATAAGGGATATTGTCCGCAGGGGATGGGGGATATTGTCCTGATACCGTCCGTTTCAAATACACGCACTCATAACATAACTCGTTAAATCGGGTGAGTTTCCAGGCCAACGTCCGAGTTTAACTTGTCAAAAATTACTACACTGATGCCATCTGTCAAACAACAATAATAAAAAAAAACTCCCAAAAAGTAAAGAATTTTGTTACAACCTTTACAAAGAAAATAATGGATGGAAAAGAATTTACTCTAATTACTGGCTTTATTAAAACCAGGCAACAACTGGCAATTGCAAAACCGTTCCTCTGAGAGGCCATGGATGCCATACACATAACATACGAAAGATCATACGAAGTATATGAGGAAAACTTCAGAGTTCGTGATGAGCTTGCTGAAATTTTGCACGTGATTGGTTCGCTTAATGAAACACTTCCAAAAAAACAAATGTATAAAATTGACATTATCCTGTTAAAATTTCTTTTGCCTCTCATTAACCCTTGTTAAGTATGTGCTAATTGTTTTGTTTTTCCTGTACGTTGTATATATCTATGGGCATCTCGCCTTTTATCTTCATTCCCTGACGAGATGTAGCTCTGAATACACGAAAGGCCTTGGAATCGTTTTTCTTTTTCCTTGTGGGTTTGCAGCATTCGTTCATTTCACGTGTTTTATTGTGAAATTCATCCCATATATATATATATAAATATATATATATATATATATATATATATATATATATATATATAGGGCAGCTATAAAGTCTGGAAACAGGATCGTATTAAGGATTTATTAAGATAATGTACAACGGAGCAAAACTTACAGTAATACAGGGTGGGCGGAAAGTAGCTCCCTATTTTGGATTGGTAAAAAAATACGTATATTATCCATTTATTTCAGAAGAAATAATATGAAAAGGTAGGCATACATGGTAGGTTTTCTCTAAAATTCAATGTGGGCTCCAACTCTTTCCACCAGCTTCTGGAGCCGCCCAGGAATGGCGTCCACTGACTTTAGCAGGAACTCCGGCGGGATGGAGGACATAACTTCCCGAATTCGGTCCTAATGTTCTTCCAATGTCCTCGGTTTGGTGCGGTAGACTTCTTCCTTTACCCACCCCCAAAGAAAGAAGTCGCACGGTGTCAAGTCGGGGCTCCTGGCTGGCCATTGATGTGGACCACGACGACCCATCCAACGCCCAGGGAAGTGGGCATCCAGCCACTCACGGACAACAAGAGCGAAGTGCGGAGGGGTGCCATCTTGCATAAATATCAGATCGTCGATGTTCTCCCATGTGCTGACAACCGGCCAGACCTCGTTTCGCAACATAGCAAGGTACCGCTCAGCATTCATGGTGTTGCGCAGAAGGAACGGGCCCACAACCTGATCTGAGGTCATACCACACCACACCGTTACACTGAACCGATTCTGCCGTTTTTCAGTGGTAACCGTGCGACTTCTTTCTTTGGGGGTGGGTAAAGGAAGAAGTCTACCGCACCAAACGAGGACATTGGAAGAACTGGAGGACCGAATTCGGGAAGTCATGTCCTCCATCCCGCCGGAGTTCCTGCTAAAGTCAGTGGACGCCATTCCTGGGCGGCTCCAGAAGCTGGTGGAAAGAGTTGGAGCCCACATTGAATTTTAGAGAAAACCTACCATGTATGCCTACCTTTTCATATTATTTCTTCTGAAATAAATGGATAATATACGTATTTTTTTACCAATCCAAAATAGGGAGCTACTTTCCGCCCACCCTGTATATCCTGTTTCCAGACTTTATAGCCATCCTGTATATATATATATATATACATTCAACTGCAAAGAACACGCAGTATAAATAACGTAAAGAACGACGCTTGTATAGGAGATATTCCGCGCAAGACGAGAAAGAGAAAACAACAAATGAAAAATGAAGTACCACCTGGGAATCGAACCCGGGATCTTCCGATTGCCGGTCAGACGCGATAACCACTACACCATGGACTTCACTCTTCCAAATGCCGTAATTCCTCTACATACTCGCAGAAACCAATGCCCAAGGGGGCACCTCCCGCATGCCGTAACATTATATACATTCAACTGCAAAGAACACGCAGTATAAATAACGTAAAGAACGACGCTTGTATAGGAGATATTCCGCGCAAGACGAGAAAGAGAAAACAACAAATGAAAAAATGAAGTACCACCTGGGAATCGAACCCGGGATCTTCCAATTGCCGGTCAGACGCGATAACCACTACACCATGGACTTCACTCTTCCAAATGCCGTAATTCCTCTACATACTCGCAGAAACCAATGCCCCAAGGGGGCACCTCCCGCATGCCGTAACATTATATACATTCAACTGCAAAGAACACGCAGTATAAATAACGTAAAGAACGACGCTTGTATAGGAGATATTCCGCGCAAGACGAGAAAGAGAAAACAACAAATGAAAAAATGAAGTACCACCTGGGAATCGAACCCGGGATCTTCCGATTGCCGGTCAGACGCGATAACCACTACACCATGGACTTCACTCTTCCAAATGCCGTAATTCCTCTACATACTCGCAGAAACCAATGCCCCAAGGGGGCACCTCCCGCATGCCGTAACATTATATACATTCAACTGCAAAGAACACGCAGTATAAATAACGTAAAGAACGACGCTTGTATAGGAGATATTCCGCGCAAGACGAGAAAGAGAAAACAATTACGGCATTTGGAAGAGTGAAGTCCATGGTGTAGTGGTTATCGCGTCTGACCGGCAATCGGAAGATCCCGGGTTCGATTCCCAGGTGGTACTTCATTTTTTCATTTGTTGTTTTTCTCTTTCTCGTCTTGCGCGGAATATCTCCTATACAAGCGTCGTTCTTTACGTTATTTATACTGCGTGTTCTTTGCAGTTGAATGTATATAATGTTACGGCATGCGGGAGGTGCCCCTTGGGGCATTGGTTTCTGCGAGTATGTAGAGGAATTACGGCATTTGGAAGAGTGAAGTCCATGGTGTAGTGGTTATCGCGTCTGACCGGCAATCGGAAGATCCCGGGTTCGATTCCCAGGTGGTACTTCATTTTTTCATTTGTTGTTTTCTCTTTCTCGTCTTGCGCGGAATATCTCCTATACAAGCGTCGTTCTTTACGTTATTTATACTGCGTGTTCTTTGCAGTTGAATGTATATAATGTTACGGCATGCGGGAGGTGCCCCCTTGGGGCATTGGTTTCTGCGAGTATGTAGAGGAATTACGGCATTTGGAAGAGTGAAGTCCATGGTGTAGTGGTTATCGCGTCTGACCGGCAATCGGAAGATCCCGGGTTCGATTCCCAGGTGGTACTTCATTTTTTCATTTGTTGTTTTCGCTTTCTCGTCTTGCGCGGAATATCTCCTATACAAGCGTCGTTCTTTACGTTATTTATACTGCGTGTTCTTTGCAGTTGAATGTATATAATGTTACGGCATGCGGGAGGTGCCCCCTTGGGGCATTGGTTTCTGCGAGTATGTAGAGGAATTACGGCATTTGGAAGAGTGAAGTCCATGGTGTAGTGGTTATCGCGTCTGACCGGCAATCGGAAGATCCCGGGTTCGATTCCCAGGTGGTACTTCATTTTTTCATTTGTTGTTTTCTCTTTCTCGTCTTGCGCGGAATATCTCCTATACAAGCGTCGTTCTTTACGTTATTTATACTGCGTGTTCTTTGCAGTTGAATGTATATAATGTTACGGCATGCTGGAGGTGCCCCCTTGGGGCATTGGTTTCTGCGAGTATGTAGAGGAATTACGGCATTTGGAAGAGTGAAGTCCATGGTGTAGTGGTTATCGCGTCTGACCGGCAATCGGAAGATCCCGGGTTCGATTCCCAGGTGGTACTTCATTTTTCATTTGTTGTTTTCTCTTTCTCGTCTTGCGCGGAATATCTCCTATACAAGCGTCGTTCTTTACGTTATTTATACTGCGTGTTCTTTGCAGTTGAATGTATATAATGTTACGGCATGCGGGAGGTGCCCCCTTGGGGCATTGGTTTCTGCGAGTATGTAGAGGAATTACGGCATTTGGAAGAGTGAAGTCCATGGTGTAGTGGTTATCGCGTCTGACCGGCAATCGGAAGATCCGGGTTCGATTCCCAGGTGGTACTTCATTTTTCATTTGTTGTTTTCTCTTTCTCGTCTTGCGCGGAATATCTCCTATACAAGCGTCGTTCTTTACGATATATATATATATATATATATATAGTTCAGCTCCTAATAAAGTTTGTAGTTAGGCTAGATTTGTGTATATAAAAATGGACATGAGGCATGTGAAGTACAAAGAATTTGGGGATAAACTCCAGTTCTTTACCCTCTCTGTTATGACCATAATGATCATAAGATCATAATTACTCAAAATTTCTATCAGAGAATGCTATTGTCGTTATTGTTATTGTTATTATTATTATTATTATCACCATACAAAGACAATACATAATTAAACTTAATGCTTCTGGCTATTCTTTATATCTTGTGGTTACGTTAATGGTTACGCGAAATGGTTATAGGTAATGGTTTTAAAAATGGTTATAATGGTTTTCAAAATGGATAGAAAATACTTACACCAAGCGAATCTAGATGGTCTTTTGGGCCTATTCCCGATAATATCATCAGCTGAGGGGTGTTGATAGACCCTGCAGATAATATGACTTCCTTTCTAGCCATAATGTTATATATTTTCCCATAACGGATGAATTTCACTCCTTTAGCTCGTTTCGTATCTGGGTCTATGATGATCTTGAGTCGTAATTGAAGGTAAACATTATATTACGACAAATTTGGCAATGAGTGAGCTACTAATATACACACCATATAGCAAATGAGCTACTCTGTACTGTAAGCTACGAAGTTCGGTATGATATGAAAGTTTTAAACCATCTGGTTTCCTGTTACATGTCAAAATAGGTTAAGAAAAGGCTCCTGACTCAGAATAAGGTTCCAGATTGGTTATCGCACAGATAACAAACGGGAACTTAGTGACTCTCCTTTTTGATTCTTATATCCAAATTTTGCACCAAGAAGGTAAATTATTATCTCTCTCTCTCTCTCTCTCTCTCTCTCTCTCTCTCTCTCTCTCTCTCTCTCTCTCTCTATATATATATATATATATATATATATATATATATATATATATTAGTGATGGATCGAGTGGTCGGTTTTCACAACCGCGGTTGCGGTTGTGTTTGCGGTTGTCGAATTTTTCCAACCGCGGTTGCAGTTGCGGTTATCATATACTAGGAAAAATGCGTAATTATTAACTGGATTTAGCCACTATAGTGCGATTTAGCCACACTTGGTACATAATATATACTAAATAGTATTTATTTAGTAAATACCTTATGTTGAACACAAGTTTTGCAATACACCGCTAAACTAAACATTACACAATATGAAAAACCGTTGTAGATATGAAGAGCTCATAACATTACACCGATAACAATCAAAGCAGAACGAGGACTGATGTTGTCAACTAGCAGCGAGTTGAGACTGCGCAGGTCCGTTTTAACACAGACCACTTCTTTACCCCCTTTGGGGGGAGTCATGTTCGAGAAACCACCCCTTTGGCCAACCAAGGCCATTGACCAAGTTACACGAACCCGAGAGGTCCGTCGAGCAGGAATAAGCTTTATTGACTATTGTACTAAAGGCGATTTTAGTTTGAAGAAAATTAAATAAAAATAAATGTTACTTCATGGAGCTCACAGAGTAATAACTTAGAGCGCAGTTTAAACCAATTTTACTACGGCAGCCGTATGACGTCACGTTTAAGCACGCATAAGGAGACCCATCATTTTCTTTTTAAAAAAAGAAATATTTCTAATTAACCTAAAATTAAAATTAACTAAGCTTTTACAACCGCAACCGCACTTATGGAACGGCGGTTGCGGTTACGGTTGCGGTTGTGAATTTTTGTGCGGTTGTAGTGCGGTTGCGGTTATTCGATCCATCACTAATATATATATATACATATACATATATATATATATATACATTCAACTGCAAAGAACACGCAGTATAAATAACGTAAAGAACGACGCTTGCGCGGAATATCTCCTATACAAGCGTCGTTCTTTACGTTATATATATATATATATATATATATATATATATATATAGAGAGAGAGAGAGAGAGAGAGAGAGAGAGAGAGAGAGTTAATGTAGGAACTTTCCTGTTTACAGTATATTTATTTATTTTTTCAATATTTATGCCATTATAGCAGGATTATTCGTTACTTAGGCTTCAGATACTGACAAAAACCTATAAATAAGACCAGGCACATGTACAATCTTTTTTTTTCTTGGCTGTATGTTGATTTCTTTCTCTCTGGATTGTACAGTTAACGTCAAAGGAAATAAATTTGAGGATGAATAAATTTACCTTGGTAACAAAAGAGTGCTTGGCAATATGGAGGTTCTTTCTTTTCCTGGCAGGTCTGAGAAAAGCTTTGCTCGTCGAACATCTGGATCCATCCCTCATGGTAGCTTGAGGTAACATCAATCCTACAAACATGGATAATCAAGAATTTCCTATACAGGGGGGTGTCTCAAAAATAATAACTGTGCACACACAAATACATGTAGGTGCACAGTAACTTTTGAGACACCCTGTATCTTTCACGTTGATTTCAGTATAATATATTCAAGAAAATTAATTTTTCACCCACCTACTTGTGACCTCGAATTGTAATCTATATTTTTCATTCCTATTTCCACCCCAGCTTTGACATAAAGTTCGGCAAGTGGTGTTCTCCAAGGCGGTTCAGCAACTGTGAGATAACCTCCCGTCGAATGAAATTTAGCTGACAATCAAGGAAAATCAAAACAATTATTTCTCACTTTAAAATGAGTAGGAATATATTGTGTATATATAAGGACAGAACGTACTCCAAACAATTACGGCATGTGGTAGTATATTTCAATCAAGAATTCTTTTACAGTGGTGAAGTTATTACTATTTTTTGCTAGAGTCGGGTTTCTGTTGTCTTCCGACTTCTTGAAGTAAGGCAAAACTTCGTCGAAGCTCCATCCAGGGTTGCCTGCACGAGCCCAGGCATCGTAATCCTCCCTGTTCCCCCTAACGTATACCATATAGTTCAGGACAGAGGAACCACCCATAACTTGTCCTCGTGGCCAGTTGCACCTCTGCAAATGGAACGAATGTTTGTCTTTAAAAGGGGAATATAAAGAGATTAGCTTCTGGCTGATGATGGTCATAGTGAAACCTTTCTCCTAAGTAAATTTCTGATATCATTCAGTCCAAAAAATCAACACTTCTCTCTCTGTAGTTTTTTACTATAGAACCTCAACTATCTGGTGTTACTTTTTTGTCCCAAAGACGCTTGCACATTATTCAATGACTTTCGATCCTCAAGGATGATCGAAATTCAATTGACTTTTTATTGGACATTAGTGTTGCTTTCGACTTAAACTTGAAAGTACGGATGTCAGTATTCAGCCTTATAGTTTAAATAATATACGACTACATATGTAACAAGTACAGGCACTCGTTACTCGGCACCTATTAGTGTATGGCATCCATCAAGGAAGTGTTCTTGTTCTTATATTACAAAAACAGATATTCACATGCTTTTTAACCGCGATAGTAATAGTCTTCGAAACACATAGTTAAAAACTATTTATATTAAAGACATTTTCTTCCTCTTGTACAGTGCAAGTGTCGAAAATGCTCTTCAAAGACACATACGGTATTTGAGAAGAGGCTAAAATTTATTCTTTAATTAAATACCAAAGAGATATTTTAAATAAAAATAGTTAAACGGTAAATTTAATTTTAAATATATTTCCCTTATATAATCATATATAAATTATATATAAATATATATAATATATATATGATCATATATGATTCCTTTATATAATCATATATAAAGAAAACAAAGACGTCCCACAACCTTCTATTCATAGAAATATTATCTTCTATCGTCTCAAAAGACTCCAAAAAGAAGTTTTTTAAGACAATTTCTTCTATCTAAAGAAGTTATGCATCATTAAAAGAAGTTATTCTATCATCTGACAAAAATCTTTGATACCCCAAAAAAGTTTAAAAAAACTTCCCCTAGAATGCAACTTCAAAAAGAAGTTACGAGTTCTAAATTTAGAAGGTTTACTTTTGAGGGTGCTTACGTTATCAGTATAGGCCTGACACGCGTTGGGCTGAGGTTCTGTCTTGTATTTCCAATCTAGATCTGAGAGCTGCAGATAATGAACCAAACTAGGAACATCGGTGAGTTCGTTTTCATCCCCACCAGCTTCTAGGAGAAGAATCTGATCGAATCTGTTTTCAGAAAGTCGACTGGCCACAACTGCCCCTGCAGACCCGGCCCCAACTTCGAAATGAGATGGACATAGTTAGTAACTTATATACAATCGCAGATTTTTAGTTTTAAGTTAGAATTATTTAAGTAAAATATAGCATTATATTATGATGTTACGGCGCTGTCACGACACAAAACCGCTTTTCATTTGATCAGCGAGGATAAGCGACGTTGGGTTTGTTCGTTTGTTGGATGGGTGGCTGTCCTCTGCGTTTCAGATGACGAAGCGACATGGTTCGAATCCCAGGTAAAGTGTTTATCATAATTGTTAGCGACTTAGAAATTATACTATGACCATTTCTTAGTATTTTCTTTTGTATATCATAACAATTCCAATTACAGTATTAGTTTATATACTAAACAGTAATGTAGTTTGGGAAAAAAATTCGCCTAGAAACAAAAAAAATTTTCTGGATATTTTAATCTTTTTAATGAAAGTAATAAAAGTTTAAAAAGAAAACCCACTCATTGCTAATTATTAAGTTTTTATGTTTTCAAGAAATGTTATGTTTCTAGGCGAACTTTTTTCCCAAACTGTACATTTAAAATTATACAATTATCAATTACTTAAAATATAATTAATAGCAATTTTAGACTTACACACTCTTGACATAAATTAACTTACGCAAGTATAGGCTTCTCTTATGTAAATATATATATATATATCCCATACAGCCAGCATCCAATGTCAACAGCCATCGCATTTTGTACGTAATTTTAAACTTTTTTTTTAGCTTTTAACTACTGTAAATAAGCTGTATGTTCCACAGTAACTAAAAAAATTTATTAAAACACCCCATTCTGTCGAAAAAGTTTTTAATTTATTTGCAAATGGTTCTAAATCTAAGATGTATGTATTTTGGGAAAATATTTGTTTTTCCATTTTTTTAATTTCTTGTTACATACATTGTACGTTCATGCTTATGTTCATTTGTACATATACAGACAGAATAAAAAATAAATAAACAGTACGACGACTGTTGATAACTTGCAGTAATACTGTACAATCATTATGTCATTTTTACACAAAATTGGATAAAGTAAAGTGAACTGTAAATAATTATAAAGCCCCTTCAAGTTACATGCTACAGTAATTCATTTAATTTTATTGAAACTCCTCTCAACTTAACTGTAACATCAATATCTGTATATGTACTCTATATTTACTGTATGACTGTAATTATTATTTATATAAATATCACTTAATTCACTTACTTAATTCTTACTTATATATATATATATATATATATATATATATATATATATATTCTTTCATCTATTTTGTGTAAGACAAATATTTAATAAGTTCATCCGCGTATTTTTACTGCATGACGATCGATGAATTGCGTGTTATCCACCGGATATAACATCAACTAAAGTAACTTATATACTAATTGCTTTCGATATACCCGGATAATAAAACCGGTTTTTGCGTATACGTATAAGACATACTGTATATTAGAGAAAGAAAGAAAGCTATTGAACCCTAAAACGTGGCATAGTTTTTTGGCGTCACTATCAAAACGACGCTCCATTAATAGTGATGCCCCTTTCTTTCACTGCATTTATATTTTATAATTTCTGTCTTCCGACAATGCCGGAAAAATATCTACTCAGAGTGAGAATTATATTAATTAGTGCTTTGAACTAAATGGGAAATATTTTGAACATTTATGGTATGGTTCCATAAATAAATGTATTTCACATCAAGTAAAAAGTTTCAGTTTTTTCCACTGGGTGTAAAACTTTTTGGACACCCCGTATTTAGAGGACAAGCTAAAATGGAATTTCAGTTTGTATGTTGTGTGTACCCCCGACCCAAATATTTTAGTATGAAAGTAGGTGTCTCGGATATTAAAAAAAAGGGAAAGAAACCCAAGATTTTATCTCAAATCGAATCTCATATGAGAAACGGCCATTAAGTTTCTTTTATTTTATCACCATGGGACCCGTTCATTATTTACTAAGTCGTGTAAGATTTGTTCAAATCTTGCCTAGGTAAATGGCAGATGGAATCCAATGTTAAAAAAATGCAGTCATCCATTTGGGTATAAATAATAAAAACTTTAGTTATGAGATGCGAGGAAAGTTGTTAGACAGGACACACGAGCTTAGCATTATAGTTAGTAGTGAGCTAAAATTTTATAAGCAGTGTTTAGAAGCTAGAAATAAGGCGAATAAAATGATAGATATTATTAAGAAGAATGTTAGTTACGAGAGTAAGGAAGTCATCTGTAAATTATATTTGGTACTGTAAAGTAAAAAACAAGAATACATGGGGGCCCTCACCTTCAGGGCGCCCGTGTATTCTTGTTTTTTGCTTTACAGTACCAAATATAATAATAAATTAAATTTAATGTCCGGTTAGGTCAACTGTACACCCTTGACGATTGGTTAGGTTAAGTCGTGATATTTTCGTTAGTTTTAACGAAGATATCATTTGGTAATTGAGGCTGGGGGCCCTGATCTTCAGGTGGTCCCATAGTTATTATTAATAATTCACAGGCCTGCGATGGTTTTGTTGTTCGAAATATTTTATCACTTATGTAGTAATTTTTGCACGCTGATTCCGAAAATAATATTCATTTTTCGCCATCACGTACAGATTTTTCGCAAAATGTCATATTTCATATAACATATCCATATGTAAGTAATTTTCCTTAAATTTTTATTAAAAACTACTGCCTATAAATGCTTATAAATGCTTGTTTTCACAAGACATCAAAGAAATGGAGAAGAGATATCAGGGAAGGTGGGACATCAGCATCTTTTTAAAGTCGTTTGCATTTGTAATTAGTATAACAAAGCGAAATAGATACCTAATGTAAATTGAAATAAATAATATTTATTTATGTTGTTGTTGTTGTTTTTTCCCTTCCAGTTTGCACAAAATCTTCACGTGATAGAAAAAAATGGACACCTTATTCGAAATGAGCGTAGTTGAATTATATAAAATCAGTTATTAGTAAGAAAACAACTTTACAAAGTTCTCATTCGCAGGCCTGTGTAATACATAAACCATGAATAAGTATTATTAATTAAGGTATGTATTAATCTTAAATTATCGTTAATTGATAACAACAAATGCAAAGTTCGTAGTTCTACAAAATAACTTATTTTGGATCAAGTAAAGATAAGCACACCCAACCTTTTTTAGTTAGCTTTATAAGGCTAACTAACGAAAATATCACGACCTAACCTAACCAATCGTCAAGGGCGTACAGTTGACCTAACGATTGGTTAGGTTAAGTCGTGATATTTTCGTTAGTTAGCCTTATAAAGCTAACTAAAAAAGGTTAGGGGGTGCTTATC
Organism: Bathynomus jamesi; assembly: GCA_023014485.1. Taxonomy (NCBI): domain Eukaryota; kingdom Metazoa; phylum Arthropoda; class Malacostraca; order Isopoda; family Cirolanidae; genus Bathynomus; species Bathynomus jamesi. The sequence goes on along the minus strand of JAJOZX010000622.1, from coordinate 791,021 downwards.
TTTACTTGATCCCTTATTTTTATAATTTATCGAACGAAAATATATTTTATGAAGGTACACAGTCGATTACAAAAGGTTACACCTTTACCTCACGGCCTATGCCCAAGACCTACAGGGTGTCCACACTGTCTGTCACCCGAGTAACATACTAATTGATTTTCGTTTTTCTTTTAGACCCATATCAAATGTGTGGTGATAGCAGTAACTATACGATTGAACAACGCATAATGGCTAGTACCTGTGTGTCCATGAGCGACCACGTAATGGCAAAACTTAAAAATATGATTCATATTTGTGTAGACTTCCAGGACCGATTAGTGGTGCAGCCCCGGTGGGTCTTTCTTGTTTCATTACCTGTTTCCAATTTTTATGAAAACAACGTGATATGTAGTTTTTCACGCTGATTTCAAAATTATAAACCATTTCATCGAGAAATACTTAGGTTAGGTTAAGTTAGGCTTATTAGCATTTGATGTTTTCTAGGACACTTTTTCTTTCGGTATTAAGTTATATTCTTGTAAAAAATTTACTGCATATTCTTCTGTCTCAGTCTTCCTATATAATTCTATAAAATTAAATTTGTCAGTCATTGGAAAGTAAAAAGATGTTGAACTATAGTCTATGCTTGCAGCGGAAGAACAAAATAGATGCGCAACGCCACCGTTTAAAAAATAGCCTAGCCAATGCTTGCAGTGATTACACCGTTCTACTACTTTTTGTAGTTTATAATTTACTTTCATTTCGAAAAAACTTATTTTTAGAATCAGCGTATTATTTTAAAATTTCTATAACCTTCGCTGTTTCAAACATTTGCTAGTTTCTGGCCATTATAACTTTTTGGTTATATATTTCTCGATGAAATGGTTTATAATTTTGAAATCAGCGTGAAAAACTGTACATATCACGTTGTTTTCATAAAAATCGGAAACAGTTAATGAAACAGGAAAGATCCCTTTCTACGTACACTCTCTGTACCCAAGGCTTGAGGGCGTTACCTACCGATTGTTAATTTTTTTTTAATAAATCGTTCCGGTTGTTAACCCCTTGCGGAAAAGGGACCACCCCCCATCCCCGCACCTTAGGTCTATCGGTCTGTGACGCTGCTACGCGTGAAGCTGCGGCCGCACCACTTGTTAATTTTTTACAACTCAGGCTCTGTCTGTACCAAGGAATCACGGTCCCTGCTACTACTTTTGACTCTGAGCCACTTTACCCCCGATCACCTCCGTTTGTATATTCCAGCATGGCCCCCCCCCTTTCCCTTAAAGCCGGGGCCCTGGTGCTTTGACACGAAGCACACACACACACACACACCCTTTGCTTGGCCCTGCTTTGTACCCACACAAACTTAAATTAGGACACTACCGTAATTTACTTTACATTTCTTAAGTGTTTCGACACAAGCAGCAACAACCCTTATCAAAGGTCAATATAAAAGAGTAAAGAGACTTAGTACCTCTTTATAAGTTGTTTATGTAAACCAAATAAAATATCCATTGGAAAGTTCGCTGTACGAGTATACATAAATTCTCGCCGTTCCTTGGTTGAACCCCAAATTAAAATTAGTTTCTAGAAAAGCAAGCAGGTTTAATGGAGTTCACAAAAAACATTGAGAAACTAAATAATAATAATAAAAGAAGAAGAAGAAGAAGAAGAGCGAAAATAAATAGAAAATTGAAAAGCAAGAAAAAATGTAAAACGAACTCTAAATGAATCACAAAGTGGGCGGAGTTTAATTTCAAGTATCAATGAAGTTGCCAAGAAAGTATTTTTTTTGATATGCTAATATGTTATACAGTAATGTTATAAACTTATAATGTTTCAGACCAACAAAGACCCTAGGATCCACTCATGGCTGGTCTACCTAACTGTGTTCGTAATTGTGTATGTCCTCCGTGGTGGCGGAGGGGACCTACAATTTTACGTGGGTTCCGAACCACAAGAACATAAGAAATTTATGTAAAAACTGCCTGTACATTGGCAACGACCAATTTTTACAAAACTAAATAATTATCAATTTAAAACTAATTAATTATCGATTTAAAACTAAAGATAGAATCTCTGGATCCAGAGGATCAAGTCATAATAGACTACTATCCACAAATATGTTACACTCGATATCTATTTATAACCGACATGCAAATATATCAGATCCAAAGAATCCAGTCAATTTCATTACGGTATCTGTCAATACTAGTACCTTGCTAACCAAAAAATAAGTCACGGTCCATATTGATTGCGGACCAAGTCAAAATTTACCACCATATACATTACAATATATATACTTAGGAGGAAAAGTGTAGGTGTGGCTGTAAAGACTGTACAGTAATGTAGAAATGTGTGTGCACCCATTTTGGGTCTCCCATTTCAAGGTGTTTGTGGGGCAATTGAAGATCATGAGTTTTTCAATACCTCACAGTGCTATAGGGGGCACCGCTCGGCAGAGGAATCTCTTTAAATGGGATCGCTTAATTACGCTTAAGTCAGGTACTGTTTGGCCATTGGGTCGGATGTTCGTGGGGTCTCACCGCATTCTAGAATCTAAGCCATTCCCGTCCTATCCGCAAATGCAATTCCCGTTCAGTGCAGTCCCCACTTCATGGCATTTTTATTCCTATTCACAGCCTTTCCCACTTTGGTCAGAGCTAGGTTATGATTGGTTAGGACTGGTTAGCCCTTCCCATTTGGCCCCGTTTCAGCAACGAAAACACTGTTCCAACTCGATACAAGCTTTTGTCAAATATGGATTTTTTTTAACTTTTGCTCATTTTCATAATTTTCATTTGAGGACCGAAAATGGGAATGGCATAGAATGGGAAGTAAGCCACTGGTGAGCACCAGTTCCGTGATCCATTAAAATGGATTTGCAAAAAAGAATATTAAAGCATGTATTTTGGAAGGTTGAGCTTCTTTTTAAAAAAAAAAAACTTGAAAGATTTTAATTTATTTAAATCGGTTATTTCGAAATCAATAAAATAAGACGATTTTCAAGCGAATTCAGGTTTAAATTTGTATTTAAAATGGCGCTTACTTTTTTAAAAATAATCCTGCTCCTTTTATATGAAAAAAACAAATGTAAAATATGTAGTTCAGGTCAAAGGTCAAAGAATTTAATATCCAAATCAAAGAAAACAGACTTTCAAAATAATTTATTCTACTTTTAAAGAACAGGATTTTTCAGCGCTTTTTTTTTTTTTTTTTTAAACAAAAATTATGAAAACGTGTTCTAACGTAGCTTTCCTTATTGGAAAAAAATATGCGAGAAAATATTTGAACCTCACTCGGTTTTACATGAAATTCATTTGCGGTTAATCTTATTTATCAAACAGCTTTATAACTTCATTAATAGTATACATATATATGTGTATATATAGCCTTGGTTAACCTTGGTTTTGCTTCCGCCTGAAAGGTCAATCAGGCCAAGCTTGTCACTCCACCTTAGATCCATAGTTTAACGTGAAATTCGAACTAGGCCCCACCAGCAGCCCAGCGTCTTAACCACTAGGCTACCCAGGGTACCCATTTATCTATCAACCATTTTTTTTTTAGTGTGGAAGGATGAACAGCTGGGTTTTGTTGCGTGCCGCCTGCCGTCACCGGGTCTCGATCCCGGGGCCGATGGATTTGTAGTCAGTGACGCTAACCACTATTCCACCGAGGAGTATATATATATATATATATATATCCTGTAATTTATATAATTCCACGTAAATTCCTGAAGGTCTTAAACCCAAACATAGGGTTCCATCCCCCGGGCCCCTACCCCCAAAAGTCCCGCAAAATTTTGGATACCAAACGATACCATTTACTTAAAGACATTTTTTAATTATAATAAAGTAAATAAATTAAAATATGGAGAATGTAACTTGTTTTTAAAAATTTTTAATTTTTTTTTTAGAATTTTATGATAAAACATTATTTTGAAATTTATTTAGAAATGATAATAAATATAGACTTCATTTCCTCCCACAAGTTTATTATCATCATCTTCATCATTATTATCATTATTTGAAAACTTCCACTGTTGCTTCAAATCAATATTATTTATTATTATAGATAACAACTGTTATATATATATATATATATACAGTATATGAACTGGGTGTACCTAACTATGTGAAACGGAAAGCAACTCTCCATCTCTCAAGCCTGGTTTAGACGTGAGGTCACCAGCCTGACCTCCATGTGAAGAGAGACCAACGCACTGAACATCTACAAGGTCACAAGATATATATATATATATATGTGTGTGTATGTGTGTGTGTCTCAATTTTTTAAACAATTAAAATGGCAAATGTGAAATGTTTATTAAATTTAAATACATTTGAAAATAATTGCATCGCAGCATTACTGTTAATAATTTTTGAAGTTCAATTTATATCCATTTCTTGTAATTGACTGTACATCCCTGTCAAATAACTTCCTGTTATCTACAGGGTGTTCGAAAAGTCTCGTCACCCCCTACAAAATGTACATATTGTAATACCAATTTTATTTTTATGCGATAAGTTGAATTTATGCGATTCATTGGCATTGTTTTTTCCTTTTCCAGGTATTAGAGTTGCGTAAACAATGACAGACCAGTCCAGTCCACTTACACTCTGAAGGAAAGGATAGTGATGAGCACATGGGCTCACGAAAGGTCACATACTGGCAAAACGATGCATGATATCCAGAATGATTTCAACACAAGATTCAATAAGACTACACCACCAAACAAGATGGTATTACGCTGGGCGAAAAAACTGCCTCCATCAAGGGCGGACAACGGGAAGACCAACAACGCGAGCAGAACAATGTGAAGGTGTGATTGCATCGATGGCTCGTTCACCGAAAAAATCACTTCACGATCACACGAACTTGCAGTCTCCATGTCCACAATGAGAGATCACATGACGAAAGATCTCGGCATGAAACCATACCGCCCGTCATTTGTTAATGAATTAAGCGATACAGGCATGCAAAAACGATATGAAGCCTGTAATTACTGTAATTAAAGTAATTCTTGCTAGTGATTTGTTTCCTAAATTACACCTACCACATATAAATACAATTAATCACAAAAATAAAATTGGTATTACAATATGTACATTTTGTATGGGGTGACGGGACTTTTCGAACACCCTGTACATTATCAAAGCTACGTATCACTTTTAAATACTCGAATTAGTTCTATAAGAGGACGCTTTTCAAATGAATACATGTCTAATTCAGCTAATTTTTCCTCAACCATTTCACTTCTCAGTTCTGGATTCATTTTGGTTGCTTCAGCTCGAACCCTTTCTAGGTACTTGTAGGTTATCTCCCCCCGACCAATTTTGACAGAATATTTTCGTTAAAACTAACGAAAATATCACGACTTAACCTAACCAATTATTTATCAAGGGCGTACAGTTGATCTATTAGTAAATAGTAAATACTATTCCAGAAACAAACACTGTTATAATTAATAATAGATCAACTGTACGCCCTTGATAATTAATTGGTTAGGTTAAGTCGTGATATTTTCGTTAGTTTTAACGAAAATATTCTGTCAAAATTGTTGGGGGGGGGGAGATAACCTACAAGTTCAGTCTTTTCTTAATATACAAATATAATAGTTTTCTCTTCTTTTCGAGATGGCCTATAAATAGAACACTAAATAAACTGAGTCATGGTTTCAAACTATTTTTAACCACAATGCGCATGTGTCTACACGCAAAGCATAGTAAACTAACTTACCAGCATTATACAAATGAAATGTTTAATTTCTACGTCTTTACATATTTGAAACATTTAAGCACCATTTTCAGATATTTGAAATATTTAGTTAACATTTCGAAACGGCTATATTATTCATTTCAGAGAATTAAGTTCATTATGAGATGTCGCGTAGACGTTTCATATATATATAAAACCAAACGTCTAGTACTATTTAATGTATATATTAGGGATGAAATAATACCGACACCAAATTTTTAATACCAGTATTTGAACAATTATTTTACTGATACCGGTGTTGATACCGGTTTTATGCAGAGAATAATTTATGATTATTTTTTTGGTGTCACCCTGCCAAGTGCCAACTCTCCCACAAGCCTGCAGGACCTGTAGTACTCACCGCATTAACGACAATAAAAACTGAAGTTACTTTTTAAATTCTGTCACCGACACCAAAGGGAAAATACCATTGATTGAAAAAAGTTTGAACAGCAGCTCCTAGGGAAAGGCAGGAAAAAGGAAGGACTATTTATAATGAAGTATATCAGATAACCAAAGGTAAAAGGAAAAAATAACAATTTAAAAAAAAAAGTTTATTAATAATTTTGTATATTTATTTCTTATTTTGGAAGTAAGTTTTGAAGAAACAAAAACTATCTAATGATTGTTCAGAGAGATTTGATCTTAGCTTGGTCAGAAATACAAGTACCGCGGTGGTAAATTCCCAAAGCTCAGTGAAGCAAAAATAAAGGAGGGTGTATTTGTTGACCACAGATCCGCGAGCTTCTTAGAGATGAGGAGTTCGACCGTATCCTAGGTGGTGAGGAGAAGACAGCGTGGAATGCTTTCTGGTTAGTAGCAACGAATTTTCTCGGAAATACCAAAGCTGACAATTACAGGGAGCTGGTGGAAAACCTGCTGTTGTCCTATCAAAAAATGGGCTGCAATATGTCTTTAAAGATACATTTCCTCCATTCGCACCTGGAATTTTTTCCGGCCAACTGCGGAGCAGTCAGCGATGAACATGGTGAACGTTTCCACTAGGATATCTCAGCGATGGAGAAACGCTACCAGGGGAAATGGAGTCCATCATTGTTAGCAGACTACTGCTGGACAATAACGAGAGATGCTCCAGAAGTTGAATACAAGAGACAAGCAAAGAAGCGACGGGTTGAATCAATATAAGTGACTACATTATACAGGTATGTTACTAATATATGGTATACATATACCACAATGTGTAACTTAAATTTTCTTGGAAACTGTAGCCAATCGACTGTTTTTATGGTCATATTCGTTTTCAGCACCCCAAAATCCATAATAGGAAACACATTTTATCTCCGAAACACAAACTTTTTCAAAATTTGTAGACCAGTGATAATCACGATATCGGTATCGTGTCTCTTGTCCAATACCGTTATAAATACCGGTTTTTCAATACCAACTTTCATCACTAGTGTATATACATAACTCGTCGCGACGTGCCGCCATTTATTTTTAATTGAAACTCGTAAAATATCATGAAAGAAATGTGTGGTTACGTTTTTTAGATTAGGTTCAATGTCATAATCCAGAACTAAAAATGTGAAAATATTGTGGTTTCTTGTAGTAACCACTAACCAGACTGTGTGTATGTGGGGAGGGGGATTGTAAAATGAAATTTTATCCGTTTACATATATAAAAAATCTGTAAATATCTAAAAATTGTAAATTCTAAATTGTAAATAATTAATTTATTTACGTCAGCCAATAAACGATGTAAAATTAGAGAGCAAACTATTTTTTTAGTAGTTTCAGCTTTGGTGAAATGGTAAAAGGTAAAACTGTTGTTGTTTCCCGTTTTTCCCCTTCGTTCGCGGTGATTCAATTATACACCACGAATCAAGTTTGAGAAATCAGGAGGGGAAACAGTGATAAGACCGCTATATTCCTTTCTTTGACTCGAATGTGATTAGTTGCTCGATCCATTTTGTGTTTTTCGTTCACCAGAGGGCGTTGAGACGGACAGTAACGCCATCAACGGTGAAAAGTAAATCATCTATAATAAGAAAAACTGGGTCGAGCCAAGTACATGATTACTGCCCATTCAATGGCATTCCCATTCGCGGGCCACGAGTGAGAATGTACAAAAGTGAAAAAAAACTAAATCTGAAAAAAGCGTTTCTTGATTTGGGGAAAGAATGTCACTACATTCCCACTCCCGCTTCAAGTAAACCAAATACATTAAGTGCAGCTGTTAGAAATGTGGTCTTTAAATCGTTGGAGTGGTCCGGGGGAACAGAGGGGTCTTAGTTTTGTAAGTTAGAGTGATCTTTATATAATAATGATTTCAGTTATCCGTCCTGGTTGAAGAAAGGTCAAGGGTAAACTGTATATAACATTATCATTAACCAAAATAACCGTCCTACATGGAGGGGTGCGGGGGATATTCTTCAAGCTAGTTGAGTTTAACATTTACAATTAGCTCACAAATGACTGAAATTTTAAATGCAGCTTCACAGATTTTACTTGAAGCTCGCGAAGCACTTAAATTTCAAATACAACTTGTTACACTTTTGGATCTTTTCCAAATGGACGACCCCACGGGATTTAACTGAAAATTTGTATGCTAATAAATTTTTATATTCTAATAACGAAAATGATTATTTTCTTGGAGAAATATGCGCAACATACGAAAGAAATTTGCATTTATATGCGCACTAGTTTGCATGGCACATGACCGTTATCTATATTATGTAGTGTTATGAAGTGGGTTTTACAAAATAAAACGCGGATAATATCCTTTATTTATTAAAATTTGTAATATTTAACAATATTTTAATAAATAAATCTTCATTTGCGTACCTTTTGCGGATCAATGAAAGAAAGCCACCCCCAAACGGGTCGGGGTGGCTTTTTTTCATTGACACAATTCGGGGGTGGCTTTCTTTCATTGATCTGTAAGTTATTTAGGTTAGGTTAGGTTGTGATATTTTAGTTAGTTTAAATGAAAATATCATGACAACCTAACCAATCATCAAGGGCATACAGTAATAAATGATAAACAATTCGTCATGAAGGTGTTTTTACTTACATTCTTTACTTTAGTGATTTTGGAGAGTGGCATTGTTTACTTGATCATTTTTTAGGGTGGCATTGTTTACTAGAAACTTTTGGGGGTGGCTTTCTTTCATTGATCCCCTTTTTCTCCATACGAACTCGCATAAACAGTAATTTTTGTTGTTTTTATTAATGTTTATTTGTTGCCTGCTTAGACCTAGTTTAGTCTGAATAGTATTGTTGTAGTGTGAGCATATGATAATGCAGTGCTGTGATCTATCTACTTGCAATTTACCCCCGGTCAATTGAATGCACGGTTAGGCCAATTGAATGCCCGGTTAGGTCAATTGAATTCCCGGTTAGGTCATCTATACGCCCTTGACGATTGGTTAGGTTGTCATGATATTTTCGTTAGTTTTAACGAAAATATCACTACTTAACCAATCGTCAAGGGCGTACAGTTTACCTAACCGGGCATTCAATTAACCGGGGGCCACACAGCAACCCCGTATCCGGGCGTCATGAGCGGTGTAAAGTAGATAACGGCCATGCGCCATGCAAACGAGTGCGCATATAAATGCAATATTTTTTTGTATGTTGCGCATATTTCTCCGGGAAAATAATGTCATTTTCGTTATTAGAATATGAAAATTTATTAATATACAAATTTTCAGCCAAATCCCGTGGGGTCGTTCATTTGGAAAAGATCCCTTTTTTTTTTTTAAATCTATCATGATTTGTAAGTAGAGCCCGAATGTTTAGGCACTAAAAACCCTTAAAAAAGGTAAGCGAGTAGGCAAAATACTGTAAACATTCGAAATAGCCAGTAAAACCAGCCAAAAAGGCATTTATAAATTTTTCAAAACGTTTAATCTCGAATAATACCTTTATATCGGCATAATACTACAACGACCTCGGTGAACAAAACAGTACGTAATGCAAATATTAGTTATGCATAATTACAATGATTTCATTTCCAAAATTAAAGTTTAATACAGAATAATACCATTATACACGTATAAATATACTGTACTACAACGCCATTACAGTTAACAGAACAGAGGTATTGAAAATGTTTGTTACACAATAATAACAAGGATTTAAATGTTAAAAAAGGTTTAATATAGAAAGCTATAATGCACGCTCGGTTTTATATATATATATAATTATATATATATATATATATATAATATATATATATATCAGGTCATCCCATAAGTAATGTTATTTTTTAGATCGGAATTTGAAGGACAAAAAAAAAACAACTGAAACTTTTTAATCTAGTATATATTTTCCATCGGAATCAATGACACTCTGCCAACGTTCTACAAGCTTTTCAATGCCATGTTTATAAAATTCAGGCAGTTTTGAGGCAAACAACATACAAAGACTGGTGTCCAGGTCATCTAAAGAAGTATACTGTTTCTCGTCAAGATAGTTTTGCAGACTCCTGAAGAGATGATAATCTGAAGGCGCAAGGTCTGGAGAATATGGAGGATGTGAAAGTTTTTCCCACCCAAGCTCCTCAATTTTGGCGGAAGTGATTCGAGCGGTATGAGGACGTACGTTTGTCGTGGTGGAACACGATTCCTTTCCGATTAACCAAAAAAGGTCTCTTTTCTTTTAGTGCAGTGTTCAATCGATCCAGTTGTTGACAGTAGGCTTGAGCGGTGATTGTTTGGTGTGTGGTAAGGTTTCAAAGTGTATTACACCACCTTTATCCCACCAAACACTAAGCAACACCTTCCGAGGGTGAAGATTTGGTTTTGGCTGTGGTGTCGCTGGTTTCTCCGGCACAAACCCACTGTCGACGGCGCTTAACATTCTGGTACAGTATCCACTTTTCATCACCAGTCACTGAACGGTGCAAAAACGGATCTTGGAGTTTACGGGAATGAAGAGCTGTGCTAATGTTTACCCGCACCCTCAGATTGTCGACCGACAATTCATGTGGCACCCATTTTCCTAACTTAGGCACTTTTCCGAGTTGTTGCAAATGTCGATGGATGGTGGACGGAGATGAATTGAGTTTCTGGGCCAATTCTTCGACAGCTGTTGAACAGTCTTCTTCAAGTGCGGCTAACAGCAGGTCATCATCAAACTCAGCAGGGCGTCCAGAGCGTGCTGCATCTGTCAAACAGCAGTCACCATTCCTAACTTTTGAACTATCTTTGACATTTCCTCCATGCAGAATATCGTTGCCATAAACGTCCTGAATGTTTCGCGTTGCTTCAGTAGCACTATTCCCTTTTTTGAACTCGTAAAGCATTATATGCCTGATATGCTCTTCTGATACCGCCATGTTTATGAGGGTTCACATAAAGCAAAACACACATCTTCACTGTCAAGGTCTGTAAAGTATGTAGCGAAACACGATAGATATCCCTTAGATATAACCTTCGGAAATTTATGCTTAAACCAAGTAGGACTGGTTTAAACTTAATCTATCGTAAAAACGACATTACTTATGGGATGACCTGATTATAAATACTAACAGAAACTGACATGCCTATTTTAGACTGTAATGAAATAATAGTAGAATAATGAAAAAAGGCAAATTAGACACTATGACAAAAAAGGCACTTGTTCCTGTAAAAAAAAAAAGAAGAAAAGAAGCATTTAGGCGCATTTGCCTGAATCCGCCTCTACTTATAAGGAACATGATAATTTTTTTAAAGTGGGTTTTTCTCTGGTCATGGCAGGATGTGTTTGTACAATATACAAATGCAATCCATATATATATATATATATATATATATATATTATATAACGTCTACGTAACATTCATAATTAACTTGGTTTTCTGAAATGAATAATAGCTATTCCAAATAGCTGTAAACGGTGCCTAAATGTTTCATTTCGTGTGTAAAATAAGTTAGTTTCTATTCTTTCCGCCTACGCGCATGCGCACTGGGGTTAAAAAATAAAGAAATTGTGACGCAGTTTTATCTTGTGTTTGTATTTATAGGCTATCTCGAGAGGAGAACCAATTATTATATTTGTGTATTTATTCCTTATTCCATGTAAGCTTAGTGTTTTAAATGTCTTTCATGCATTTATTAATTTTAGTTATTTGGTTATTTCCTTGAAATGAATTTAATAACCTTTATTAATAATAAAATAAATATATTCGTATTACAATTTACATTGATATAAATAATTGTGAAGCTGGACTATTTATTTTATTTAATTTGACCCTTAAGCTTTAGGCTTTACTTGGCTAGTAGTCTTTGAAGATTAACTACAAGCCTGTGACCCTGAGCTTAGCCTTAGACCTAAGCCTTTTGATATAGAGTAAGCCCATGGGCGTCGATTGCGGGTGGGGTGGGGGGGGGGGACGGGACGCAGGGGACATGTCCCCCCCCTACTTTCGTGGATGAATTGCTATAAATGCTAACTATTAATGGGACCTAATAAGACGTTATATGTCGTATTATATGCATAATTTGCATATGCAAATATAATAGCAATATTAAAAATTATTGTCATGAACACCAGTGTACTGTATATTTAACATGGAATTTAGCAGTCAATTTGCATTTTAATAACTGCACGTAGCATTTGTGTGTTCTTGGTCATTAAGTACACGAAATGGAAATATGTTAAATAAACGGTTTTGTTACGTATCATTTTCAGTATCAAAGTGTGATCAAAGTGCAGTTTATTTGTTTTATATTTCACGATGAACATATTTTGTTCAGTTTATGTACATTGACCTCTGTTGTCTGCAGGTAATAAAAGATTTATTTCGGTTAAACATATGTGTGATTTGTTACATGTAAGGTTAAATAATTATAATAGTTTGTATTGCGTTTCTTATTTCTGCAAAAAAATGTTTAAATAAAGAGACAAACTGATTAAATACAATAGTTTTTTTTCAACATGTTGAGAACTACAAAAAACGGTAAATAGTAAATTACGACATTGATATTACACGCAACAGCTACTCAGAGTATTGTTTGATTCGCTGTTTGAAGGTGAAGTGTCTCCCGGCTCCACTATTTTAGAGCAATCGACGCCCCTGAGTAAGCCTACCGAAGTTCAATCTCTAAGATAACACTGGTCAACACTCATTTTATTGCCATCATATTAGAGTGATTTTTGGGTAACTTTGTGGTGCTGATTCCGAATATGACATCGTTTTGCTAGATTGGCTCTAATTTATGAGATAATTGGTACCCCTTGAAATACGTAAAAATGCAAAAAATTTAATGTTCAGCGGCGAGCCTACTTACAAATCGCATTCAAATTGTCTCAATCATACAAAAGTAAAACACATGAAATACATAATGGCATTTTATTCGGTCTCACCATCTAGAATGTTCCGGTAGTTTCCCATATGCACGCGTTATGGTTACGTTTCCTATTAATTGAGGATATTCATTATCTCAAGAACTAGAGCCAATCGAAAACTACTTTCATTTTGGAATTCAGCAACCCCAAAATACCCTAAATTTGCACGAATTTCCTTGGCAACGAAAAAAAATGTTTTTTTGTTGACCTGTGAATCTACAATATACTTGAGAAAAGACATTGCTAAGTTAGAAAGGATTCAGGCTAGAGCAACTAAAATGAATTCAGAAGTGAGAAATAAAATATCTGAAGAAAAATGAGGTAAACTAGATATGTACTCATTTGAAAAGCGTCCTCTTGAAGGAGAACTAATTTGAGTATTCAAAAGTGATACGTAGCTTTGATAATGTACATAGCTTATCCATTACAAGAAGTAAATGAATATAAATTGGAATTCAAAAGTTGGATCACCTGAAGATCAGGGCCCCAAGCCTTCGTTAGTTAGCCTTATAAGGCTAACTAACGAAAATATCACTACTTAACCTAACCAGTCGTTAGGTCAACTGAACGCCCTTGACGATTGATTAGGTTAAGTCGTGATATTTTCGTTAGTTAGCCTTATAAGGCTACCTAACGAAAGCTAGGGCCCTGATCTTCAGGTGATCCCAAAAGTTGGCTAGCTAACGAAAATATCACGACTTAACCTAACCAGTCGTTAGGTCAACTGTACGCCCTTGACGATTGATTAGGTTAAGTCGTGATATTTTCGTTAGTTAGCCTTATAAGGCTAACTAACGAAAGCTGGGGCCCTAATCTTCAGGTGATCCCAAAAGTTTTTAAATAGTAATGCTTTGATGCAATTCTTTTCAAATAAACTTAAATTCCATAAATTTTCATGCATTAGACATTTCATTGTTAGAAAATTCAGATTAGTCTTTTCAGATCACCTGAAGATCAGGGCCCCCCCCATGTATTCTTGTTTTTTGCTTTACAGCACCAAATATAATAAATTAAATTGAATGCCCGGTTAGGTCAACTGTACGCCCTTGACGATTGGGTAGGTTAAGTCGTGATATTTTCGTTAGTTTTAACGAAGATATCATTTGGTAATTGAGGCTGGGGGGTGGGGGCCCTCATCTTCAGGTGATCCGTCTTTTTAACTGTTTAAAATTAGGACAATTTAGAGACTTTTATTGACTTACTGAAATGTTAAAGGAATGTTTAACTAATGTGTAATGCATTAGTAAGCTGAGCAGACGTCCGATTTCGGCTGGACTAACCCGCTGTCCTCTAGAAACTTTGGGGACGCGAAAATGTCCCGCTTTGGGAGATGAACTTAAATGTCCCACTTAATCAAAATTACTACCTGTAAGCAATATGAATTTGGGGAACTTTTGTTGCCGTAAAGCAAATACATGTGAAAAGTACGATAATTAAAAGGTAAGCAGGTTAGTTTTGTGCATTCAGTAAATATAATTTTATGTTACAACCTGTTTTATACCAGTAGGCGATTGGATGTACTGTAAGCAAGCGCAAAATTTTCTATTCACTCAATCGAGAGATGTCCCGATTTTAACTCCAGAAAATCTGGTACCCTGAAACCTACAATTTCGTTACGGTCTCTTGTTTTCTTTTCCCAAATTTGGAACCGCACTTTGGTGTGTGTGTGTGTGTGTGTGTGTGTGTGTAAAATATTCCCTTTATAACACCGCAGAATTAAACTCCCAAACCAACAACACAGACCAAAACACCGATCGTATTCTTCAGCGTGGGTATAAGTGGGCATAATGACCAGGAATCATAAATGGACAAATTGTCACAGAACACTCGTACTATATCTATTTTTATTAAATTCTCCTAATGGACATAATTGGTAACAGGAAACCTATACTGTATAACACATTTCAACTAGAAAACACGTAAATGGGCATTATACCCATTTCATCTAAAGACCTCTCACCTATTATGAAGTCATACTCTGCGTAAAGGTTCTTTTGGTTTGGGGTGCCCTTCCTGATTTACTACAGTGTAGAAGAAATAAAAACTGGACATGATCAGTGCGGTACGATGAAAAAAATCTGGCTGATGATGGGTATCGTCAAGGTGGAGGGGATCACTGCTTCTGACATTTCGATGGATACTTTTGGGTATTTATATATGTATACTGTTTCGCTCTTCTTTCTGAAATAAAGTTTATTATTATTATTATCATCATCATCATTATTATTATTGCTTAAGTGGGCGGAGGACAACAATATGAAGTTGAACGAGAGAAAATTTTAACTCTTGAACCATGGTAACAGCAATGAGCCACAGAAGAAAGGGTACAGAACACTACATGACTAACAATCACCAGACCCACAGTCAGGATCTTGGAGTATAATGCCATTGGATGTACAGTAGAATCAATGGATGTGAATTAAAATCACAACAGCTAGAAAAATAATGGAGATTATATGGACGAGCTCCCACAGCAGAAAAGCAAACATCATGCTAATGTATAGATAATTTAGTCCTAGCAATAACCGCATATTGCTTAGTACTCAAAGACCTTATAGAGAACGAGACATTGCAAACATGGAAGCCACACAAAGGACTTTCGCAAAAGAAGAAGACTATTGTTACAACAGCAGTCAGGCCCTGGAAAGAAGGCGTGAGCGATACATAATATACAATATACACGTGGAAAACACTTGAGGGATATGTCTCAGATTTTATCATAGAAATTTAGAAAAGAGATGAATGTAATACTGTCCCAACTGTGGTGAGACAGAGAAACCTGAAAGCAAAGATAAAAAAATATTCTCGAATACGAGACCCAAATCCCTTTAACATATCACCAGAGGACTGAGGAAATTAAGCACACCACCTAAATACATTGAAGAACAACTGGACAGGTTTTTGCGCAAAATCCTTGACCAGTCATAATTAACGGGTTAACCCTAGAACACAAACCCTAGGACCGGGTTACACCATCACAAACCCTAGGACCGGGTTACACCATCACAAACCCCGGGTGAATTTTACCCATTTTCGGAAATTAATATAAAAAGTTCTAATCGTGCTTTATTAATGTATAGAAATAAATTGAAAATTAACTCTTGTACTTTAATTTCCTGCTATAAGAAGTTAAAAAAACATAAGTAGTACTGTGATGGGTAACTTAGATAACCTTACTCACAATGCTTTAATACTACCTACCTAACATTAATCTACTGTGAAGTTAATACTGCAGCTGCAGAGTTGAGCGTTGGCCTACAGTCACCCGAGTCATGAGAGCCTCAGCTGGCGCAGCCACAAGCCTCCTGGATCGCTACGAACTGTAGTGGAGATAGACAAAAACAGGGAAATTTTTGAGAGGCGAAAACTGACTTATGTGCACTAAATATTTTTTGTAGATATTTATTCATCATTTATGAACACTTTTTCATTGCAGACAACTTCAAAGAACATTATAACTTACCTGGTATTATACACAGTCAACACAGACAGGGCAGAAGTGGCGAGGGCACACAGGTCCACGACACTTGCGGCACCTGTGCCGCGTCTTTCCTGTCGGACCCCTTAGGGCACATAACGCAGCGCACCAAGGCACCACTACTCTCTGCTACCACCGTGCCTGCCAGGTGAAGGGAGGTTGCAGATTGTGCGATGAGTGTCTTGAGGGGGCGTGACAGGAACGGCGAGTCGAGCCTCTTCTCTGCCCAGGCGTGATGAGTCCCAGTGCCAATTTGCATATATTTCCTCCTGATGATCCTGTTGCCGTCCTAATTGCATTTTCATTGTGGATGACCCAGGAGTTGAGTACACAGGTGTTCAGCATCCATAAAACACACGAGCCATCTCTTGGTCTTGCGTCCACAGGAGTAGTGGGCACACATCTGGTCGAATGTGTCCACACCACCTTTCGTGTGATTGTAGAACTCGATGATCTCCCGGCTTTCCTGTGGGTCCCAGGGCTGGCTGTGTGTGCATAGAAGACAACAGCAAGACGAGCTTCTTCTTGGTCTTGGACTTTGTTGGGATATATGTCACCAGAGTCATTTCCTTGGTAAAAAGGAATGCACTTGACCCTAGCCTGCGACTGGCCGTTTCCTTCATCTGCGACGGTATCTCCTTTTTATTTCCCCTGACCGTTCCAACAAGGGTCATGCCACAGTCTAAGAGGTCCGTCACTAAGGGCACAGACGTGAACCAGTTGTCTGTGGTTACATTCCTTTGTGTCTGGTGGTATGGCCTGGTCAGCTCCTTGGTGTAGTAATGGCCAAGGTTGATGCCCTGCATGGGTCTTGTCCCATCCTTCCCCAGATAAGGGATCGCACCCACTAAGTACTTGCTATTGCTGTCATTGGCAAGAACAAGCTTGATCCCGTATTTAGCCGGCTTGTTGGGGATGTACATTCGGAAGGGGCACCTTCCTCTGAAACCAAGCAGCTGTTCGTCGACAGTCAGGTTCTCGCTAGGCACGTACATCCTCCCACAATTTCCTATAAAGTTGTCCCAGATCTTCTAATGGCTGCGAACTTATCTGTCTTCCGCCTCTCCTCCCGTGTGTCAGGGTCATCAAAACGCAGACAATTCAGTAGGAACTCGAATCGACCCTGAGACATGGCCGCACGGTATGTGGCTGCGCCGGTGCAGGGGTTCCACATCTCTGATGTTGATAGATGATTGTCCCTCTGGCGGCCACTGAAGATGATAACCCCAGAAGTGCACGCACCTCGGCTGGTTCTGTTCGAGAGTGTGTTCCAGTCTGCCGGCCGTACTTGGCAGCCTGCAAGTGGATTCGCTTGTTGCTCCATTCAACAATCTCGTCGATGATTTGGTCCTCAAACAGCAACGTGAAGCACTTGATTGGGTGTCAGCATTCCGTGCCTCCGCTGTTGGCCCTGTGGTCATGCCGGATGGAAGGATGTTCAGTGATGGAGTTCTCATCGACGAACGAGACTGTGGCCGGCACTCCACCTGAAGCCAGAAGTGCTTGCCAGGGTGCTGGTGTGGAAGTCAACGACTGAGGGAGCATCGTCGTCCTCATCAGGGCGCCTTTTTCTTCCCCTACGAGCAGCCGGGGCATCAGGATAGGCGGCAGGGGCATCAGGAGAGGCAGCATGGGCATCAGGAGAAGCGGCAGGGGCATCAGGAGGCGGCAGGGGCATCAGGAGAGGCAGCATGGGCATCAGGAGAGGCAGCAGACGTAGAGGCACCAGGGTCTGGGTCGAACACATGGCGGCTGGTGATAGGCCTAGCTGTCACGTGGGGCGAGCGTGGCTTGGCTGGTGTAGACGTGTGCCGTGGTTTTTTCCATACACGGCGTCTGGTCTCCTCATCACTATGACTACTCTCATCATCATTTTCACTTGGTTCAGGTACATATTCTTTGTCAATGTCACTATCATACATGACCTCATATCTAGTCATCTTCATTCTCTTCATCATCAGTTTCACTATAATCAGGTAATTCCCCAGTTGTGTTCATAATTCTTTCAAGCTCATCACTTGCGTAATACTTCACCTGTTTATTAGACATGATTCTTGCAATAGTAATAGCACTTTAGTACACCTAGAATGTCATAATCAATGAATGCCTGTAAAGAAAAATAACGTAAATAGCAAACCAGAATATGTACACCACTGCAAACTTTGGGAGATTTCCACCCGCTAATAATTGCACCTTGTATCACAAACGTCGGGTGAAAATCACCCAAAATGTACTCTACAGGAAAAATCAAGCGAGCGACACTTAAACCACTACTCTCTCGACCACGGCTAAACACGCACTGCAGCTATTGGGCAAGGCAGGTGGCTGCCACCACTCCCAACAACATGGTCACGTGATCAAATATCGTGGGGTGATTTTCACCCGAGGTTTGTGTTTCTAGGGTTTAAGAGGGCAGGATGAGATATATATATATATATATATATATATATATATATATATATTATATATATAAAAGGAACACCAGAGAAAATACAAACATCCTTCAAAGTTTAATAGTACCAACGTCTCGGAATGCACTAATTCCATCTTCAGGGCTAAAACAATAAAATTCCAAATCACATACAAAATACAAATTGCTTAATAACAATTTAAAATAAACTTAAAAATTATAAAAAGTAGCTAAGAAAATGTAAAACATTAAAACTAAAAGGTAAATAATGTAAAGTTAAAAGTTAAAATTATAAAAAGTAAAAGCATTAAAACTGAAATGTAAATAAAATAAACTAGTACCTTAACCAAAACATAGCAGATCTATCGATGATTCGTCAGAATTTAGGTCTGGTTTTAGTTTACAAATAAACAAAGACTCCATAATTTTAAGCTTAAGGTCAGAGCTTCCAGCAGCAAGTACGGTGAAATTGGGTGGTCATTGTTATGCGAGTGATTACGTATGAGAGAATTAGGTGGTTTGCCAAGGGGTAAATTTGTACGGACCGATTTACCGAGATGTTCGTAAATACGAGATTTTAAATGTCTTTTAGTTTTACCTATTATGACCCCATACAGTGGTCACACTTGTATTGATAAACTATGGATGACTTAAGAAGTGTAGGAATAACATCCTTGTATTTAAATAAATGGTAAATCGATTTAGACGGGGTGAATATAATTTTTATACATAGTTGTGGGTAGAATTCCTTGAGCAATTTTAAAAGTTTGTTTCTAATGTTAAAACTTGAGGTTCCCATATAGGGCAAAGTGAAATACAGGATATCTTTGGGGACTGTAATTAAGTCTCTAGTTGTAGGGCTTATTAGTCTATTTAAGGTTCTGCCTATTGTAGTCTCCACCAGTCTAGAAGGGAAATTATTCTTGGCAAGGAGTTTTCGGATGAAATCTAGTTCATCGTGTAGTTTAAAGTAATCTGAACAGATATTGAAAGCTCTATTGGTCAGAGTCGAAATTAAATTTCGTTTGAAACCTAAAGGGATAAAGGAAGAAAAGTTCGTAGTAAGATTGGTGAATGTCGGCTTTCGGTAAACGGAAGTTTCAAAAGAGGAATTAGTTTTTATTATCTTAATGTCCAAAAGGACAGAGAGCTATTAGATTCAACTTCTGAAGTAAATTGAATGTTAGGGTGCTTAGAATTAAGGTAATTACGAAACAAAGGGATATGGTCTGGTGATTTAAACAGGAGAAAAGTGTCATCAATATATCTTCTATAAAAAACCGGTTTAAAGTTGGAAGGACACTCATTCAACCATTTGACTTCATGATGACACAGAAACGCGTTAGCTAAGGTGGGACCAAGAGGCAGACCCATTTGAACACCTTCAGTCTGTTTAAAATATTCACCGTTGAATATAAATATAAGGTCTTCCACGGAAAATTTTAGTAGTTCTTTCATTTGACCTCTATTAAAACCCTGCACAGTATCAGTATCATATTAAAAAGATTGTCAATACATATATCAATAGTTTCTGCAACAGGCACATTGGTAAATAAAGATTTTACATCGAAGCTAGCCATTGTGTAAGATATTATTTAATGAGGTAATTTCTCTAACGAAAGAAAAAGAATCCCGTGCTGTATACAAATTATAAGTTATAGGTGATAGTATGGGAACCAAGAATTTTGAAAGGTTATAACTAAAAGTTCCTAGAGCCGATAAAATTGGCCTAAGTGGACAATTAGGTTTGTGTATTTTAGGGTCCATACATAATGCCTGGGCTGGATCCAGAAACAAATAATTTAGAAAAAACCGTGTCTGAGATTATATTATTAGATTTAAGTTTTCTAAGATACCTATTAATTTTATCTTCCTGTTTTAAAATTAAAGCAAAAAATATATATATATGGGATGAATTTCACAATAAAAACACGCGAAATGAATGAATGCTGCAAACCCACAAGGAAAAAGAAAAACGATTCCAAGGCCTTTCGTGTATTCAGAGCTACACCTCGTCAGGGAATGAAGATAAAAGGCGAGATGCCCATAGATATATACAACGTACAGGAAAAACAAAACAATTAGCACATACTTAACAAGGTAACGTTAATGAGGCAAAAGAAATTTTAACATGACATTGTCAATTTTATACATTCCCGCACTGTTATTGAAATTGTTTTTAAAATGAATAAATGCACATTCTAGAATATTTCTTTCTATTATATCTCTGTTTTTAACAAGCGCTTTAGAACTATCCCACTTGATGCTATGGTTACATCTATACATATGGTTAAATAAAGCATTGGAATTATTAGCTGTTCTACAAGCATATTTATGCTGTTTTACCCTAATATCTAACGTTTTACCGGTTTGGCCTATATATACTGAGTTACATTGTGTACATCCGATCGAATACACACAACAACAACATTATCAGGGCTATTCTTTATTAGGCGTGATTTAACAGTATCATTATACTTAAAGATTACATACATTAATGCCAATTGCTTTAAGTAAAGTTGGAAGGTATTGAAAATTAACATGGTAAGGTAGGCTAAGGATATTTTTACGTTGAAATTCCTTTACAATTACATTATTATAATACCTATTCTTGGCTTTCTTAAGACAGTTATCTAAAAATGAAATAGGATAACATATTAGTACCAACATTCATGATATTGCATAACTCGGAATCTAAAAATTCAGGACTGACAACTCTCAATGCTCGAAGAAACATAGCAGAGAAAATAGAGGATTTAATCGAAGGATGATGGTCAGAATAAAAGTGCACATAAGAGTTATTATTAGTAGGCTTACAGTAGACTTCATATTTAAACTGATTAGAGCATCTCCAAATTTTTAGGTCAAGAAAAGATAGGCTTCCATCATTTTCTTTTTCAACTGTGAACTTAATAGATGGGACTAAATTGTTGAGCCTACCAAGAAATAAGTCAACATCCAAATTATTAGGCCAAAGGCATAAAATATCATTTATATACCTGTACCAAACCAGGTTAAAATTAACAATCGTAGGCAAAATTCTACTTCAAAAAAATTCCATATATAAATTAGCTAGTACAGGTGAAAGGGGATTTCCCATAGCCAATCTAAACGACATAGCATAAAACTTATTTTCAAACTGAAATTTACAATCTTTGACACAAAGCTTAATTAACTCAATAAGAACAGGGAAAGAACAGGGAAAGAATATTCAGAGATCTTATCTTTTAAAAAATCAAGTAGGTCATCAAAGGGGACTTTTGTGAATAGCGAGCATACATCGAAGCTTACCAATTTGAAATTAGGGTCATTAGGGAACTTCCGTTTTGTCAATAAGATCCATGCTATTTACAATATGTGACTCAGAAATAGAGCCAACTAACGGCGTTAATAAACTAACTAACCATTTTGATAGCTTATAGGTTACGGAGCCCACTGAGCTAACAATAGGCCTCATGGGATTATTAACTTTATTAAGTAGCTAATTTATATATGAAATTTTTTGAAAGTAGAATTTTGCCTACGATTGTTAATTTTAACCTGGTTTGGTACAGGTATATAGATTAGGGTTACCATACGTCCGGTTTTTCCCGGACATGTCCGGGAAAGTTGAATATTTATAACATTGATTTTTGAGGCCATAACACTTGTTCTTATTTATAGATACTCAGTATAGACGACATGTAGTACGCAGTATATATAACACATTAATACAACGTGAGTTGGTAGATACTGATACAAATACACCCCCCCATCTCCGGAGTGTCCTCCTTTTTGAAAGTTCAAATATGGCAACCCTAATATAGATTATATTTTATGCCTTTGGCCTAATAATTTGGATGTTGACTTATTTCTTGGTAGGCTCAACAATTTAGTCCCATCTATTAAGTTCACAGTTGAAACAGAAAATGATGGAAGCCTATCTTTTCTTGACCTAAAAATTTGGAGATGCTCTAATCAGTTTAAATATGAAGTCTACCGTAAGCCTACTAATAATAACTCTTATGTGCATTTTTATTCTGACCATCATCCTTCGATTAAATCCTCTATTTTCTCTGCTATGTTTCTTCGAGCATTGAGAGTTGTCAGTCCTGAATTTTTAGATTCCGAGTTATGCAATATCATGAATATTGGTACTAAATTATGTTATCCTATTTCATTTTTAGATAACTGTCTTAAGAAAGCCAAGAATAGGTATTATAATAATGTAATTGTAAAGGAATTTCAACGTAAAAATATCTTAGCCTACCTTACCATGTTAATTTTCAATACCTTCCAACTTTACTTAAAGCAATTGGCATTATGTATGTAATCTTTAAGTATATGATACTGTTAAATCACGCCTAATAAAGAATAGCCCTGATAATGTTGTTGGTTGTGTGTATTCGATCGGATGTACACAATGTAACTCAGTATATATAGGCCAAACCGGTAAAACGTTAGATATTAGGGTAAAACAGCATAAATATGCTTGTAGAACAGCTAATAATTCCAATGCTTTATTTAACCATATGTATAGATGTAACCATAGCATCAAGTGGGATAGTTCTAAAGCGCTTGTTAAAAACAGAGATATAATAGAAAGAAATATTCTAGAATGTGCATTTATTCATTTTAAAAACAATTTCAATAACAGTGCGGGAATGTATAAAATTGACAATGTCATGTTAAAATTTCTTTTGCCTCATTAACGTTACCTTGTTAAGTATGTGCTAATTGTTTTGTTTTTCCTGTACGTTGTATATATCTATGGGCATCTCGCCTTTTATCTTCATTCCCTGACGAGGTGTAGCTCTGAATACACGAAAGGCCTTGGAATCGTTTTTCTTTTTCCTTGTGAGTTTGCAGCATATATATATATATATATATTGTTGTGACGGCAAATTTGCGTGCCGAAATCTCTTACGAGAATAGGAGCAGAAATTTTAGTTTTAAGATTTTGTTGTTTAAATCTCTAAAGGAAGGTAGTTTAGAGTATGGTTATTGAAGAATATCAATAGGTTTCTTGTTACAGGGCTAAAAATAAAAATGTTTCAGATTGCTTAACGTTCGTTCGATTTTATTTTTGTATTCCCACGGTAAGAATGTAACCCAGAACAGCCTCGCGGTAAAGATTGTGGCGTGATTGAAAATTCCTAAGTTGTAGCTCCGTCCACGAAAGTTAAAAGTGGCTTGTAAGAATAACTCCTTAAAATCTGTGACATGTTTGAAAATTTCCGAGTTGATTTGAAATTGTTTCACGTTGTACTTAAAATTTGAATTTCCTTTTATTTACGCGAACTTGAACTTGTGTGTAAGAGTTTTATTGTTAGCGACCAAAAAAAAAAAAAGAACTTTGTGGAATTTCTTCTTAATTTTGTTAAAATTAAATATTAAACTTTAAGTTTGCGACATATTAGGTTTCCTCAGGGAAGAGTCAATATCTTGTGTTGAAGTTGGTTCCCGTGGAAACCCGGGAAGTTAGTGCATGACTATTCAGTTATTGTGAGAAGAAATCTAATTTATTTGACGGACTTTTTTCTTGGAAAAATCTGGGGAACTTGCGCAGAACTGTCGAGAGTAAATCTCCCAAATTTTTGTAAGTAAACTTCTTCTTAGATTACGAAATTTGAATTTAGTGCTGTTTTTAAAGTTACACGCAAATAAAAAAAAAATTCTGTATAAATGTTTTTTTTTACTTAAATAAATACTTTCAAACATTTTCTTTAAATTAAGAATTTGATTTTTTAAACAAAATTCGTAATCGCGCATCCGTATATTTCTTTCAATTTATGTCTTAATTGGAGTGAAATTAAATAAACTTTATAAGAGGGAGTGTGTCATTTTTATGCTACCTCGCAATAGGCCTCTCTCGTAAACTGAGGGTAAATTAACATTGAAAGTTTGAAAATTCAAAGTGGGCTTCAAGTATGCCGAGGGAAACCGCGTATAAAATTGAAAGGCCATCCGAGTAGATAGGCAGAGTCATCCTGAAATAAACGAATACGCGCGTACGAAATAAGTGCAAAAGGAAAAAGGTACGCACCACATAAATTGAAGGGGTTGACCCCACTATATATATATAATTTATATTATATATATATATATATATGCGCCTCAGGTGTAGTGGTAGTCCATCGGCTCCGGGTTCGAGACCCGGTGACGGCAGCCGGCGCGCAGCAAAACCCAGCTGTTCATCTTTCCACACAATAAAGAATGGTTGGTAGATAAATGGGTACCCTGGGTGGCCTAGTGTTAAGACGCTGGTGGCGTGGTTCGGATTCCACATTAAACTGTAGGTCTAAGGTGGAGTGAAAAACTTGACCTTCGTCAGAATGAACAATTCGGGCGGAAGCTAACCGAAGGTGTATATATGATAATAATAATAATGATAAGTTTTATTGGCAGGATACAAACCCCATAACAGTACAGTATTTTTGAAGGTAATAAGCGATAAGATAAACCAAACAATAATACACTTAAAAACAAACTAAAAATTATGACTAAAAAGATTAAACTAAGGCACGTACTGAAACAATAATAATAATAAAAAAAAGCCTACCCACAGTTAAGACTACAAAAATGATAATAATGACAATAATGCTGTTTATTTGCAGGAGCCATATCCCCCAACCTAAAAAAGAAGGTACAGTATCCAATATCCATCAAGGTAATCAACGATACAACCAATTAAAAAGAAAAAGAACTTTGATAATAAAGAATTAATAAATGATACACGAAAGGAGACGAGAAATTTAAAAAAAAATAGTAATAGCCGTTTCATAGAAATAAAGAGTGCATGTAATGGGGATGGTTAATGCAGATCGACACGCACTTTCATACCAAGACTGACAAAAGGTCCACAGTCTAGAAGACATAAAGCAGGACTGGTGAATAGCTTGGGCAATTAAATTGTCCGAGTTTTTAATTCTTCGCATTAGACCGTATTGAGCACGTCTTGTCACCTCAGGGAAGGCTTGGAACGCTCTGGTTTTATATATATATATATGAAAATTATTTCACGAAGGTAACACGTGAAAAATATTTATGATGAATAAAACCACGAAGGAAAGGAAACACAAAATGGTGCTCAAGCGCTTTCGTCTAATGACATCCTCAGGAACACTGAAGTACATAAAAAGGTTAAGCCTATATATAGGTTACAGAAAGAAAAAAAAGAAAAATAAATAACATACATACACACACACACACACATATATATATATATATATATATTATATACATACATATCTATATATACAAATACATACATACATACATACATACATATATATACAATAAACAGAGAAATAAAATAATAAAAAATAAAAATTAAAACCTTAAAGGATTACCAGTGAGGCGTACAGATTGTAAGGAAAAATATCGATTTTTAGCACAAGATCAAATGGATTATAAAAATACAAATTTATACTGGAACTCTGCCGGGTTTTAACACAATGCTGCCTATGGTCAGGTTTCGATATATATAAAAAAAAAAAATGCAAATTAAAAGTTAATCGATTTTTAGCACAAGATCAAATGGATTATAAAAATACAAATTTATACTGGAACTCTGTCCGGGTTTTTACACATTGCTGCCTATGGTCAGGTTTCGATATATATAAAAAAATAAAATGCAAATTAAAAGTTAATAAAGTAGAAGACAAGTTTACCAAAGATTTAATGTTTTACACTTCTTATCTAAATCTGCTTTAGATACCGAATTGGAAAAAATCAACGGTATTGGAAGTGATTTGTGTTATCCATCTGCGTTTATGGAATCTTGTCTCAACAAGGCAAAACGAACTTTCTATCGTGTCAATATTAACACTCGTACTTTGTCAAAAAATATTTTAGTACTTCCATTTTTCCCGGGCTTTTTAGGCATTGCTAATGTACTTAAACTTTTGGATATTAATGTAGTATTTTCATATAACAATATTGTGAAAAATATCATAGTAAAAATAGCCCTACCAATAATTCAGGCATTATCTATAAAATTGGTTGTAAACAATGTGATTCCTTTTACATAGGTCAGACGGGAAAGGATTTGCACACACGTATAAAACAGCATCAATATTCCGTTAGAACAGGACAGTTGTCCAGTGCCCTTTTTGTCCATTTGTCAGAGTTAGCCCACTGTATTGATTGGAATAATGCTTCAGTTTTATTCCATTCAAGCAACATTGTTAATAGAAATATTCTTGAGTCTGCCATTATCCAACTTTCAAATAACTTCAACTTAAGCAAAGGTCTTTTTCAACTCGATCCTGTTATGTTGAATTCCTTTAAAGCAGATTTAGATAAGAAGTGTAAAACATTAAATCTTTGGTAAACTTGTCTTCTACTTTATTAACTTTTAATTTGCATTTTATTTTTTTATATATATCGAAACCTGACCATAGGCAGCAATGTGTAAAAACCCGGACAGAGTTCCAGTATAAATTTGTATTTTTATAATCCATTTGATCTTGTGCTAAAAATCGATTAACTTTTAATTTGCATTTTATTTTTTTTATATATATCGAAACCTGACCATAGGCAGCATTGTGTTAAAACCCGGCAGAGTTCCAGTATAAATTTGTATTTTTATAATCCATTTGATCTTGTGCTAAAAATCGATATTTTTCCTTACAATCTGTACGCCTCACTGGTAATCCTTTAAGGTTTTAATTTTTTATTTTTTTATTATTTTTACTTCTCTGTTTATTGTATATATATGTATGTATGTATGTATGTATGTATTTGTATATATAGATATGTATGTATATATATATATATATATATATGTGTGTGTGTGTGTATGTATGTTATTTCTTTTTTCTTTTTTTTCTTTCTGTAACCTATATATAGGCTTAACCTTTTTATGTACTTCAGTGTTCCTGAGGATGTCATTAGACGAAAGCGCTTGAGCACCATTTTGTGTTTCCTTTCCTTCGTGGTTTTATTCATCATATATATATATATATATATATATATATATATATATATATATATATCGGGTAATTTCTTAAATATCTGGCACTTTAAAAATTTTGTATTTTTGTTATTAACTGAAATAAAAGACTGAAATTTTTACTGTACCCTCTCTACACATGGGGAATTAGCTCCCTAGTGCAAAACACGCTCTACTGATGTCCTCTCAGTTCACGATACCTTCGATGGAAGAGTCCTGTCCAACAAATTCCCTCTAGTTTATAAAGGAATATCATGGCCATGAACATCAGATCTAAACCCCTGTGACTTTTATCCGTGGGCTTATTTAAAAGATAACGAGTGTTTAAACGGAATCCACACACAATACAACAACTGAAAACATCAATGAACAAGAAATGCTTACATTTCAACAGAAATTTTGTTGTTCTTATGCAAAGAGTTAATGAACTGAGAGAACATCACATAGAACATGTTTTGCACTCGGGAACTAATTCTCCATGTGTAGAAAAGGTATAGTAAAAATTTTCTGCTTTTATTTCAGTTAATAAGAAAAAATACAAAACTTTTTGAGGGGTTACATGCTTAAAAATTCACTATATATATTATATATATATATATATATATATATATATATATCGGTGTTTTGCGCTTTTTTTCTGGCTTATACGCGGTTTTTAATTATCTTAGCCACACGTGACCAGACAACCTTGATGCCAATTATACTGATGCCAAGATTTCCATAAAAGGAATATCAATCAGTCAATAATAAATAAATTATTAGTAGTATTACTTACAATAATAATAACTGTGGTATGTATTTTCAGTAATCTTTGTATTATTATACACTACAGTATATATATACGAAGGTTGGTATGAAATAGTGAAGTATGAAACATCCTCATCCGCATAAAATTCAACATCCGCATCTGCGGGATGCGGATGTGTACTATTTACTAAATTGCTATTTTTGAAGCACAATTTGTCTGTTGTGTATTTGTAAAATTAACTGTTCATGCTACAATACATAATAATGCCATAAGCAAACTACTTTCCAAAAGGTGGTGGTTGATGGGATGCAAGACGAGTTGGGTCCCCGTCCCTCATCCTGGTAACACACAGGTGTGTGGCGAAAACTCGTCCAAAAAAAAAAAAAAAGTATGTACAAAAATTATAATTAAAAAATAATATTATCTAATATCTAATATTTATAACTAACCAAAAATCGAAAGTCAATTAATAAATTAAGTATGAATTTAAACTATCATATTATCAAGCTGACAAATTTATGCCTGAACATCCGCATCCGCATCCGCGGATGCCTGACATCCGATAACATCACTAGTACGAAAGTAATGCCTCTTATTTTATTTCTCACTATATAACTCCAATTACAATAAAAATTATAGGAAATATGCATACGTATGTGGCAAATATAAAATAAATATAAGAAATATATATATATATATATATATATATGAAAAGAAGGATCAACACAACGGCAAACATTTTCATTTATTTGTACATCAGACGTTTCGACAAATCTTTTGTCATCATCAGTGAGTTAAGTCTTAAAACCTTAAAACAAAATTGAAAAGTGAAAGTTACATCAATACAATATTAAGACCATTAAAATTAAAACCTTAAAGCAAAATGAAAATTGCATCAATACAAAATTAAAAACATTTAAATTTCATCACTATAAAAACTAAAATTAAATTAAATTTCATCACTATAAAAACTAAAATTAAATTACCTCAATAGGTAAATACAAATGTTTACATCCACCTCCATACTTGGCAAAGTCTAAGAGGACACTAGGTGGTCAGAGGATTAGAAAGGGTATATCTGTGAAACGGTTGGTTGTCAAAAGAGTCGTAATTTGTAGGATGAGCTATTATTATTAAGGGAGGGTTTGTTTCTATAGATGTACAAAGATTCTAAAATTCGGAGTTCTGTAAGGTTATTGGATCTAGTTAAAATTTCAAACTGAGTTTTGTGAAGGGGATGGTCGTTTTCATCACTGTGGTTTCTAATTGCGGATTGTGGAGGGCTACTGAGGGGACGGTTGGTACGGACTGACAAGCCCAAATGTTGAGAAAGGCGCACCTCCAGTTGGAGTTGAGTGCTGCCAATATACGCAGCCTTACAGCTGTCGCACGTGTATTTGTAAACAACATTGGGGCATACAGTTTTGGGGAATTCATCTTTGAACTTTAAAAAATTTGATAATTTAAGTGGGTTGACGAAGGCGAATCTAAAATTTATTTGGGGATAACTAGACTTGAGTAGTTTGGACAATTCACCTCGAATACGCAATGATAAATAACCATAAAAAGGTAATTTAATATATCTGGTTTCTTTTTGTACTGTAGTTACGGGGAGTTTAGTATCAAAAGTGTTATTTAAAAATTTCTTTAATTGGTTATCGAATAGATGAGAAGGGTAGTAATTGTTAATAAAGTACTGTTTTAAAAATTTAAATTCTTCGTTTAACGAAAAGTAATCCGAACAAATACGGTAACTTCTTGTTAATAATGTTACTATAGCACTAATCTTATATTTATAAAACATACAACTTAAATAATTGGTTCCCAAGCCAGTAAAAGTTTGTTTCCGAAATAGTGAAGTATGGAACTTATTATGGGCCCGTTTAACTAAAACATCCAGGAAAGGTAAACTATTATTTGTTTCGTTTTCACACGTGTACTTAATATTACTATGTTGTTTATTAAGATAATCAAGAAAAAGTTTACGTGTGAAGGATGGTTAAATATTAAGAAAGTGTCATCCACGTATCTTCTGTAATATATGGGTTTAAAACTACTAGGACAATTTTTCAACCAAATTTCTTCGTAATGGCAAAGAAATGCATTTGCTAGTGTTGGGCTTAACGGGGAACCCATAGCTACCCCATCAATTTGGCTGTAAAGGTTGCTATTAAATAAGAAAAGATTATCAAAACACACTATTTCGAGAAGGTTTTTAAATTGAGTCTGAGTGAGGCCATTAATAAGAGTATTATCAGTAGTGAATAACTTATTTAGTATGATATTTAATGTTTCTTTTAACGGGACATTAGTAAACAATGATGAGACATCAAAACTGGCCATAGTAAGAGAATCGGCATGATTGATCTCTTTTATCTCTTTAGCAAAATCAAACGAGTTGTTAATAGAATAATCATTAAAGGTGAGTTTTGAAAGCAAGGGAACGAAGAATTTGGCTAAGTTATAATTGAATGTACCACATGCCGAAAGAATAGGTCTTAGTGGGAAGTTTGGCTTGTGGACTTTAGGTAAACCATATAGAATTCCTGGATTAGAACCAGAAGCAAATAAAAAATTGTATGTATTGTCAGCAATAATATTACTATTTTTTAATTTACGCAAACACCTATTAAGTTTATCTTCGAGTTTTAGTAATTTAGACAGAACATTCTCTTTTACCCTTTTAAATTTAGACGTATCCGACAAAATTGTCTCCATTCTATTTATGTAAACTGTTGAATCAATCAGCACTACTCCTTTACCCTTATCCGGTTTTGTAATGATGACAGAGTTATCCTTTTTCAAATTATTAAGAATTTTAAAATCTTGCTTATTAAGAGGGGAGAAACACTTATGGGGTTTAAAATTGTAAAAATTCTTAAAGAGATGCTCTCCACTTGTTTTTACCAAGTTATGAAACGAGAAATTTGGTCGGATCTCACAATTCTTAATATTCATGAGAAGATTTTCAAAGCCAGAGAAAAATTTATAAAATTTAGTTTATAATGAGGTAGATCAAAATTTAAGCCTAACGACAATATTTCTTTCTCTCTAATACTTAAAACTTTATTAGAGAAATTACAAATAAAATTATCTGGATTATTAAAAAACGACTGAGTGATTCCCAATTTTTCCAATTTGGCAGCATGTATCCTTTTATGTCTGTTGACAGTTTTATCACAGCAAGTGATTGTTTAGTTACTAAATTTCAAACTTGCTGTGATAAAACTGTCAACAGACATAAAAGGATACATGCTGCCAAATTGGAAAAATTGGGAATCACTCAGTCGTTTTTAATAATCCAGATAATTTTATTTGTAATTTCTCTAATAAAGTTTTAAGTATTAGAGAGAAAGAAATATTGTCGTTAGGCTTAAATTTTGATCTACCTCATTATAAACTAAATTTTTATAAATTTTCTCTGGCTTTGAAAATCTTCTCATGAATATTAAGAATTGTGAGATCCGACCAAATTTCTCGTTTCATAACTTGGTAAAACAAGTGGAGAGCATCTCTTTTAAGAATTTTTACAATTTTAAACCCCATAAGGTGTTTTCTCCCTCTTTAATAAGCAAGATTTTAAAATTCTTAATAATTTGAAAAAGGATAACTCTGTCATCATTACAAAACCGGATAAGGGTAAAGGAGTAGTGCTGATTGATTCAACAGTTTACATAAATAGAATGGAGACAATTTTGTCGGATACGTCTAAATTTAAAAGGGTAAAGAGAATGTTCTGTCTAAATTACTAAAACTCGAAGATAAACTTAATAGGTGTTTGCGTAAATTAAAAAATAGTAATATTATTGCTGACAATACATACAATTTTTTTATTTGCTTCTGGTTCTAATCCAGGAATTCTATATGGTTTACCTAAAGTCCACAAGCCAAACTTCCCACTAAGACCTATTCTTTCGGCATGTGGTACATTCAATTATAACTTAGCCAAATTCTTCGTTCCCTTGCTTTCAAAACTCACCTTTAATGATTATTCTATTAACAACTCGTTTGATTTTGCTAAAGAGATAAAAGAGATCAATCATGCCGATTCTCTTACTATGGCCAGTTTTGATGTCTCATCATTGTTTACTAATGTCCCGTTAAAAGAAACATTAAATATCATACTAAATAAGTTATTCACTACTGATAATACTCTTATTAATGGCCTCACTCAGACTCAATTTAAAAACCTTCTCGAAATAGTGTGTTTTGATAATCTTTTCTTATTTAATAGCAACCTTTACAGCCAAATTGATGGGGTAGCTATGGGTTCCCCGTTAAGCCCAACACTAGCAAATGCATTTCTTTGCCATTACGAAGAAATTTGGTTGAAAAATTGTCCTAGTAGTTTTAAACCCATATATTACAGAAGATACGTGGATGACACTTTCTTAATATTTAACCATCCTTCACACGTAAAACTTTTTCTTGATTATCTTAATAAACAACATAGTAACATTAAGTACACGTGTGAAAACGAAACAAATAATAGTTTACCTTTCCTGGATGTTTTAGTTAAACGGGCCCATAATAAGTTCCATACTTCACTATTTCGGAAACAAACTTTTACTGGCTTGGGAACCAATTATTTAAGTTGTATGTTTTATAAATATAAGATTAGTGCTATAGTAACATTATTAACAAGAAGTTACCGTATTTGTTCGGATTACTTTTCGTTAAACGAAGAATTTAAATTTTAAAACAGTACTTTATTAACAATTACTACCCTTCTCATCTATTCGATAACCAATTAAAGAAATTTTTAAATAACACTTTTGATACTAAACTCCCCGTAACTACAGTACAAAAAGAAACCAGATATATTAAATTACCTTTTTATGGTTATTTATCATTGCGTATTCGAGGTGAATTGTCCAAACTACTCAAGTCTAGTTATCCCCAAATAAATTTTAGATTCGCCTTCGTCAACCCACTTAAATTATCAAATTTTTTAAAGTTCAAAGATGAATTCCCCAAAACTGTATGCCCCAATGTTGTTTACAAATACACGTGCGACAGCTGTAAGGCTGCGTATATTGGCAGCACTCAACTCCAACTGGAGGTGCGCCTTTCTCAACATTTGGGCTTGTCAGTCCGTACCAACCGTCCCCTCAGTAGCCCTCCACAATCCGCAATTAGAAACCACAGTGATGAAAACGACCATCCCCTTCACAAAACTCAGTTTGAAATTTTAACTAGATCCAATAACCTTACAGAACTCCGAATTTTAGAATCTTTGTACATCTATAGAAACAAACCCTCCCTTAATAATAATAGCTCATCCTACAAATTACGACTCTTTTGACAACCAACCGTGTTTCACAGATATACCCTTTCTAATCCTCTGACCACCTAGTGTCCTCTTAGACTTTGCCAAGTATGGAGGTGGATGTAAACATTGTGTATTTACCTATTGAGGTAATTTAATTTTAGTTTTTATAGTGATGAAATTTAATTTAATTTTAGTTTTTATAGTGATGAAATTTAAATGTTTTTAATTTTGTATTGATGCAATTTTCATTTTGCTTTAAGGTTTTAATTTTAATGGTCTTAATATTGTATTGATGTAACTTTCACTTTTCAATTTTGTTTTAAGGTTTTAAGACTTAACTCACTAATGATGACAAAAAATTTGTCGAAACGTCTGATGTACAAATAAATGAAAATGTTTGCCGTTGTGTTGATCCTTCTTTTCATCTGTAAGCTCCGGTTCCCTAAGGAGAAGTCAATAGCTTTGATATATATATATATATATACTGAAAAGTGAGGCAATACTTTCCTACCGACCCTCGCATATATTATAATAATAAGAGGGCATGGGTTCTCAATAGGGTTTCTTTCCCGGGATCCCGGCTGTTTTTATTGGATTTGAAAATCCCGGGAATTGGACAAATATCCCGGGAAATCCCGGAATTTTAAAATTACTTAATTTATTTTTGTGATTTATTTGTTTTTTCTTTTGTTATTAGAAGGCTCTTGGGTAGAATTAAAGAAAACTGCATAATATTTACCACATTTTATTCTACTTTTCTGCTTTCTTAAATGAACACTACTAGCATTAGCAACTTAGAGCAATCTAAAAGTAGGCCCGTATGCCAAAAACTGGCCGAGGGAATGTCGCTAGCGCTGCGTATAATACAGGGAACCGAGTCTCAGTATATTATCTAGCGATCGCGGGCAACTCATCTTACTCAGAGTTTAAGCAAGCATTTAAACAAGAACTGCAGTTATTCGAGACAACAGGGAACAGAACTTCAAATATCATGAATTTATTTGATGCACTGAAAACCATTCCACCAACCTCTGTTGAATCAGAAAGAGCCTTTTCTGCAGCAGGTTTATTTATCACCAAGTTGAGAACTCGTCTTAGTGATAGAAGTATCGATTGTTTGTTTTTTAAGAAGCTATTTTAAAAATGTTGATTGACTCTTTAAATATTTTAAGATAAAAGGATGAAATTATTTTTTCTAATGAAGTTTCTTTTTCTTTTTCTTTTTTATTTGCAAATGCACTTAATTATAATTAAAGGAATATAATATTTTAGCCTTTTATTTGTCCCCTGCAGATGAATAGCATGATAAATATTATGTTTAATAAATAATAAATAGCTACCACTGATTGGTAAACTCAATTCAAGTATTACAATGCAAAAGTGGTCATCTAGGCATAAGTAATTGGTTATCCCAATTCTAAAAGGGTATTTTATCACTGAACAATAAAAAAATTTACTGTTCTCTTAAATATACAACCATTTCCTGGATTTCCCGGGATCCCGGGAATTGGCTTCATTTTTCCGGGAATTCCCGGGATTTCCCGGGATGAAGAAAGCTGCATATAAGGAGAAACCCTAGTTCTCAATCCACTACATCCATTATCCATTTGGAACGGCACTGCTCACCCCATTACCCGTCCTAAACCTAAAGTGGTTTTTAAATACAACCTAAATTTAGTATAAATGTGAATGTGTATATATATAATAATAATAATAATAATAGGGCATAGGCCAAAGGGATTTGTGATTTGAAAGAGATTTGTATTATTTTATTTTACTTATTCATTTATTTGTTCTATTTTTTCTATTTTTCGCGGGCTTCCATTACCCTCCCCCCTGTTCAGAACCCCTGCCATAGAGTAGTTATATTAAGTAATTACTACTAATAATTTATTTATTATTGATTGATATTCTTATATAGTGGAAATCATGGCATGAAGTTAGTTTGGGCACGTGTGGCTAAGATAATTACAAACCTCATATAAGGTAAAAGACAACTACATTCCCATTCTTAAATAATGTTTATAGCCCTCAACTTTCTTGTATTTCAGTGCCTAAAGATATAAAATATTTCTTGGTACCTGAAATGGGTCCCATGAATAAAGAATTTAAACTTAAATTTACAAAGTTGTTAAGAAAATTTTTT